>KK351016.1:256031-782048 GCA_000671755.1 Glossina brevipalpis | reverse complement strand
ATATTATATATTATATATTATATATTATATATTATATATTATATATTATGTATTATATATTATATATTATATATTATATATTATATATTATGTATTATATATTATATATTATATATTATATATTATATATTATATATTATATATTATGTATTATATATTATATATTATATATTATATATTATATATATATATATATATATTATATATATTATATATTATATTTTATATATTATATAATCTTGCAAATCTTGACACGCGACAAATAGGTTGTTACACTAAAATTCTTGTTGAGGAGTCGTTAGAATTTTGAGAATTCTTTACTAGTTATATCCCTCTTTATTTGCTCACAAAATAGAAATTTTGTAAAAAACTAATTTAGTACGACACAATTCAAATGTATGATTCCAGATATAATATTCCAGATATAATATACAATAATATAATATAATAATAAATAATAAATAAACCTAACCAAATCGTATTTCAATTATAGCGTTAGCAACTTTTTCTATAATTTATGTCTTCGAGATTTGACCGCACTCTTGCTATGAAGGTTTCGGCTAGTTTATGTACAATTTACAAAACAACAGAATTTAGTTTAAGATCAATCGAAAAGTGAGATATGTGAAGACCTCAAAACAGGAATACAGCTAAATTTATGTGGTGCTTCTATTACTTATTTGACCGATTATCATATTTTAATTTTTATGCAACTTTTGTTCGTTCTCTTAAATCTTTCGAATCCATAAAATATTTTTTTAATGAAAACTAATCTTGAAGATTAGTGCTATTTGAGCTTTATTCTGCCATTTACGGGAATCATAATTTGAGGTAACTTGACTTAACAAAATATCGTTTACATAAACATTACCAGCTTGGTGTGCGTACAGTCGCAATTGCTGCATAAAGCAAAAATATGAAATTCTATTGGTCTTGACGTAACATCCCAGAGAACGAATAATGATACCTTGTCATCAACATCACTATTTTACAGCTTTAGACAAGACATAGTTCGCTCATTCAGTTGCCGGTTTATTTGTCGTCCAGCGCACTTGAGACGCATGAGCAATAATTTTGCCTTTTCTTTTCTAATTCCTTATATATATATATAAAGTATAAAAGTGAGTCTTTGTATGTGTGTATATAAAAGAATATTTTATGTGAATAGTGCAGTGCAGTGTCTCCGGTTAACTTGAGCCGTAAACATAAAATACTGATGTGAAGCATTTCTAACATAGAATTTTGGGGTTATTTTACCCTTTCCCTTCGCTTTTGTTTTCATCACTTTTCGGGGCTTCTTACAAAGCATGATTGCCACTCTACTTAAAATATGGTTGTCTGGTTATAATTTTGCTTTCTATCAAAGTAAATGTCAACTTTTGCTATCTCTTATTAAACATATCTTTTATCGTTTATTATTTCCTTTATTCACTCGTTCGGTCATTCATTGCTGTACGAATATGGAGACAAAGACACAACATTAATATTAATGTTTTCTGCATATTTTGCATTTTTTTTTTTTTTTTTTTTTGGTTTGTCTGATAAAAACATAAAAAAGAACGTACTCATATAGAGAGATACACTGTATACGTTGCCGACTTTAAGTTTTGTACTTAAAATTTTATTAAAATTACATCTATGATCTGTACCAGCATGCATGAAAATGCGTTCATTTTTAGTAGCATTCCGTACTAGAATCGTATCGTATTGCATTTCGCTATTTGCATCATAAAATGCATATTTCGATTATTTTTTCGGGAGCTTGTACCATTCAAATAGTTATACGCATATCTCTGTTTATAAAAATCTTATAGACCCATAATGAGTTTTATGCTTATATAAGTAGCATGTTCCCATATTGTAATGTTATCAAATATGTAGAAAAACGCAACTAATTGCATTTTAAAATTTCCCACACACACATTTACGCACTTTTAAATACACCCTCACAAATATACGCTTTCAAGTCCAAACATCTAAAAATGTGCTTGTGTTTTAAATAATTACAACAACTATTTCAGTGTTCTACTTACGCATTTATGGATAATTGTATACAAGAATGCTATGCTTCAGAGAGTTTACTAATTTTTGAGTGTTTTGTATACGTTCCTTCCTCTATGGAGCTAATCGTGGTCAACTGGCAATCCATTAATCTGCAATATCTACTAAACGTGGCCAACGTAATCGTAACTATTAATCGTAACTATTAAATATATATTTAGTTTTGGTATAAACACGTTAGTCAGTCAATCTTTCGTAAATGCTGTTTGCATGAAAACTTACTGAAACAGACAACAGTTAACGGATATGATTAACATATAAGAGCAACATTAGAGACATTTTCCCGCTTAATAAGATATTAAAAGTCAACATCAGAAATACTAGCACTTCTTTTATAATACGTCTAGCATTCTACCTGAACTTGTTGGTTATTATTCAGATCCTCACTCGATTCTCACTCAATTCAAGGTATAGTAGCGTTCCTTAGCTAAGAGAATTTTTGTAGTAATTCTCTCATTCCTATAGAGTTCACTTGTGGTGCAGATTATCTTAAGTGTATGCGGATGTATGCAACACTCGCAAAGACTTACGATAAACTCATGTTTAATCATCTCAATTAATTTAAGTTTATCTGTCCGTGTGATATCTTTCCATGCATTTTTGTATTCAAACCACAAGTCACAACTTTTGAAATATTTTGACAAAATTTCTACACAGACGAGTATGGATCAACGTTATTGAAAATGTATTGGTTTTACAATCACTCCAAATATAACGCTTCATTTGAAAAAATTCTTTATATGAAAATGGGAAAATGGGAATGACAATGAGGAGAAATCTCCAAACGTGGAAGTTTTGTGGTACTGGGAGTGCAAACTATAGGGACTAAATAATAAAAACTTTGTTTTAGTAAAAAAAAACATGTCTATAACACGTTTTAAAACATTAAACGATTTTATATCACGGTTTTTTCAAAACGGTCCACGAAAAAACTACTACAATTTTAATTTTTTTTATTTGATTTTTTTATAATATTGTTACGAAAACCAAATATTAATAAAATAAATCTACATCAAGTTTGCCTAAATCTACTAAAAAAAAAAATTCTGCATATCGGCAAACTTAAGACGTTATTTTCATATTTGCAAAATCATTGGAAGTGGTAGACCCGAAACAGGCAGGTGACTTAGAGCCGCCTCTGGTTTTGTTCTAGTGAGCTCAGCAGCAAAGTCTTTAAAACCATCAAAGCCCAACATCTTTCCATGTTCAATTTCCTCCGGTTGTCACGATCACCAACACATTTGTGGGAGTAAATATTTTAAACTAAAAATTGATAAAGGCAAAGACAACCTTTAGACCTGCTAAACATTCATGCAAAAAGGGCAGGGTAAAAATATTTAAATTATACTTAAGTTCATGTTCATGTATATTTTCAATTACTTTAGTCCGTTTACAAAAAAACATATGACATAGGGAATTAACAAAGTGACAAAATTATATTCGGCTGCGGCGAATGTTTTACTACCACATTGATCTTAAAAAAGGTTGAAAAACTAAATTGTCATAGGTGGGCGCGGCAATGAAAGAATTTCCAATGTTTCTGTCAAAATTGAAGCCGATATCTTCATTTCATGTTTACAATAGACATTAGATAGTTAAGCAGCCACACAAATGAACAGACAATGGACAGACCGACGGATGCGTTTAAGTGGATTCCGAATTTCATACTGATTAAGAATATATACATTCTATGTAGTTACAGAAGCATCTTTCTTAATGTTGCAAACATTTTCACAAAAAGAATTAAATTTCAACATTCTATTATATCGAGTGGGTGAGATCGATCCCTTCCATTTTTGCACAGAGAATAGGGGATGGCTAGCGCAAAAATTTTAGAAATTTTTCTAATTCTATCTGCTATGGTTTACGAGTAATGATCAAAAATCTAATTTTTTTTTTGCTTCCAAAAGCAAGGTTGTTCTTAGTCTACGTCGTACTATGGGCGCGTCTTTGGACCAATTTGGCCCATTTTCAATACTACAAGCTAAGGGGTAACTACGGTTTATCAGTACTAAGCAAAAAACCAATTTTTTTTGCTACTGAAAACAGAGGTGCTCTTAGTCTACTTCGAACTGTGAGTGTGTCCTTTGACCGATTTGGTCCATTTTCAATACCAACCTGCGTGCAATGTTTCTACCAAATTTGAAGCCGATATCTTCATTTTTACGGCCAGGAGAATTTTTACCATAAACATTACACAGACGGACAGACAGACATGCTTAAATCGATTCTAAATTTGGTGCTGATCAAGAATATATATACTTTGTCCGAAGTTTCCTTTTAGTAATTACAAACCATATGAAAAAATGAAATACACCCTTCACCTTTGGTGGCGGGCATAATAAGTAAAAAGTCTGACACTGAAAGTATTTTTCATTGTCAACCAATACATTCTCCCATCTATTCGACAGCATATGAATTCCATGTGAAAAGCGCAAGTGATCAAAAAAACGTATTTGGAAGAAGGTATAAGAACGGAAACCTCTCCAAACAGTCTTGAATTGACATCCATATTAATCAGAAGAAGAAATTTTTACAGAATACAGCGGTACCATATTTCAGGTGAGTGGTACTTACGTTTCCTGGGCGTCTCAGTCAGAATGGATTATTTATTATTTTATGCGCTTTGCATGGCATGCTGTTTTTAGCTCCTAAGTAAGTTGAATCCTGTACGGATAGAGGTGGAGTTGTTTGGACAAAACTTTTTGCGTAATGTTTTGCAAAATTTGAAATTATTGAGAACGATGCCGAATTGACGTTTTCGTGTTTTCGGCAAAACTTTCGTATACAGCGGGAATGTTTTCAAGAGACGGACCAGTACGTCAACGCAAAGGAGACTCGGTGTCAATAATCGATCTAGTTGGCGAGCGGTCTGAGTGCAACTACCTCATTTGTAATGGTTTTTACAAATATAACGTGTTCTTGTTTTGTCTAATGCGTCATTTTTATTGATTGAAATAATCATAAGTGATAGCTGTCAAATTTCAGAGATACAACTTACATGATATGGAAAAGAAATTACCCAAAATTTAAATAAACCACTCTTATTGAGACACCCTTTGTGATGTCGAAATTTTCTATGTGATGACGAATTTTGTCATGCTAAAAATTCCCGATATTATGCGTATATTTCGTCCGTTTTTTCACCTAATGGCTTCGTTTGTTGTTCGTGGCGTTCCCTAGTGATAATTTCTTTCGTTTAGAACGAAGCGTAATATACTATAACCGGCTGACCCCTACACCCTACACCCTTGATATTCAGCTTTATCACCGATATTTGTGGTTAGCCTAGTCTACATTATGTTTATTTAGGCTTTGGATATCGTATATATTCACGATTCAGCAGTACTATCCTTCAGTTCAGCAATACTATCTTTCGAATTATGCAGGAAAAGTTACGTTTCTTGCAAATTCAGTTTATCGGTATTTGCTATTTGGATTTCTAAAAAGCTCTATTATACACATTTCTATAGAATATGTTATACTGTAGTGTAAAGCCTAAGGTTGGTTTGGCATCTTATAGAACTAATTGTGCCCTCCCATCCAACACAACGAGAACATATTCAACACCACAATATGCATCCGTGTGTATCAATATATGAACACCACGCGCATCGCTTACAAAACATCTTCCGTGGAGTACGTGAACATGTACGTAAACGACGTCTTGAAAAACTTTGTAATAAGTTACGTTTTATTCGTTTTTTTTTTCTCGAAAGATTTACAGTTTAAATTCCAATTTTCTTAATAAATATGAGCGTTAAACTTTTTATAAAGCATTTGGCAGCAACTTTACGAAAACATTAACGTTCTAAATTAACATAATGGGCAAACACGCCCATAAGCAATACTAAGACCTGTCCTATGATCTAACATATAATGCTAAAGCACAAAAAAAAAAAACACAAACAACTTAAATAAATGTCAACTTAACAACGACAACAAACAAGAATAACGTCACCTCATCACACAGTACTAACAGTACAGGTAAGAAGCTAGGAAAACATGCCGCGCTTTATTCAAAGGAGTGCAGATAAATGGTTTGATGCAAAGCAGAAGAAAGACGAGTAGATGTTATAATATTTAGGCAAACACAACAGCGCAATGCGGAAAATAAAATGGGCATCATACTGCTTGAATAGCCTAAGAAGTGAAATGTGGACGAGAAGACTAGATGTAGAATTACACATATATGTATGCACATATAACCTAACGATTTTTGTATACACAAAATTAGTGACGTTGTTTGTAAATTAAAGCCAGCAGAGCTACCGTGAATGAAGATGAGGAACTTGCCGCGCATACACAAACAATACGTACACCTCATGCTCTTAACACCTTGTTGAAAACAAGACGAAAATAGAAAATGAAAAAAAAAAAAAAGATATCAAAGGAGCAAAAGATGTTCACATTGTCCCAAAGGACTTGTAAATACTAAACAAACAACTTGAAAAAGTTTTCTTTCTTTTCTGTTATTTCACTAGCGCTTACTTATACACGCGGCACTACCGACATAAAGGCTAATCATCAGAATGAGTTCTTCTTATTTTTCTATACTTTTTTTTAATTCCTCGTATATGTCTGACTCGGTAACTATATGTGTAGTATATAGAGTGTTGTGCTAGTTTGCTTTTTTTTTGCCAGACATAAGTTCTTTTAATGGTTTCGAACAAGAGATAAAACTCTGCGGATAAACCGCCGAGCAAATAAACAAAACAAAACAAAAAAAAAAAAAAAGAAATTTAAAATCTAACTTTTTTGACAATTTCAACTAAGTGAAATCCAAATCGTCACAAACTGTCTACCAGAAGCAACTGTAATGGCGTAGTAGTATTTGAATGAGAAGGCAACTGAAAGAGTTTTCAAATTTACATTCAAGTTAATACAAAAGTCTAATTATACGAAACAACACTTTAATTTGTTTAACCATATGTTAGCTGTACGTATGGGTGTAAGTAAGAGTTATTTGGCGTTGTCTCTTTATATTGTTATTGTAACTTTTTTAATCTTACAATGCATACAAGTCACGCATTTAGTCGCTCCTTCTATAGCATTTTCATTTCTTAACTTTTGACCCCTTCTTACCATAATAACGCTTTACATTCTTTTATATAAAATTTTCCTTTCGTGTAACGTGCGATATACGTTTAATAGAGACAGATTTATGTCATCTTTGCCTATTCTTAGTAGGAGGGGTTTTATAACGTTTTGACTAAGTGACTTTTCGTGAGAATAGACTACTGTTGTCTTACTTCTCTACGAATTTGATTAAGAATTTGTTAACGACAATTGGAGCAGTTCATTGATTCTCTTAAATTAGTTAGTATCCATCACTACCGAAGATGGTGACAAATTGTTTGCAACACCCACAAGGAAGCTATAGAGATTTCATAAACTCCATATCCTTGATCAGCATAAAATTTTGAATCGATTTAAGCGTATATATCTATTCGCCTGTTTAATGTCTGTGGTAAGCGATATGACAGAATCATTGGAAGTTCTTGCATGAAGGTTGGTATTGAAACTGTAAAGGCACACGCCCATACTACAACGCAGACTAAGAAAAACTCAGCTTTTGAGAAAAAAAAAGGTTGAGTTTTTTGCTTATCGCTCCTAAGCCATAGCACATAGATTTATAAAAAAATCCACCATTATTGAACTAGCTGTCCTTTAGTTTCAGTACAAAATGGAAATGGAGTCGACGAAGTCCATTTGATATAATAGAGTATTGGAATTTAATTTTTTTCTGAAAATAATTGCTACATTGTGAAAGAAACTTCGGACAGCCGATAATGTGTATATATTCTTGATAAGTATCAAATTTGGAATCTAGATGTATGTCTCTAGCCGTTGATTATAATAGTAAAGACTCGCCTTATAAAGACGACTTATAATAGCTGGCCTGTTTCTGCGACCCTAAGAGTTCTTGTATTTCATTTCTTATTTGTATAATCTTTGCTAACTCGTTCCATTAATATGTTCAGCAAAATAAAGCAATCAAGCAAATAAGCCGTTTTCTATTCCAGTAGTGTTATGGGGATCTAATTCACAAACAAACATACAAAAAGAGTGGAAGAGGTAAGAAAGGTATTCATTCTTTTTTTTAAAATATTTTGATAGGCAAGGTCACTACAACGGCAACGGAGGGGAAAGGAAAAGTGACAAAATTATTACAAGATTATTAATATAAAAAAGAAAAAAATTGTTTAGAAAAATATTAAAGAATGACAACTCAGATCTGCGACACGTAGCATAGCTGATGCAAATTTCCTTCAACGTAGATTCCTATATGTATATATATATAGGAAATGACGTAAAATTTTATGAAGACATTGATTTTTGCGTGATTGGCAACTGTTTGAATGGAAAAGCTAAATTTTCCGTCAAAAAAAGCAGTCTTTTGGAAAAAAAAGTCCTACGGTTTCCCCTAGATAATGTTATTTTAAAGTTACTGTAAAAAATTGGAATGAAAAAAATGAATATTATTGGAGTCGTGATGTGAGCCGTTTACAAAAATCGTATTTCAAAATTTCATTTTGTAAGCGAATTCACAATCAACTCCAGAAGCTTCGTTTTGAGCTTTTACTCTTGGTAGAAGCACTCGCTTTGGAAATGCTTTATAACCATCATGAATTTAGCAGGTGTTCATTCGACACAGCCAGATTATTTGGAGCGCCTACGAAAAAGCCTCAGATTTCATGAAGAAAGTTTGATCCGGGTAATGTGTATTTTCTACGTATTCTAGAAGATTCTAAGCATCCATTAAGCTTTAATTCATGTTCTGAAAATTTGCGATGGAGTTATCTCTTAAATGCATTTGATACCGATTGAAATTCTTTACTCATTCTGAAGCTTGTGCATCAATCTTTTTCAAATGTAAGACGAGTAGAACGTGTATTCACCCAATATATTCAGCTGAACTTTTCATTCTGTGAAGTGCAGAATTTGAAAGAGCAAAGTTTTGCACTTTGAACTAAAACAAAAACAGATCAAAAAGTGGTCGATTCTAGAAAAAAAAAATATTTTCTTATATTAATCGCGTTTATTTTTTAAATATCTAAAAAGATTACAGGCAGACAAAGCCGTCCATTGAATACGCTACACCACTTTGGATACTATAAACTATTCTCCTTTTATTTCTTTTATAAAATGGCACAAGTTCTAACTTGTTTCCAAACAAAGACATATTTTTGATAGGACCTCATATGTGGGAGAGAGCACAAAAACGTAAACTGACGTGGACCAAATTTAGTTGAATTATTTTTCTTGTCAAAAACGTTTTTATTTCTTCTCCTATTTCCAACACAAAATATTAAAAATTAAACTTTGCTGCCTTATAATGGTTTTCCATTCACAAGCACACTTGTAATGCAATCCGAAAGGTACACCTATGTGGAAGAAAATCGCTTAATTAATCGTAACTATCTTCATCTCCTCGCTACAAACAAAAACAAAGCTACCAAACAGGACTTTCTTTTAATGGCTTTCTTAAACTCATTGATTTATATGCCATTACATTTATAGCGGTCTATCAGACAAACCTTTATATTACAAAAAATTTTAGACACAAAACGCATTTACATATTCAAACTGAAGCGATTTACGAGAACTGATGTCAAACCAAAGAATCTGTCAAACGAAATTAACTCATTAAAAACTAGGAAAACACTT
Organism: Glossina brevipalpis; assembly: GCA_000671755.1. Lineage (NCBI taxonomy): Eukaryota > Metazoa > Arthropoda > Insecta > Diptera > Glossinidae > Glossina > Glossina brevipalpis. The sequence goes on along the minus strand of KK351016.1, from coordinate 772,316 downwards.
GAAGAAAACAAAAGCTCAATACTTATATATATGTGCGTGTGTGTGTATTCGTTACATTGTTGACTATAATTATGTTAATGTTATGTCAAAAATGTATAATAAGAAAAACCTACATAAACGAACGAGTCAAGAGAGTTGGAAAAAACGTTTCATAAATATTCACACAGTTACTGCTGAATATTTTGTTTGAGCAGCAGCAAGCAATGATAGGAAACATTCAGAAGAAGACGGTCGAATGTTACGAGAAGAAATAGTAAATCCATTATTTGTGTTTTAAAAGGGAGTAAGTTGAACGTACACACGTACGCACACGTACGTATATAGCTATTAACTGATGGTTACGATGATGCGTTGAAAAGTGTTTAGAGATGATGATGATGGTTTGCTTGTGTCGGTGGCTTTTACCTTGTTTTTATAAGGGTTGATTTATTTACGTTGTCGTCTTGTCAGCAATTAGAAAAGTTAACTTATTCAGTAAAGCACATACGCACAAAAGTGTGCTCATTCGTGTACACATACACTATACATAAATTTTACTTTTTCACCAAAGTGTTAGAATTTGCACGTTTAATACATCGCTTTGAGGGCATTCATTAGGTGTTGTTTTTTTTTTTTGTTTTTTTTATGTGTTATACAAAAATCTTAAGTATATTGCTTGCTATGTAGAGTTGTGTATTGTGCGCGGTTGTTGTGGTAAATGTGTCGTGAAACGCTTTAATTTGATGAAAGAGTGATGACATCTCATTAATATTCATTGTGGTTCATGTTGTGTTTTGTGTGTTTCCTTTAGTTAAACGGATTTAATGTTCATCTATCTTGCATTCTTCCATGTATATAGAATTATTTATGTGTGTGCGAGATATCATTTAACTTACAACAGGAATAGTTTTAGTTGAAAATTTTAAACTTAACGGAGGCATTTACATGTTAATGAAGCGTATGATGTGTATAAACATTTATCAAGAAACATCATCAAGTATGAGTTTCGTTACATAGCGTTTGCACATATATACATGTGTGTGTAAGCAAGTGCGTAAGAAGGGTTTATACAATATTTGGACACACTTTACATTAACAATTGTATACAATTGTATTACGGCACCAACATCAAAACCAGTTTGATATACAAATTTTGAACAATAATGGACAAGAAAGAAAAAAAAGTCGTTCTTGAATTATCTTCTTCATTAATATTGTAGCTTCCTAACATTGAGTTTGCGCCAGACTGTGACGATTTGTGTTTTAATATTAGCAAGTTAAACTTAAATCATGAATTCAAATATTTTTCAAGTCTTAATAACAGATAAGAGAACACCAAAATAACTGCAGCTTGATATGCTGCCGAAGGTTCCTTTGAGAAAGACATTTTAGAGAGCATTGTTTTACTGATCTGTCCAACAGGTGAAATCTTCGGTGTGGATTCAACTGGATATTGGATTCTTCAAGGGTAAGCATCGAAATAGAAACTAAGCAACAGAAGTTTTGGGGAAGATATCGAATGAAATATCAGTTCCTTCTCGAGCATATTTATACTCTTGTAAAAAATTTGAAGATCAGTTGAGAATAATTGAGAGTAAATTATAAATATTTTAATTAATTAATTATTTATTCATTAATCGATTCAGAAATTTTTCCATGTCGATTCACAATATTTGTTATGTGAATTTAATATTTTGAATAAATAAGTTAAATGCAGCTGCTCTGTGGCGTGGAATGTGAATAAGAAACACTATTTTAACAAAAACATTGAACAAATCATTTAGACACGTAGAGGATTATCTTGGGAAAGAAGAAATAATGCTTCAGATAAATGAAACCGTACAACGTATCGCTTAGAAATGTGAATGTGTGCATCTTCTCGGTAGTAAATAATGAGAACCGCACAAATAACAAGCACTGATTGGATGCGAACGAATTCAAGGACGGACTCATACTTGCACAGGATGTGCTAGTGTCAGCATCATTTCCTGATGTTAAATGCCAACAAATAAGCGCACAAACATACACCAATAGCCCATGGTCAGCAAAACAAGAATGAGTTAAATAAATGAGGCCAACAAAGGCGGTACACAAGGCTGGGAGGCCGAAAAACGGATGGAAAGGAATAAGGGAAGAACATATGAAAGCAATTTGAGGTTGTTTGTGTGTGTGTGCGTGTGTATATTTGGAAAAATTATGCGACGCGATACGAGAAAGAAATGGCAATTTAACTGAGCTCACACACACCTGTTTTAGGGTAATTTATCTCGAAGAATTATTATTTCAAAATTTTTCGGACGCCACATTACGGGTGCAATAGTAAAACGTCAGGGTTAATGCGATGTTGACTGAGGCTAAATATACGAAGGAATCTGCAAGTGTGCAAGTGTGCACGTGTAGCTATTACAAATGTATATGCAGTAGGTTGTTTACTTGCTGGGCTGAAAATCGGGCTAAATGCATGGCATGGCAGTGGGGGGTTAGTAGCGTTAGTAATATTAGTATGGTGCACTATGAGTGAAAATATAAAAGGATTTCAAAAATGGTCATTTGATATGAATTATGCGCGCGTTTTTGTGTGCAATTATATGATGCCACAGTTTGCCTTAGAATATAGCTTTAATGCTGTCTGTCTGTCTGTCGGAGTGCCGGCTCTAATGGATGGATGCAGTTTGCCTATTATGAACGGCTACCATTAGCATTGTTTGCTACTGCTGATGCTGATGCTGTTAGTGCTGATGGAGCTCTTTTGAACTACTGCCACCAATTCATTTCCTCGTACGTGCTTGCACGCGTACGTATGAATAGTGTAACTAGCTAGTGGTGTTGTTGCAAACAGCTTATGGATAAATATGTTTTGTTTATGACTGTTTATATTCCTCATTCATTCATATTTCACATGAATGTGTTTTCTTTTTTCATTTTTTTGTTGTTGTTGTCGTTGTTGTTTTCTCTCTGCTCTGAGCTCATTTATACTTTCCGGGGACTAGTTAAGTTTTCAATGTTTACTCGCATTAGTCTGAGTTTCGCCTACCCACCTTCTTGTGTTGTCTTTTTTACTCTTTCTCTCACTATTTCCCCTTCCCATTCCCACTCCCATTCCCGTTCTCTTGTGCCAGGCATTGTTAAATAATTAAATCAGAGTTGCGAGACTAATATATTTCATTTAATTGCATAAAGAGCAACTCATGATCATATTCGTGTGTGTTCTGTACACATAAATATAATTCAGTCTATGGTTCCATTCCATTCCATCTAACCAGCGGCCGACACCACGAAGAATTATTATTCAACAATGCGCATTAATGCAGAAAATTCAACTGCAGTTTACGAAATTAATTTTAAATATTCATTTTGACGCAACTTTTCTCTGACGGTAAATCATTACTTTTTTTATATATTCTAGTTTGGGATTTATTATTGGATAGAGGAAAAAAAAATTGATGAACATTTTCGAAAATGAATTTAAAGCCAAACGAATATTGTAAGTAATCGTAAGATATTAAAAGATTTAAATGTTTAAAAAGATCGTAAAAGATTCCATATCAGCATCGGTTTAACGGATTTTAATAGCATGAACCACTTGTTGTAGTGATATATTAAGTTCGCGCAGATACACGCAATGCCGTGAAGGACTTAATCATCGTCTTTTATTACGCGGATCATTGTTGGTGGTTTATAACGATAGTAAGCTAAGAACTGTATTAATCGAAATGTGTACGATATTCGATATTGGCCCTGTGTGTAAATTGCGGTATAATGCGATTGAAGATGATGAATTACAATTTAGGGTTATGCAACGACTTACAAAGGCCTATTATTGTAAGGAAACTACTGTAATAGCCCGGAAAGGATTTTTTTTTTGTTGATAAAATCTTTGATATAAAACGGAACGTAATAGAATAATAATATTCGAGGACGTTACTAACTACATATGGTCGAAATTTCGGGGAAAAAAATATGTTTGGCGGTATGAACTTTTTTTTTCTATTCTAGAAGGTTCAAAGCATATATTATACCCGCAAAAAATTTTTTCTATTGGAAAATTTGTGGTGTGACTAGTTCCTTTAAATACACTGCACTGTGCTATATTAAGAAGGAAAGATATTAACTTTTCAACAAAGACGTCTTTATTTCAGACTGTTGACGATGAATTATTAAAGCATCTTGGCTTTGTCTTTTCATGAGGATCGGGTTGGCGAGTTCCCCTATTTTTGCTAACGTAACTCTTCTATGGTGGTGTCGAATAAGATTGACGATCACAGTGTTAATGGTACGCTTCAATATTTTAGCGTGTCCAGGACCACGCTTTCAGGACCCTCAAAAATATGCCAACTGTCTGGCAGGAACTTTCTAGCGGATTTCTTTCGATGTGTATCTAAGCTGTTAGTGTACACTTTCAAGAGGTACGCAATATTTTTGAACTTATTCGTGGTACTTTTGCTTCATGATCTATCAAGTATTCGTGCTGTTGTTATAGCGCTATAATCATTTCTTTACAATCTTTTTTCTTTCCATTTGTCGGATTTATTACTTAATTACCTGCGTTTCTTCGTGAAATCCATTACTTCAGTTGACTTCATGCATGATGTCCGCTACGAGGAATTTGTCTTTTAAACAATTTTGTTCCCCTCTTGATCACTGAGCTTTTTACGAATGTTTTAATTTTTATCACTTCCAGCACGCTTCCTGGTACGCCGACGTTTGCTCAGGCTATCAATTTCCGTGGCGTGCTCTTGGATGGCTTCGGTTGGCCTCTGGCAATGCGTAGCGAATTTTAAATGGCTTATTTCCCTCACGTACTATCGTACTTCCTGTCCAGCGCATTTAGTACAGATCCAAAGTCTGTTCTTCTTTACTTCAGAATTATGTCGATGACTTTTCCAACTTTGCCTCTTAAAGATGTTACCAGCGTGACAGTCTTGTCTTCCTTGTACCACGCACTTTTTTTGCTACAATGTCAAATTATAGCAGTGATTGCACTGAAGCTTGAGGTGCCATCAAATAAGGGCGTCTTTAATTACGTAGCACAAGGCACACTATTAACTTGCAGGTTAACTATACTGGCCTTTGCGTCAATCATTTCATTTCGTAAGGCACCTTTTTCTCTTCCTATATTAATTTTTTTCTTCCAACAATTCTTTTATAGCAATGTCGATTTTTTGTACAGGAATTTCCATTCTGCATTCCTGTTCATCTAATTTTGACTTCACCCGTTGTTTTTATTCATATAATATTGGTGCTATTTCTTGCTTCTGTTCATCTAACTTTGATGTCATTTGCTGCATTAGTTTCTGCATCATAGTGGCAAGCGTTGCACGTGTATCATCTTTGACTCGTTTTTCCTCCACCGCAGTTGTATTTTCTGTTCTTTCCAAGTTGTCAGTTTGTTCCCCTGCGCAGGCATTGCATTGGAATTCAAACACAGAAACGTCCTCTCCATACTTTTCTAGTTGTTTATCCGGACGTTGTTTTATTGCAGCAATATTGCCAATTGTGCGGAGCTTCCTTTTCTCTAACTACTATCTCAATTGGTCGACTCTGAGTTCCTCTAATTTCACCATTTCCCTTGCTTTTCACAACCTCACTTCTGACATTAGTTATTACAAAATGCTCGTTTTATATTTTTTCTTGTTTTTCTTTAGACAACGTATTCAACTGAACTCTCTTAAGCAAAATTTCTCTAATCCCTGATTGCTGGATGTAAGCATTTGGCGAGAATTTTTGTCAATCTTTGGGGTTAATCACCAAATGCGTTTGTTTTATCATAACGCTGGGTAAAGCGTAAGAAGGGAATTTTTTTTCTGGTATTTTTTGAAGCTGGTTATATCATCATTATAAGCTTTTCGTAATAATATGCTTAATGATCTTCTCAGATATTATTATTCTATCAGCTTTGCTTCTATCCCACAAAAATTGTAAAAAAATCTTTTGTTTTTAGGCTCTTACCATAACTCCAATGCAACATATCGACGCCTTCTTCATAGAATGATTTGTCAAGATCTTCAAAATATGCTCTAGTTTAGTAAATGACATCATTATTTGGTCTAAATCTTCATCACTGGAGAATGAGATTTACAAGTAGACAAGAGTGGCTTGGAAGCAGTCTTGGAGAGTATCCTAGGCAGGATATCCATTTGAACTGAATACATGATAATTCACCATTGTACTCGTCGATTTTCCATACGGGTTTCATTGTGAACCAATTAGAAAAAAACTTTTTCATTTCCATTTCATTTCGTGTACATCCTTGTGATACCTTTAAGAGGTCAGCTATATCCTCTAACTTCGCTTACTGAGAATAATTAATAATTTTTAGGATTCCTTTGGTATTTTCAGATGTAGAAAACCCTTTGATGTGTCCACCACGTTCAGCAATATGAATGAAATAGGAGAGTTATTGTAATGCTTTTCAAGCTAATTTTAAATATGAACCGTATTACTTCCCCTCAAAAGGCACAGCTTAATTAATACAAGGAATGTGAACTTTGATACTTTCTGAAAATAAATAGTCCTGGGACTTATTGACAGATACTACATTGTTTCAATACCGATTAAACCGATATTGTGGCTGAAGCAACAAAGGTTATAGAAATTATATTTATAAGATTTAGCTGAAGTGAAAAAAAAAATATGGGCTCATGTCGACTAGTCTGCATATTCATAATAAAAGTCAACAAGCAATGGTAGGCGTCTGTACAATTCTACGTGTAAACCTGCCAAAATCGGAACAGCTGAAATATAATCACAAATAATCACAAATGATCATATATCAGATTTTGTCTTGTATATCTATACATGACGTGGCTGTTTCATTTCACACACTATGAATCTTTGCTTTGTGAATCTTATTAAGCGTTGTGTGACATTTTATTGTATTTGAATTTAATTTTGATGTTATTTTGCATTCCGCGGATCTTCCCAAGAAAATACAACTTTTCAACTTTTAATATCTAGTCTAGTGTTATGGCATGACGAAAAAGGTTATAGGACAATTCATGCTTTAAGTTTGTCAGCATCTCTCCAACTTTTTAGGTATGTAAACAATCAGGAACACGAAAAAAATACATACGCACATTGAAGTGAAATATATGACAGCAAAGCGAGCAACAAAAAACCATTTGCGATACATGTAATATTTGACTATAAAAGGAAAAATGGGAACAGCTTACATTATATGCAACTCTTGAAGTGTGTGGTGCTGGGTTAAGGTAAAGCATTGTAAATCTATTATCATACGCCAGCATTGCACACCCGCTTAATATTCAAACTTTGCATACGTGCACACAAGGCAGGACATGCGTCAGCATTCTAAAGGATGTATGTGTATGTGTACACCAATACTTAACAACGTTTTTATTCTTCTTTAGTTTTTCGGTGTCACCAAAAAAACAGTAAAAAATCCGAAAAAAAAAGTAGAGAACAATTATGAAGCATGGTGACAATTTTTTGAAGTGCAAGAGAATGCACTTATTTTGGAGTTGTGGTACGCATGGCTGTGTATCGTATGTGTGTATCGTGTGGTGTGAGAAAAACACCTGAATCGCTGTTTGAATTTAATGTTCTTGTATGTGTGTAGGTGTGTCGTTTGTTAGGAATAAAAAGATGTCTCATATTTACGAGAGATTTTGAGCTTTAGTTGAGCCGCCGTCCGCTGTTGCATATTTATGACTTTAAACTAAATACTATAACTGACTGTTGTTGTTGATGTTACTTTTCTGACAATGGTTTCTGGAATGGAATATTGCGAGCCACGGTTTGGATGGAGGACGCGGCTATTGAAAAATTATGATGCATTTTTATGGATTTTCGATGTTTTTGCCGCGTTTTGCTAACGAGTTGTAGTGCAAAAGAATTATCATCGATGCCATCATTTTGTTTTTTTTTCTTTTTTTTTTTTTGCTTTTAGGCCTTCTTTCGTCCTTCGTTGACAATGCGCCCATTAATGCCATTTTTTTGGCAATACATTTCATACGTGCATGATGATGATAGGCTTACAATATAGTACGCACCAGTACATGCACGCACCCACACATTCGGACAACGATTGCAATTTATAACAAAAAGCGGACATCCGGTGTACTGCGACTTTTTTTCAAACAATTTTTTCTCTGACTTTAACTGATTTATGAGTTTGATGGACTCATGCACACATGCAGGATTGTAACGGGATTGTTTTACAGCCTTGCATTTGCATTGCATTTGTGTGCGTTTAGGGGTGGGCCCGATTTTACATGTGTTGTATTGTTCAACTACTTTGATAGTAAGTTGTTGCACTATTGCAAAAAGCCAGTAATACCCAGAGCTTGGCAGCCTGGCAGCCTAGCAGCCTGGCAGTCCAGCCGTAGTAGAGCTTACTTTGTACTTGTATAACGCCTGGATTTATTACCAATAAAATAACGCGCAAAAAATCGCCTGCGTGAGAACTTTTATGAATTTATGCATTTTTATGTTCAGTAACCACCATTGATAGGTTAAGTTCTTGTTTTACGATTTTTACAGCTCTGGCATGAGATGGAAAAGCTGAAGAATTGTTGAATGAGTGAAAAATAAAACAAAACAAAAAAAAAAAAGAAGAAAAGAAACTAAAACAAGAAAAAGAGTTGCTTGAATACGACTTATAAGGCAAACTTATGCAATAACGTTAACGTCCGTTTCCGTACAAATAACTGCTATCAATGGTACGATTGTTTGGTTGCCTGTTTGGCGGTACTGCGCGAGTGTATTCAAGTCTTGCAAAATAATATATACTACGATGTTATATTGTTAAGGATATAGTCGTCGTCATCACCAGCATCATTGAATTGCATATGAGATGCAGTTTTTTTACCACCATCAACACCAGCATCAACTCTGAAAAAACTGCGACAATTTACAACATGAGACAGATCGATTTATTACTTGACAATTGTTCAGTAAAAACGGCATTGACATCACCACTGACCAATAGCGGCCGTAAACCATCAGGTTGTAAATAAAAACAAAAAAAATTTCCAAAACCCTACAAGTGAATTATATTGCAGTTTTATATCACCGAGCGATGTCCTGGATTTCATCATCATTGCTGTTGTTGCATTACATTCCTTCTCCATAGCTGCTCTAGCATTGCAGTTTATCCAGCTCATTTCAATTTATGCAATTTTTTGGCGTCATTTGTAATTCAGCCTCTTCGCCTGCCTGCCTGCTTGCCTGCCTGCCTGTCTGTCTGTAGACCTGATTGTGTGTCTCGTTATATCTGTTTGTCCGTCCTTATATTCAACTGTCTGTTTCGTTTGTTATGTCCTTGTTGCAGCGTGTGAAAAATAATGTTTTAAATATTGACAACATGAAATATGTGAAAACAATAATCATAAATTTTTATTAACAACACAATAACAAAAACACATGCCCACCCTGCGTGCACTTACATTTTATGTGTAAATTTTTTTAATTTCGGCCTTTTTTTTTTGTTGTGAAATTGCCAAAATGTCCAACAGACATAAAAAAATGTTGATTTTTTGTGTTTTGTTGCATTCATAAATCCAGTGAAAGCATCTCTGCTTCGGGCTTCGGGCTTACTACTTTTTGTTATTTACCATATTTAGTAATTGATTGAAGCTTTGTTTGTAAAAGTAATCCTTTTTATATTGTTATAAAAGGATGTCTTTTAGGGTTTTAGGTAAATATTAGCATTAAAATGCTATCCAGGAAATGGTGAGAGTTAATCATTTTAAGTTTAGAAACAGGACTAAAAGTGTAAATGTTTATAAGTATGCGAACGTTTATCATAACTCGGCTGTCAACAAGAGATGGCTTCTTAAGGCTAAGTCAACCAACGTTGGTTTTATCGTCCACGATGCAAAATCATACGGACGATAATGTGTTTATTATTGTTCACTAGTAACGCAATCCGGTAATGAAATTTTTCAAAAAATTACGACTTATTTTTATGCTTAGTAGAACATATGAGAAAAGATCCATTATACGCAAGAAATGTTTTCCTTCAAATTGCGGCCCTTTCGGTAATGGCTCTAAAGCGAGTGCGTGCTTAAGATGAACCTCTGTTGGGGAAGTTAAAGCCTAATCTTTTGCCTATTGATTTCTAAGTGCTCCAATGCACTAAAAGATGCTTTTAGAGAATGTTTGTGTGTTGTGTGTTTTAAAGTATTTCCAAACAAACATGTAGCTTCACCGAGACGGCCGCCAAGTGGATGTAGGGTTGACAGTGATTCAGGCGAAAACTAGTGCTTTCACCAAGCAATTAAGAATTTAAGAAAAAGTTTTTGAAATTGGTTAGGAATTTGGCTACAGACTTATACATTTTCTTGCTTTTTCCTTTTTGATTTCGGTTCACGAACGTGTGAATCCGCCTTTTACAAATCCAACAAAACGGGCAGTTCCGCGCAAAAAAATCTATGGGAAAAGTTAATGAGGACAAATATTTGAAAGTGTAAGGACTTCTTTATGATCCTGCGATTGCAAACTAATAAAGAAAAATAATAAAAAACAATTTTCATTGCAAAAGAACATGTCTATAAAACATGTCGATATTTCAAAAGTTCCGTTATTCTCGAAACGTTTGAAAATAGCACGCAGCATAAGCCACGCAATGTTTACTTTTTCTTTCGAACTCTTTTAGAATGACATTCTTTAGTGAAACGTAGGACGGATTTTTGATAAGTTAATTTGAATACTTTTTATTACAGATTCCTCAACTCGTTTTACATGTTTACCTGTCTTGAAGGCTTTACACTCGCGGTACATTTAAGTGCTAGACTAATTCCAGAGACGTTAGTCACCGTCCTCCGGGCTTTGGAACAATCCCCACAAGGGGCTCCGCAGCTCCCAAAGTACCAGATCAAACATCCTGCTATATAGACCATTGTTTCCCTCTGGTCCGAGGGTAAATCCAGCTCATTTTCCAACAACCAGTCTCGATATTAATCTTCATTTAGCCTTCAGGTGTGTCTATGGCGTTTATAGCTAAGACCTCGTAAGGGTAGAATATTCGGCACTTTTATGTTCTGCTGGGCTAGATGCATAGTTTCCTTTATTACAAAATGATTGATGGTTTCGGTTAAAATTGGATAATTTTATTCAAATGCTCGCCAATCACGCAAAACTCAATACTTTCAAAATTCCAGCTGAATTTCATTAGAGACGTGAACGTAAATTAAAAGTATTTGTTTCTATTTTTTCCTATTCAAATTTGCACCGACTACGCTGCTTGCCGAGGAGTCCCTTAAGTTAAATGTGCTGCGCAAAAATGGCTTCAGGGTTGCCATTTATTAATATTTTTCAGGAACAATTGTTTTTTTTTTCATACTTAAGTATACGCCGGTCAAACTCCAAAATTGTTAATTAATTTCCTTCCATCGCAAAAAAATTGTCGAAAATCCGCTTTTTCTAGGCTGCCACAGTGGTTTCTCCCGTGAAAATATATTCGATTCGATCTTTCTACTAATGTCGAGTTGTTATGAACTTATTTATATACCGTATAACTACTTATCATTGAATTATTAATTTTAACCGTTCATTAGATGCAAAAAAAAAAACTTAGCCACACAACTCGCTTAGAGACGGTACAAGTCGTATAGCGATCAACCAAAGTTAATAATCAAGTTCTGAAATAATCAAATAGTCCGGCAATAAGTGAGGTCAAATATATATTTTTAATATAATTAATTATATGAACGAATGGATCGATTAGGTAGGAATGATCATTGTACAACTTGTGAAGAACTCGGAACAAATTGTAAAGAAGATAGTTGGTGCGATACCTCGATAACCTTGTTGGCAGTTAGTGCCTAGAGATTCTAAACAGCATGGTGAAGAAAACATTTACAAGCAAGTAGGAGAACTTATATCTCCCCCTATTAATTTTGTCTCAAACAATACAGATAACATCTCACGACGTTTAATACGAGATGGCAAATCGATTAGTTGTAACCTCTCTTCGCATGGCGGAAAGAACAAACGAGAATCTCAGCCTAAACCGCCTAATGCAAACACTAAGAAATTGCACTGAATTGATTCTAAGGCTTCACTAGTGACTAGTGGTGACCCAACAACGGTTGTATACTCTAGTGTCAGTGATTGAGTTTCAATATGGACATAACCCGCAAAACAATCAGCAAAAAACCGTAAGTTAGAATTCATAGTAAATATTATTCTGAAAGTTGTTGTATATATTAGAATTATATAAAACTGCATTAGCAATAAGCAATAAGAGTAAATGTGATTACTTTCATTTTTCCGTATTTTTATTAATTGTTGTCAAATTTAAAGCCATGTTCTGGCATTATCAACTCTTACTTGTCATAATAGCATGTGATTGCTTTCGGTGGTTGTTGTTGTTGTTTGTGTTTTTGTCGGCTTTTGGCAAGTTTAGTACTCTGAAGCAAAACTACCAGAAAATCTCTCCAAAACGACTTTTGCGCTAAAATAGGGTTTTAATTAACGAAAAAAATAAACTGAAGTGTCAAATACACATATACAATTATTTTGGAAACCCATCCTACAATTCTTGAAACTAATTATGGAATCAATGGAATCAAATAATTATTGCCTACACTAGTTTCTAGTAAGACTCATGAGCTAAGAAGTTTAATATTGAGAACAAAAACTATGTGACAACTGACAAATAAAAATTTTTTTTTGTAAAGAACACATTGTTTGCTTTGAATTCCAAAGGGCCAAGAAGTTTTTTGTTTTTCATATGCTTGCAAATACTTTATAACAACCTACCAAACCTAACATGGTAGGAAATCTAAGAAATTGCTTCAAGAACGAATCTTTAAGTTGGAGTGAGCCGCAACTGTGGCCGAGTCGTTAAGAAAGGTCTCCAGTAAGCCAGTATAGTTGGCTTAAAATCTCATCGCGGTAGATTTTTTCACAACCAATACACTAAAATAAATACACCAACGAGCCGTTAGCCTAAGTTGCTAGTGCTCAATACACTTCTCTAATCTAAGAATTAAATTAAATTAAATTAGCCTAAAATATTGTTACGAAAATCACAAACAGATGAACGGCAACTATAACAAATTTGATAAGTCTATGGGGTGGAAATTCCTTGGAATGCAATACTTACGACGGTCATAAAAAGACATATTGGCAGGTGGTAATAAACGCAAAGATTAGCAAAGAATTTCCGCGAAACCTGACATGAAAGGGATTAATGAAACTACGAATTCAGGTTAAAAGCAGAAGGTATGCAGAGTGTGTGATATTCNTAATTACTTTGTAATAAATTGTAAAATAATTGAGTTGTAAATACTTGTGAATAAATAAAGAAAATTGTACATAACCAAAATCCAAGCTTTTCGCGATTCAGAGATACGAACTGAGCCTTAAAAGTAAAAGTACCCAAAGAGGCAATTTTCGTAACAATATTATAACACGCACAATAATAATAATAATAATAATAATATTAATAAGTTGAAATAAGTTCTTATTGTCGCTCAAATGTTTTAATAATTCTTTCCCCTACAATCTTATGATATTAATTAGTACCTTTGCTTTTGTGTAAGAGCTTACCTTTACATCGCATAAAAGTATTGCAAGCATTTTTTCTTCTACTTTTAATATTTTTGCTGTTTGATTTTCTTTTTAAATTGCCGTGTACTACATGTCGTTATGACGTGTGATTTGTTCAAGAGGTTGACACAAAATTCGAAATTTTCGTAGTCTTCAAATTTTGATTAAACATCTAAATAGTAAAAACTCATAACAATATGAGTTTGACTTTTACTTGTTACTAACATATGGTATACGGGGTCTCTGTGATGTTGCTCAGAATTAGGCTGTTAAGTTTAAATTGTCGTCACTACGAGCATCTAAGGCTGTTGCTAATGCATAATACAATTTCGTATCGCCTTCAATTCTTTTAATTAGGAACGATTTTTCATGATATGCCTTTAGCTTATTCCAACAATCCCTTGCTGTAATCGCATCTCTAAGATATATGAATTGCTCATAATTGACCATATTAATCAACACATGCTCTTCCCTGTCCAACTGTTTTTATTCAGTTGACAACTGGTTCTGCTGGTTTTTCTTCATATCCCACTTCTCAAAGGTTACCTTTTATTACTCGAGATTTTTCTTTATGAAAAAAAAGGAATCACTGCTAGCGTCCAAATCATCCCTAAATTTTTAATAAAAAGCCTTTTGTTATATTAAAGTCAACTTGGTTGGTCGAGTAAACGTTTGTTACTAATCTTTTCTTAAAAATTATTGTTACAATACACTTATGCTAATTGAATGTTCAATCATTTTATGAAATATTCTGTATACTTTACCATAGGCAGTGATTGTCTCCCTTTTTTTGATGGGAGCAATCGCGGTATTTATTCTATATTTCGCTTATTCAGCGACAGGCTTCCTTTTATTGATAGAGACGATCACGATGTTTATTATTCTCAAATTTTTTTTATTCAGCGGAAGGATCGCGATATTAAATATTTCTGATTTGTTTATTTCTATATAACGCGTGAGAAGGATCGTTTCCTTTAATAAGAATTATCTAGTGGAAGCACTCGCAATATGTATTTTTATGTATAAGCGTATATATGTATATTTATATTATGGGTAGGCAGGATGCGGTAATAATAAATCCCATCTTAAGCTTCCATGCTGCTTCATCTCCTATATTAAATTTGTTGATCGTTGCTTTAATTTCGCTTAAAAATATTCTAATTTTTATATTCAATTAAACGCTCCTAACCAATAGAATTTAAATCTCTTTCTTCTTAAAGTATTCGGCAATCAACAATAGATGATTTGCTGCGCCAGCGTAGAAAAAAAATGTACAGTTTGTAATCAAGTGAACTTGATTTTATAACAAAAAAGAGTTGCCGCGTTGCGATATAATAATAGAAGCTGGTATTATTCAAGTAGTAATTAGTCAATTTATTTTAAGATAAGGGCATATGTATGTCTGCTCAAAAATTGCAATTCAGAACGAACGAACTTAATTTGTACATCGTATATAGTTAACGATTCGAGGAACGAGATTTTATTTTCTTAACTTTCTAAAACGGTATTTAAAGGAACTTTAAGGTTCTAATCCTCTATAAGTAAGTATAAGTAAATACAATAATCTCTAGGCAGCAAACGGAATTTTTCTTAACTGTTTCGTTTTTCATTACATTTAAACCGGCAGCGTAAACCTTTCTCGTGATAATTTTAAATTGCCATTGTTTGTGGTGGTTGTTTGAAAATGTTTTAGTTTTGTATGACTTCTTTATAGAAATGGGATTCTTTTGCAGTCCGACGTTAGATGTTTTAATTCGTTTTATTGTAAACTATCATCCTATAATGAAGATAAATTTGGAAGATTAACTTGTTAATCGATTTTCGCGGTTGACATCAGTAAATGTTCTCGAAATTATCGTAAATAAGCTGTAGAAAAATAGACTGAATTTTTTTTTTTTTTTTTTTTTTTTTGATGAATGAATTCCGTAATAGCATCAGAAAACGTTTTAAAATCCAGATTAGAGAATAGATGCCGTTACAGATGGTGTTTAAAAAAACATATTGAATTTTAAACTCATAAAAAATCCCGTTTAAAGAATAAGCCATTCCTTACCTCTCAGTTTTATCTCTGGATATTCTAGCTGGCTATAGCTGATACATACTTCGGATTTTCCGAAAATTATTGAGAATTTTTTTAGTCAGAGAGAATGTTGTGATTTGTTAAATCAAGCATCATTTGGCAGCTGACATTTACATCTATAGATATGATACGTTAACGTTGAAATTATGTTCAAAGCCTTGAGACGCCCTACTGTTTGCGGCATACACTGCCGATGGTACATACGAAAAACGGTGTGCGTCAAGCATAGATTTTAACCTGCGCCTTTCATTTTAGAGCATCTCCCAAGCATCAATAATCATCAATAATCATCAATAATCAATAGTCAAAACGTTACATTTACGGTTTTATGTTAAGTTTAAATACATTCTCACTAGTTTTTTTCGTTAGCTGTTATTAATTTATGGTAAAATGTTTTTCCAGCGTTTCTTCTAAAATTTTTCAAACATTCGGTTGCAAACTAGCCTTTCAAACATTCGGTTGCAAACTAGCCTTTTTTCCACAAATTAATTAATTTTTCATATCGTGACAAATGTCTTCCGTAAGTTTTCTGCTTTAACGATTTCTATGTACGAATATTTTTGACAATATCCGATTTTGACATTTTACTGATATTCACTTCGTGGTCGCCTTTATTTCATCTATTGTTACTCTAATTAAAGATTAATGATTAGGAAAATGTGAAATGTCAATAAAATAAATTATTTTAGAGAACTTCTTACAAACATCCATATAAGTAATCGTTTAAATTTGTTTTGTACAGTTTCTGATTAGAAGCGAAACAACAAAGAGGGTTGTTTAGATGTCCCTTTACATGTTGATCTGAGTCGTTAATTCAAGCTAGTGTTGAATTTAAGCAAAAACCAGATGTTATTTCTAAACTGACCGGCAATCAATTTAGAAGAGAAAATATGAAAACTGACTTCTTAGATCAAAAGAAGGGAAGAACTTTGGATGCGATGATCAGAGAAATTTTAGATTTTCATTTAGTGTCGTTACATCAGGATCAAGATCGAACAACAGTAAATGGTTTTTTGTTAAAAGGATTTAAAAAGGAGTTGAAACGAAGAAAAAATTTTTTTTGCTTCGTAATAAAAATTTCCGCAACGTTATTGAATTTATGAGTATTTGTGCAATAACATTATTGTGTAACAACACACTTTTGTACAACAATAGTAACGAAATGTAATAATATATAAAAATGGAAAAAGGACACAAAAAATATATATAAAAGAATCAGCAGCAAGCGAAAAGAGAAGAACATCAAAAAAGGATCACAATAAATATTAAAGGTTCTATTTTTTTTCTTTGTGTTTTTGGCGGAAATCAGTTGGCCAACATAAAACTTGTAGGTCTTGTTGGTGCACAAAACAAACGCAGAAACAATTGTTCTGTGGAATTTTTACAACCACATCTTAAGTGGTATATTAACTTTGTTGTTTGATTCTAACATATTTGATTTTCAATCATATTCTGAGTAAATTTAGTGCGTCGCTTCTTGAAATGAATCAGAAACAACTAGAGACCTTGATTCGATTTTGAGAGTTATCCCCTGTTCCATTAGAGTTGGAGTTACATCTACTCATTGGCTTTGACTTATGTCTAAAAAGCATTTGTATGCTTAGTAGGTATTGCAAATTCGTTTTTGTTCGTTGTTCGGTTTTATTTTGCATTGTTAGATTTTAACCTTTGTTTTGTTGTACATTCTATGGCTTGAGCAGAGTGGGTCTAGTGAAATATTTTAATGTTTATTTATATAAATTTTCATTTATAAAAAAAGGTGCTTTTTTAAAGCCATGGCAAAGGAAAAAATTACAACGGTAAAAATATACGAACGGATATATATGCGTAATTTTAGATTCTTTTGTAGATATATGTACATAAGTATATAACTGTATATATAAAAATGTATATAAATGTCCAGGTCATATTTTATATGCAGAAGGATTAAATAAGTATACATGCGGCAAATACACCGAAAAAAGAATGGATAGAAAAAGAGTGAAAAGGAATTCGCTATGCCCGTAATAAAAAAAAAGAAACTTAAAAATAATAATAAATTGTTGAATGACCAAACAAATGTTTGATCAACAGGGAAACTTTCAGTGTTGTATACAGATCCATTCAAAAATATATTTGTATATGTATGCATGCATGCTTTGTATGTATAAGCAAAAAAAAAACAGATATAAATATAAACTTGAAGAAAGTAGTTAATACAGCAGATGATAATGAAGTGGTAATCAAATTACTTTGCAATATAAAGGATTTCTCTCCATTTGTCAGTCCAAATCAGCCCATTTTTTATTTTAATATGTGGAGAATAGAGAACTTTTTAAGGCTTTTAATTTCTCCTAAGTTAGTAGTTAGTTATATCAGCTAGATACGTTTATGGAAAGTCAAAGAGGAATTTACTTGATACGCTAATTGTAAGGCTTCGAAATTACTATTGAATAAGTATTAAGAGGAAATGGAACGATTGATGGTTGCATGGGTAACCATAAATTATTTGCTTTCTCTCTAAAAGCTCGTAACAAGCAATGGTTAGAGATGTACACGAGTGATAAAGAAACTGGATACGAAGCATGAAATTGTATCTGCTAGTTCTTCCTCTTTAAAATTTTGGAGAAAACGCGTTGTGGTCACTAAACAAATTAATCATTTCTCATTTTTTTTATAAGCATTTGTTGCTTTGTCTGTTTTAGGGATCAAAAACTTGCCTAAGTCCACTGTGTCGTTTGTAGTTGCCATTCATATCTTTCACAAACTCTATTGTGTTATTACAAAAAACATCATAAAGCTCTGAAAGTCTAACACAATAGTCAGTGACAGTCAACATCCACTTAAATTTTAGAACCCAATTTCACTTAGTGAAGATATCCATTGCCGATATTCAAAATCAATAATCTTCCTGAACTATATTAGGCGCAGGAGTAATCACTTATCCCTTAATTGTCTTTATTTAACATTTCAAAAGAGAACTACGACCCCGGCTTGTAGCCACATAGGGGAAATCATCTGTTATCATCATCAAACCATCAAAGTTTGAAGCAGCAAATTGTCTTAGTAAATTCATGAGTTCAATGTGAACTTACTTGCATTGAAGGTAAAATTCCTTTGACAGCAACTTAAATCGTGCATTCAAAATTTCATATTTGTTTATAATAAGGTGGGCGATAGAGCGATAGTTTAAATTGATTTTGTTTTCAATTACGTTCGATTACGTTAAAGTGTTAAACTTTTCTAAGAATGAAGTAAACATGATAAAATTAATAATTAATTTCGTAGTCTTTCGTAGTCTTTTACAGATATTTTTCTTTAGACTTTTTATGTCTAAAGTGCGCGTACATTTAAAAGAAGAAAAAAATTGTAGTAAAATAAAGCAAAATAACAAACCACAGGAAGTCATTTAGCATACAAAAGAAACAAAACGGACGAAAAAGAAGTGCAGACTGACCAACCTAATAACGAAAAAAAAAAAAAATACACTAAATGTTACAGAAAATATCATAAATGCCGTTCAAAGGTATCAAAAACGACATGAAAAAAGGAACAGACTTTAGGACCATAATTATGGAGAAGATTTATATTCAATTAGAAAGCGGATCGTCAAGTAAAAATATTCTCAAATAGCTTGATATTCGTTCGCAACGAAAAAAAAAAACTGATTGAAGCTTTATAATTCGAAAATAAAATCATCTGAGTGGTGAGAAAGAAAGAAAGACAAGCAAACGCGATTTATTTTATTGGTTTTAATTTGTAATAAATCATTTCGTAGACTTTTAGGTACGCTTAAGAGGAAACCAACCCTGTGCTGTAGGTTACAGCGCAGTCATTACTTTAGAAAATTTTAACTTAAAAATTATAGACATGAGTTGTTTGTAATTCACATACTACTTTTTGTTGCTGTGATATTAAATGCTGAATGTCCGCAAAAGCTGTTAAATACTCTAAGGAAAATTTTCCTTGTCTGTTCCTTTTATTATTAATATCGTATTTTTATGCGACCTGATAAAAGCTTGCAACTTTCTCCTTAAAAGAAGCTTCCAAGTCCTTTAAAATTTTCTAATTTTCTTTTCTAAAAGATAAACTTAATTGATTAAACGTCATAAATCGATCAAATCGGGTATATAGAATTCGAATCAAGTTCCTTCATAGTTCCTTCCTCTCTCTTAGTTTGTTCGTTTTTATTAGTTTTTTTAGTGATTTGTAGTTAAAACATGCAACAACAACAGCACTGCAAATGCACAACATTTCCAGAGAATACACGAAAAATAAATGTCAGAACCTCAGAAAGAAAGGGGAAGAAGAAAGAGAAGATACAAGATACAAATATATAAAATGCTAACATAAGGAGTACGAATAATGAAATCATGAGAGTGTGTATGTTTGCGTATTTATCTATATTTCCATTGTTGTCTCAGTAATTTATAGCCCATTAAAACTGACACTATTTCTATCTAATTCGACAAAAAAAAAGCTCCTTAGAATGCAGAACTAACGGAATGGTTGCAGATGTTAAATGTGTTTGTGCTGTATCTGTATGATTGTCGTGGTAAATATTATAAGCGAATCATAAATTTGTGTTGTACATGTTTGCAAATGATTTCTTAGACATCCGCTTCCGCTTCGTAAACGAGGGGATGTTTTTTCTTTTTTTTTTTGCGCAGACAACAAATCGCATCACCTCAAACGGTATAGTTCTCGCCTAACGCCTTAAGTTTTTAATTGTTTTTCTTCTTCATCTGTCTGTATATATGTAAAGCAAAAGTATACATCAACAAATCATTTACACAAATGTTAATTATTGTCTAATGGAGTAAACTTACTCACGTGCATATTATACATGTATGTATATATGTGTATATATATATATATATTTAATTATATTGTAATGTCATCTTCTTTTGTTCAAGTACGATTTTCTCATCCTCTTTGTGGTACAAGTATGTTGTTGACTCTTCGCTTTTTCTCCCATATTCTCATAATAATAATAATAATAATAAGTTATAATTCATCTGAATGTGTTTCCTTTTTGAATTGTATGTGTATCTAAATGCCTTTTTCGGTGCGTGTTTATACGTTTGTTTTTGTATATATGTTCCTTTTAATCTTTTTTATGTGTTATTTTTTTTCCGTTTCATAATTTTCTAATATCAACAAATGCTTACTTGTTCGCTGCTCTCTAGCAATACCTTTCTCCTACCACTTCTTCTGGTCAATTATATTTGATTTTTTCGAACTAAGCATGTGTGAGCAGCAGTTGGTGACTGTTGTATTCATGTGTGTAATTTTGAATTGTAAGTTTCCTTTTTAATTGCTTTTCGTTCTGCGTTACTGATTAGAGCTTTCTCGAATGGAGACATTAGAAAAATCTGTCGCTCTTCTAACTGCCGTTTATTTCGTATTTTAATATATAGGTTTTCTAGTTTGCTAACGGTATGTTGTGTTGTATATGTGTTAGATGGAGTGATTCTTAATTAATTTGGTGCTCAAAATTTTTATTATGTTTCTCGCTTCGAATTTACTTTGTAGCGATATATTCATTAGATAAAAATTCATGAGAGTTACAGAAGAAAAGCGCCAGGTCTCAAATAGGAAATACCAAGGTTCTGTGCGAGAGAGCATACTTTATCTTGTACAAGGATTAACAATTTGTTAACTATAAAAAGAACTTAAAATAGTGACCCAGAGAGTAAGGGCTATTGGAACCATAACGAGCCTATCGTGTAACTTGATAATAAAAGTTTGTCAATCTTAATCAATAAGAAAACAAGTAAGAAAGTTATATTCGGCTGTGCCGAATCTTTTATACCCACCACCCCTATCTTAAAAAAGGGAGAAAAACTAAATTGGGCATGGCATTGAAAGCACTTCCATTGTTTTTGCCAAATTTGTGGCCGATATCTCCATTTTTGCGTGCAAGGAAAATATTTATCACAGACATTACACAGTACAAACGGACAAACGGATTTGCTTAAATCGAATCTAAATTTGATGCTGATCAAGAATATATATGTACTTTGTGGGGTCTCCGAAGTTTCCTTTTGGTAGTTACAAACCAAATGACAAAATGAAATACACCCTTCACCTTCGGTGGTGGGTATAAAAAAACGTTAAGTGAGAAATATAGTATCAAGATAAAGTTCAATATCGTTTCACCCATAGATGTCTTCTGTTTTTAGATTCGTTTGTGTCTTACGGCTCTCTTACATGAAGAAACGAATGAAATTAGAATTATGTATAAGATTTTTTGATATTCTTCAATAACTAAGATTAAAATTTTGATTACTTTCATCGAAGAAAAATAAAAAAAAAATCGATGTTGAATATAGAGAATAAAGTAAAGATTTTTTGTGTTTAACTGCTTAACTCTGCTTTTCATTTGCTGGGCGCTCCTCGACATTCCTAGACTAATTGAATTCGCATTGCAATTTCCCAGTCAAACTAACTTTTTTTACACACTCAAATAAATATATTGTAGGCAACATAATGAAGCACTACTCTAATGATGCTTAGATTAGAAAAAAAAATATATTACTTTGATTTATCCGTCTGCGTTCACGTGTAATTTCTGTAATTTTGCTGTTAGAGCCTTTGTAATGAGCATAAGTTCACTTAAGCAATATGTGCTCCTGTAGCTGCGATGTAATTATGAAAATAATTAACTAATTCATATAAATTTTCAAAAATTCAAAAATTATTATTCAAAAATTATTAAACCCACGATCCAGGTCTTTGTATATTAATTTTGACTTTTGATGTTTTCTTTATGATGTTAAGCAAAATACACACCTTAGACTCTGGGGAGTATTCTTGATCTGAGAAAAACTCTCAGGTGATAACATCATATCATCGAATATATTCTTGACTACTATCCAGAAGTAAATACGTAAAGATGCAAATGCGTGTGATAAGGTACTTTATCTTTAACCACTAGAAGGTATTGAACACTATTGCGTTTTTTTATGTTTATGGAAGTCATCTAGAAATATAAATTGAAAATAGTTTCGGTTTCGTCCTGTTGTAGTAAAATAATATCCTGACATAATGTATAATATATGGGTTTAGTCACAAAGCAAGTACGTTTGTTCAAACTTTCGTCTTATAAATAAGGATTTTAAAATTCGCTGCCATTAGCTGCCATAGACATTTGAAATAATCCTGATTAATTTCTATTGCAATCTTGAAAATTCATAAGAGAAACTTATATTAGCCTGACATAAACAGTTATAAAAATATTACAGCACGGATTTCAATTGCCCAAATCAAGGTTAAATTACAAATAACTTGTAAAACAATAACAACGTTTCGAGTAAAAATAGTTGCACTTACAATGCAGGCGTAATCTGATATTAATCAAAAGTTCTTACTAATATTTAAGATTTTTCGAAAGATTCTACATCACGTCAACAAAATTATGAAATGATTTTTTTTGTTGCTTTTAAATTAAATTTGAAAACGCAATATATGTCACATACGGAAAAAATTTTCTTCTGCCAGGATATTTTGCACAATATTACATCTTTCCTTTTATAGCAAAAAATTAAGTCTCCGAAAGGAAAAGACTATGGAAGTGCATTTTCGAAGCACAGTATTGTTTTTTTTACTTTGTTTTTCTTTTTTTTTTTTTTTTGGAAAACATTCGCATATAACATCGTAGAAATAACTTTGACAGCCAACAACATACATCGGTGTCATTGACAAATTTCTAAGGATCAACTATAAAAGGAATAAAATAAAGAATTGAACAAGAGCAGGCATAAAACACATAAATGCACTTTATCGTTTATTCACATACATTTCTGTACAATCACATATACACTCACATACATACACATATGCAACAGTGACATTCAACTGAAAATGACTAACTGTGCGGTTAGCATAGTATTATATTCATTTGGCATCGGATGATAGGAAAAACGAGGCACGTGTTTATTTTATATGGATTTTTGATTTATTATCACATGCAATTTTTCGTTATTCGTCAGGCTACATTTATAACGAACCAATACATTTATGCCAAGAGAAGTACAGTGCATACAGTATGATCTGTAAGAACGAATGCGTTGTCGGATTTACTGCATTTATAGCGCGCTAACTTCAGTAGTATTTGCGTACACATATATACGTACGTGTTCTGTATTGTTGATTTTGGCGACACAATCACTAATACCTATGTACGTAGATAGTAACAATGAATTATGGCATTTCAAATAAAAATGCAAAAAAAAAAAAGAAAAGAAAACTCCGAAACCCATAAAAATTTATGCCATTGAGTGAAAATGAAATATATGAACGTGTCGTAAATCATTAATTTCATAGAAATTTGTTTGCATGTGTACTTTTTCTATATATTTTTCTTTTTCTTTTTTTTTTTTTTTTTGATCATACATACGGGTAAATACCCGAATTGCAATTTGTCAATGTGATGTGCAATCAGAAGTTTTTCTTCTTCTCCTATTGTCAATAATTTTTCATTATCAAATGGAGAATTTTTTTTTTTTTTTTGGTTCTAAAGATTACGAAACTGAAATGGTATCTATGCTCAGCACAGAGCACATACACTATCTCGACCCATAATGTATATGGCTTTTCAGGTCTTTTGATAATAGTTCGCTAGGTCTTCATCGGGAATATCAGGAGTATTTCTTTAAAACTTTTGCGTAGTATTTGTATAAATTTTAGATTTCAGATTTGAAGTAGAATTGTTTTCCTATATATGGGCGTGCGTTTTGGTTGGGATTTGGTAATTATAACTTTTGTTCATTTAAAAGCGCCATTGCATGGGTGCCCAGTTTCAGTTTATCTTTCAATTTTTATGTCACAAACCACGTGCCACGCGCAGTGTGCTAACGTTCGCTTATAGGTATACGAACGATATAAATATTTTTGACAACTGGGATTTCTTCATAATATATTAATTATTAATCAGAAAATTAAGCGCATGTTTCATGTTGAGCAAACATTATTTTCAATTTTTCTTTCTTTTCCCTCATGCCTAAAATCTAAAAGTTGTGGTATTACTCTGGAATTTATTGAAAGGAAAGTATTTACTCCATATATTCGTTTGATCGGAGACGATAATGATCGCGCGTTTGAATAGTACATCGTTTAATATAATTCAATATTTTTTTTATTTGAATTTGAAATATACATCGTGGAGGATTTCAGTGGTTGAAAAAGTTAGAATCTATTAAATACATTATATATTGTACAGGAGATAATCAGCTGCCATTTGCAGTTTTAATATATAAATGAATTGGATGGAGTTAAGTAAGGGAATATAGACGTCTAGCATTTTGAGGCGCAACTAGTGATACCAGTTGAGATGGAGGTTGTGGATACGGTAGGCTTTCTTTGTTTTCCCCTTGACTTTAAATTTCTCAAACAAGGCTCCCTCAGGCCATAAGGATTTATTTAAAGTGTCTTCTAATTTTTTTCTAGGAACATGAATTTTGAAAATTCTGTGCAATATTTTCTGTGTAGTATTCATTTTGAACACGCTTCATTTATTCCGATGAGTTTTGTTCCAAGAAAACACTCTTTAATGCCCACAGACGTGTCAGACCCAACTCTGGATTGAAATATTGACTTTCGTGCTCAAACTATAACTAATTCATAGTCATTATAGATCTTTGGAGTAGGTTGAATAGCTATCGTTAAAAACGATGTGGAAGTTGCTAAATCGACTGGAATTTTACCCATTTTAAAGCCGATTACATTTATTAGAAGCATTTGGATATTTCGCACGTTTAGGAACAGACATTTTTACTATATCAACGTTGTTGACTTCTGCACCAATATACGCCTTTTTATTGCAGGCATTAGCGGAGGCTTGCATATTTTGTTTCGAAGGAGTATGAATGGTACTGATGTTACTGAATTAGCGGAGGTGAGATTTTAAAACTTAACCGCGTTAACGCTGATATTTAATCCAAAAGCGAGAGATGGTCGCAGCGTGAAAATGGATATGGGAAATATCCTGATATCTGAACTGTAGTACAAGCAGGAGTTTGACGTAGAGGTGGAGAGGACGAACCAAAAATCACCCTGGAAGTGGTTTTATTGGCGGCCAGGAGTTTTCAAACACTCGTCCTCATATAGTCGGAAAAATGCATTTCAGAATGAGTAAAAAGACAATACAACAATTTGTTATTTTCTACGATCTGGGCACGACAAACGCAATCCTTTTGCATGACCGCGACAGCTACCTTACTGCTCAGATCTGCGCTGTTAGTGGGGCTGAAGCGTTCGCATAATCATAACGTTATATACCTATCCGAAGCACATGTCAGACTTTGCTAGGCGAGCTTTATATATGCATTCCATAGTAGAAAGGGTAAGAATGGTAGGTATACTCTTGATTATATACTTCATGTATTTTTTGATTATTTTCTCCTACTATTGTTTAGTTTTTGTTATTGTAGTTGCCGTTGTTATTCTCACGAGCAATTAGCAGATAACTGTGTTTTTGTTGAGATTATTATTATGGTTGTTATCGTTGTTCGTGGCTTGTTTTCTTTTTATTATATGGTTGTTACTACTTTTTAATGCAGATCTTATCACAGTTGACTTCGTTCACAAATAACTTTGTTGTTTACAAGTAATTTTAGCAAAGATTGATTTCATTGAGCAAAAGTAGTACGCAGTGGTGTCAATGTTTTGTTCCAAAGGTATTATTGCAGTTATTAATATTTTTAGAATGTCATTTTTATGCTGAAGTTATTGTGTTTGTTGCTCATCATGTTATGTGGCTATTGTGTAATTTATTTGTTTTCATTTATCAGCTCTTGTGCTTTTTCCATAACACATAGAGACCAGATAAGAGCAAAATTTGAAAGAAGCATCTTCACTTCTATTAATTTTAAGCTGTTTTACGTTTAATAACAAAATATTTCCACTGCCCTTTAGCAAAATCTGCGATAATCGGTACGCGAGATATCCATGTTTTTCGGGTGATAACTGAATCGCAGGTCGCTCCTATAAAGTTCCAGTAGCTTGTGCGTTATTCAGGGAAATTTGATATATCTCTTTTCCTGCCGCTGTCCTGCGGATGTTCTCCAGCAGTGCGTATTGAACCGCTTTCAGCTGATCGTCATTCCATGTTGTTTTTGGGTAATCGGTTGGAACGATTCCCAGCCGCAACGATTCTATAAGCTGTTTATAAGAGAGGGTGGCTTCGGGTGTTTAGGCAGTGGTACAGCTACTGGCCTGACCATGGATCCCTGCAGCTTCGGCCGGTGTTTGCTTTAGGGAATTGCAGGTTTTTGGTGACGTAGATTCGTCTAGCTTGCACCGTTTTCTACTTGTGTCGGGCTTCACAGTCTACGAGTTGTCTCTACGCGCCAGACTGCCGTCTCGAAATTCGTGCCGTTGTTCACCAGTGGTTCAGTGATCGATCATTCGAGAATTCTCTCACGCCGTCCCTGAGAAGTCAATTTCATTCCCTCTTTCATTCCCACGTGCGCTCCTCCAAACGCGTTCGGCTGCGGGGAGAGGATCTCCCTTCTCTGTAGGTACGATAGTGTTTGTGCGAGTTGTCTTCAGATATCACCACATCCTGTGTGTCGTCTATTGGGCTGAACGTTGCGTCCTCCAGAGGATCAACATTTTGTCCTTTCTCCATTTAATCGGTTTGAAAGTATAGGGAAAGTAGTCCATTCAGACATAGCTCTTATACCTCGAAAGAGTTGAGATCCCACAAAGGTCGCCAATAGAAAACATAACCGTTCTTGAGCACTCTACGTCCAACACTCGGGATTATGGATTTTATTAAGCTTTTCTCTCTAGATCCGTTATTTTCTGTTAGAACGGGGATGCAGCATGCACGCTACGTCTGACCGGATGTTAGTCAGTATTTTTTTTTACCGGGTTTGAACGCATATGCTGAATGGCAGTTCTTTACTTTATATTATATTATATTTTCTTTTGTGTGCATCCAGTTGTCTTTGCTGTACAGCACAGTACATTACAGTACAGTATAGTACGGTAGTACTTCACAAGGTCTTTACCCTGTAACAGTTTAGGTTAATGCCAATTCTTTTCATATTTTCATAGTTTTAGAGAAACTTATTCCATATCACCGCAGCGCTGTATATGTACTAATATACTAATGTAATGTAATAACGGTTTAATATCATAATGGTTTGTTTATTTTCAAATGGTACCCTTAGAGACGGTACGGTTGTTCTTCCCTTTTTAGCGCTTGCTCATGTTATTTAAAAAAAGAATTGAAATCATACGGAGTGTGGTCTAAAAGTACACAAAAGTTGGGAAGACACAAGACACGAAAGCTCTATATGTGTATAACTACTTCAAGTATTCTACTGCTGCGTAAGGATTGTATCATTCGACTGTCAAAGTTCTTTTACGTAAGATAAAATCTTCGCACTTAGTCAATCTAAAATATTTTACTTATTTTGAATTTAAAATAAGTCACCTTTGTTGATGTCTCTTAACAGTTTTGATTCTGATTGAATCATCAAGTTTAAAGACCTTTTTTGAAATTGTGTGCTGTGGTATTATATTAAGTATCTTTAACATCTCTCCGGAAATTACTCTTTCACTTCATGACGAATTTTCCGTTAAGTCAGGCAGTCGTTTTGGACCGATTGTATTTGTTCCATGCACTAATCATCTCCCATCCGTAATTAAGACTATAGAAGCTCCTCAGGCGCTGTAATGACACCAAAACGTAGTGTTCCTCTAACCCCAACGAAATTGAATAAAATTTTTGCGCTTTAATGAAATGATAACAATTAAGAATATTGAAGGAAAATTTAAAATGGACATCTTTAGTTATGGATAATTATTTAAGATTTTCTACTCTTTTACGTTGCCTTAACTTAGAAGATTTTACTGGCAAACACTGCGTAGAATTAACTGGTTGAGCAACGTTCAACCTTCTAATAAATATTGAGACTACGAAAATTTCAGCTATATGAACTACAAGTTTGTGACAAATCCAATATGTCTCATGGATTGTATGTTATTTATTTTGTTTATTTTTTTTTTTGGTGAACTAAATGTATATAAATTGAGTAAATGTCATTATTGAATGTTTATAATAAATAGGAAATTTGACCGGAGCTCTTGCTGTTATGGAGGTAGGAAGAAACTAAATTTTCGCTAGTTTTTAATTAATTGTTTTTGTGTCATGAAAAAACACACTAATTTAATTGATCAAAACTTTGTATGGTACAGAAGGCATAATTCATATGATAGCAGTTTATATATGTTTTTGAAAGACATGACCCTATGAATAGCAGAAAGCAAGAACAAAACGCATACGCAAGTTAAATTTATGGAATGACAAGATCAGAAAACGCCTTCAGTTTTAAAAGGAAAAGATCTACAGGCAGACACACATTCAAAACGATACAGACGAGATTGAAAAGCTAAAATACCTGTTTGCGGCATTTCGGATATAAATTAAAATAATCTCACATGAAATTAAAAAACAAAAAGGCCAGGAAAAAAGCAAAAAAGAAGTGATAGGCCAACCATTTTACAAACGTTGCAAGAATTCCATTATAGATGGATAAGAGAATGTTGCACGAAGCAACACGTTGCTTAAATATTCAGACAACCCATATGTCAAAATGCTTCAATGACATACTCACTCGCTTACGGTGATATATGTCTGCCTGCACTTGTGTATATACATATACGGTGTATAGACCGGCTGTTTGCAAGAAGATGGTGCTTTAATTTTTTCTCTATGTGGCGTAGTCGCAAACATTGTGTGCGCACTCAATATCCACAATGTTGGGTTTGGCTGCCATAAATCGTAGTTGAAATATCATCTTATGAATGAAATCGATTTTTCGATCAACACACCGTGAATATTGTTTTCGTCTAGATATTGGCGAATAATTATAAATGCACTCTACTCACAAACAGCGTCTTTTCCTTTTTGCACTCGTTGCTGGTCCACTACCGCCACCACCGTCGACATCATCATCATCATCATAATCATCGGTAATTGACTTGATCTTCGATTGTGAAACTTTAATATTGAGAAAAAAATGATCAGCGAGAAAAGCAGACAAGCTTTGTAAACGAAGAGGAAGAAGAAATTGATGTGTCGGTGCTATGTGGTCATTGTGGCACACAAATCAATTTTTCCATTCTATCTGATACCATTGTTGTTATTATTGTTATTAATGCGTTGTATAAAATTTCTTGAGTTGTGTACAAGGTTTATTTTACTTATTTATTTAGTTTTTTTCAAACATTTTTCTCGGCGTGCTTGTCTAACATATAAAATTTATGTGTTTAATCTAACAATGAATATCGATTGTGGGAATTTATTCTTTTAGATGAAGTCCACATTTTTTCTTTTTTGTTTTTTTTTTTTTTTTTGTAATCTAAAGCGTCGCTCATATTACTAATTTGTTGTTGTTTTTTCCTACGCAGCGATGTAGGAATTTCAAATTTTTATTCTTATGATTAATATCAGTAATGAGTTATGACGTTTTAATTACAAGCGAGCATTCTATAATTTAAGTTTTACTTGAAGTATCGAAAGAATTGCTTAAAAAATTTTACCTTAAGCACATTAACAGCGACTTTCAAGTTATAGCGATATTTTCTTATAATGTAGACGGTAGTTTAAATATTACGCACGATTAAGACGTGTAATAATAAAGAAGTTATATTCAGTTTGGAGTGAACTTTTTGTTCCCACGAATAGTTTGTCCTGAACAGAGAAAAGCCTTCTATACTTTGTGATTATAAACTTTCGAAGTTCAGTTGGCGACAAAGAATAAAAAACAAAGCAAACAAAGTTTATTTTCATATATTAAATTTGGACCTCAATAACCAGCTGCAGTAGATCTCTACGGATATCGCGATTATCCTATTCACGCTAAGAAATATTATCCCTTCATGTCTTACTCATCCAGATATATGTCAAATCTTATAAACCCCCTATAGTAACGGTAGGATATTAGAATATTGCATTAAACAAACTGCTGATGGTTTCAGATTGGCATAACTTCGATAACATTGTAAGGAAGAAACATTTGTGTTTTCTCTTCGGAAATATTAATGTTATCTCTTTCGCTCGGGTGAAAAGGAAATAGAACTCCTGGGTCCGCTCGTCGAATCCGTAATCCCATTCGAAGTTAAACCACTTGCTTTATAAAGT
Source organism: Glossina brevipalpis (assembly GCA_000671755.1). Lineage (NCBI taxonomy): Eukaryota > Metazoa > Arthropoda > Insecta > Diptera > Glossinidae > Glossina > Glossina brevipalpis. The sequence goes on along the minus strand of KK351016.1, from coordinate 741,603 downwards.
CAGAATTCAAAAGTAAATTTTATCCGACATTTAGTACTATGATATAATTTAAATCTCCAATAATTTGTCTCAAATAATACAAGTAAAGTCAGACGGTAGCAGAGTATATACTTATTGCAACCTATTCTGGTTTTCTCATCTGTTGTCGTTGCCAGCTCTTTCTACTCTTCGCCAGAGTTACCCGTCTTTTGTAATACTCATCTTACGCTATCGCTTACCACTTATGGCAGTAACACATACAGTATTTTATGGTATAGATTTATGAACTTAGGGAGAGACCGTGTAGACCAAAACGAGGGTCTGACTTTGGTCCTTACAACATGAACCCCATAATGCCATACTATAGCATGTGTGAAATATAAATGTCCACATATAATTGAAAGGAAACACAATGCGACATTTGTTGATATCGATTAGAGCAATGAGTTAAAATTCTAAAACCACATGTTACAATATCGATTTACCTCACGCATTAATAGTTTGCAAAGCTTGTCAAAAAGTTCGTAGTGCCTATGGTCAACATGCGGAAGATGCATGCGATTGTTTTGCTTGATTTCGTTCGGGAAATTTCGATGTTAAAATCGCGTCATGCTCTACAAATCGACAAATCGATGAAATTCTTAAAAATAATGAAAAGACCGACACATTTTATGATATCGCAGCGGAACTAAACGTTGGTCAAAAAACAGATGTGACCGCCTGCAAAAAGTACCTCAGACACCAAATGCGCTGACAGTGAAAAATGAACAGACCGCAAATTTCCATCGAGACATTGTTGTTGGGATGAAAGGACTCTTAAAAGACGATGAAAACTTTATGTAAAACAATAAAATGCAAAAAACTGTGGACCAAGACGGAGGCAGCGAAGTTCTACGAACTATTTACTTGATTTATTACTTCTTATAAGGCTGGTATTACATGCAATAGCTACATGTAACAGACTCATTCAAAAAGTCCATAACTTTTGTAGTGGATGGAATGGAACTGATTAGCGTCACTCTCACAGGTCCTGTAAATATTTTCGATAATTGCTCACGTATAGCTTATAAGTTATTCAAAAAGCCCGTTTTAATTTTCCTATCAGTAATTTTATGTATGTATTCAGTCAACGTTTCGACTTCATTTTTATTATATTTGCTGTAATGAAATTCATCACAATCTAGTCTCGTAGACAGGCAGATAAAGCGGATACTAAATGCTAATCTGTTTGTAGCATCTAGAATGATTCTTTATCAGACAATAGGTATTCGATCAAGAAAAGAGTAAGAAAGCAAACGTAGTTCTGTTCATTCTAATTTCATCAGTGATGATATTTATAGCGTAATGGTGATCATTTCACTTTGCCCAATTTTGGGTTTCTGTATGTGTTCGTACGTAGTAATAACATGCTGTCACCGTGTTTACGATCCCGAAAATATGAAGAAGTTTTCTAAGCACACGTTCGTTAAACGTCTTATATATCTTAAAGACAATGTCGCGAACATTAACTCAATATAAGTTTTTATAAAATATATGAATATATACTTAACTTTGCAAAACGGGGATGATTGTTTTTTAAAAAAAAATCCAGATCTTTACCAAAAAAAACAAAAAAGAAAGCAATGAACATTCACCTCTTTTGCGTGAGTTCCAAGTTGAAACCAACGAAATAAACAAGAAAGGTCATCATCAGAAGTCCGTATGAAAGCACGTTGGTTGGCTTCACGTGGATGTGCACGCAGAGATGCATGTATACGAGTATTAGCAATAGATTACTCTCGGCAGCCGTTAAACTTGACCCTTCGTGGCAACTGCGAATTTTTTGATAACACAACTAACTTCATCAAATATTTACTTAAAGTAGTAGAAAAGGTATATAACAGAAGAAAAAAAAGATTTAACAATTACAATAAGAACAATAATAAAAAACATCAAACCGAGCAATTATACACGAAACAGTGGACATTTATTACAGTACCTCCTCGGTTTCGATTTTCGGGAGTTTAAGTTTCTGTCTGACTAGCAGTTTCTTTGTTGTATTTTCTTTAAAACAGAATCGTAAGATGAGATCACAAAATATTGTTGTTGTTGTTGTTGTAATTGCTTTAATTCAATGTTGCTTCGGGTATATTTTCACAGTTTTGCTGTTTGTGACAATCGTGGCTAGAGTTAACTATAAAGTAGCTAAAGATATTTTGTAACCGATACACAAATTAAATGTTATTTGCTGTGCACGATCATCATTAAGGATGCCATCGTACTTACATACGCAAACACACACAAACACACACATACATACACATACATACACGCACATACATACACGTATATGTCTATATAGTTCTTCTATTCAAACATTACGATTATTTGTATGCATTGCAAGCTCATGAAAATGTTTTCCAACAATGTCATGGCAGCGCTTCTTCCAATCCGCGCTACGGACAATTAAAAAAAAAAAGTAACAAGAAAAAAGATCTATGTAAGTGTGCTCATTCCATTTTCACAAATCTAGATACACTCATGTTGTACTCTTTGTTTTTACAAAAATTTATAAGATTACGCGTGTACTTCGGTTTACAAATGCAATGCAATTCAATTTTAATCGTGTTCTTCTTTCTTTTTTCTTTTCCTTTTTCTTTTTCTTTTCTTTAAACGATTTGTCCTTTTTGGCTTCCTGTGATACTTGATTTTCTCCAAAAGCAATGCTGCTTGTTTTATTGCCTTAAAGAAACAACAACAAGATGTACGTACTTGTAGCTGTGAGATTTATTGTCATCGATAATAATTAAGCGTGAACTTGAAAATCAATTTTTTATATACTCTTAGATCGCCTTACAAGTGTTTAATGAGAGTTCTTAGAGGTAATGAGAAAGCTTTGCACTTCTACCAATATCCAAAAGCATATAATTCAAATGAGGAATGACAATAACAGTCGAACGACTACGAGAAAGATTACTTTTTGCCGACATTCTAAAAAAGAAGAAAATTTAATTATTTTAAAAATATTTAGACACGATAGTCAATTTCACAATATTATTAATGAGAATTGAACTGAAAAGATATTAAGCTTCTTTCTCATCACATAACCTTGCCGGTTGATGCCATGAGTAAGAGCAGAGATTCCCGTTAGAAATAGGCCGACACATATATACATCATGAACCTCGAGCGATGTTAGTGTGGAACTGTATTTTGACATTATGCTAACTATTTTCTTCGAATTAAATCTTATCCAATCAGGTTAATTTTTTTCGCACTCAAAGGAACGATTGAATGACAGTTGTGATACTTCTTTTTATACATGTAAATTATTACGTACGGATTGAATTTGGTAATTTTGACCTTCCTCCACCCAAAACAACAGTTTTACATTTAGTTTTATTGAATTATTCAGTGTATACAGCCATGGAATCATCATGGAACGCTTAAAATTGCATTTTCTACATTTATTGTCGACATTCATTTTCAACATTCACTATTTGAAAAAATCTGCTGTCAAAGCCCATAAAAAACTTTTAGAAGCTTACGGTGATCCTGCTCTATCATATCCCAATTGTCGCATTAGATTTCGGTTTAAAAGTGGTGATTTCGGCATCAAGGACAAAGAACTGCCAGATTTCCACAGGAATTAAATGCAAATGTCATTTCGGCCACATTTTACAAAAGTGGTCAAGGATGTATTGTTGCAGCTCGAATGGGAAGTTCTGCCATAACCAGCGTACTCACCGCCTTCTGGTTACCACTTGCTTAGATCGATGCAGCATGTCTTGGCTGGCACGTGGTTCCACAAAGTTGAAGAACTGCGAACAGAGGTCGATACATAAATAGCACTAAAATATCATGAGTTCTTCCGACATGGAATCGCCGATGGGAAAAAGATGTAGAAAATGATAGAAAAAATTGTTGTTAATATATATTTCATTAATTTTTCTCAGTAGATGACTTTTTCAAGAGAAAAGTTATAAAAACTTTTGCAAGCACCTACATATATAAATTAAATTATTAATTTTTTTTTACTCATAATTATTTTATTTCTCAAGCAGATGTACTTGCAAAATTTTACATATAACCTGTAATAACTTGCTGGAGCTTTTCATAATTTGGATGTAAGCTTTTCTTTATTACTTTTCATAATATCAATTTTTGTCACAATACTAAATTCTTCTTCTAGATCAAAGGTTTCGTATTACTAAGCATGACTTTCATTATCACACTCGCAAGCAGCAGTATATATATACGAACATCCAACACCTTATCAAGTTCGGGAAAGGTGTTCTCAAGGTGTTACGTAGAAAATATCATCATGACATCATCTGCTTAAATCAAATGAATTAAGATTTATGTCGCAGGATATTTTTGAAGCTGAAAGTATAATTTATTTTATTTACACCGATAAAGCCGATGTAAATTTTCCTAAAATATCTTCTTTGTATTCTTAGAAAATTAGAGAATAATGCGGATCTTTGCTTACGTTTACAGTATTGATTAATTTAAAAGTCAGTTATCAAGATATGGATAGTTACTAGCAGCGACTAAGTAGAATGTGGTTAGCCTTGAAGGCAGTGATCATCATTAAAGAAGTGCAAGGCGATTGGTATTTATTTTAATGAATAGAAACTGGTTATTAAAAACTTACCGAAAAATCATCTTAATTTGTTTAAAATTTTTCGGATAATACTGTATAGATTTAAATGATTGTAAAACGAATCCGTTCAAAACAACAACCATTTTTAAATGGCAGAAAAGCATTGATATTCAAAAAGTTTCCCCTAATGATGGGCTCATTTTTCATTAAAAAAAATTTTGTTTCCTTTTTCTGCCTATTGGAGTTCTTCTCAGGTCGTTACTATAGACAAAAGAGTTTTAACGAAAATTTATTTGATATCATTTGTTTACGGCAGCATCTGAAGAGACGAGAAAAGTGACTTGCGTAAAATCGCTTTAATTAAATGATTCCTATCGCTCAACCAAAAAGAAAAAAAAAGCGGCATGCAGAAGAACGTTGCCTTAAGACTCTCTCAGTACTTAAAGTCTTAAATTTTTTTTCTCTTTATTTTTTTCGGTTTATCATCATTTACTATGTGATCATTGAAGTTCGGTTTTCCAACGGAACGACAATAACAGAGGTCTGTCTCGGTTGTGAACTTTTGACGCAATTAATTGCAGTATCGACACTTGTTATGCGCGTGAATCTTAAAATGTTGCATTGCGTATAAAAAACATTCAAACAAATATATACGCGCAGTAAGAGTAGGCAACAGACAGACAGACAGACAGACAAACAGACGGCTAGGTGTAGTTTTTTCATTTTTGCAAACTCGAACTCGGATTGCGTTGACAATACTTCTTATGGCCTCTTTTTTTTCAAGTCTCATTTTTCTTAGGATTTCTGCTTTTCTTTTGTGTAATGAATGTTCAATTCATCCATACGACTTGTCTGCATGATATCTTAGTCTCAGCATCGATTTGCTGAGCTTTGTATTCATTTAAAATTTTTCTTTTTTTTTTTTTTTGCAATTTTTTCGCAGCAACTGTTGCTGTGATCCTCATGTCTTATTATATTGAGTGCTGTGTGTGCTGAAATTTTTGTTTTGTTATTTTTGTATCAGTCTGTCCCCACATGTATTGTGTCGCAACAAAACTCCCTTGAAAATTAAGCATCATTGTGGAGTACATAAATCAGGAGCCTCTTCTTCATTGAGATGTTTATCGGTGGTCATTTAGTTGTGAAATTTAATGTCCTCGTCTTTTCTTCGCATTCTATTGCCAACAGAACGCAGAAGACAATGAACGAATAACATTCACATATCTGCATGTTTAAGTACCTTATGTGTGTTGCTGCTATTGTATTACTATGCTATTATTGCTGTTTATTTTAACATAAGCTCAATTTATTGCCGTGAAATTTAGAATAATTTAGTGATGGCTAAAGGAAGAAGGATTTCCACATGAAAAATTAACCTTAATGCATGTCCCATAGCTTTGGGACCGTAGTGAAGCAACCAACCAAGCAAGCAAGAGATGGATATACGAAACATATTTTGTTGAAGATCAAAATAGGGGAATCCTTGAATCCATTTTTCCTTTTTTAGTTCCATATCCATAGGAAAAAATATTAAGGCCCGGCAAGCAACATGACATTTATTTAGTTACTAACAGTTCTCAGGGGATTAATACTTAAATAATTCTAGTGCCAACATTAACTTTGATATTGACTTTTAAATCTAATATATTCCGTTCTGCTTTCCCTACTCTATTTCCAGGTACATATTACAGATGAATGTTTCGGTCTACTTTTTATTGTTGTTCTTTCTAAAGTAAGAAATATATAATCTGGCGTATCAATACTATTCTGTGTCTGATGTACCCCGATGACTATAGTTTTCTTACAACCTGTAAAAGCTCTTCGATTATTTTCACGAGTTTCTGGCATCGAGCTTTCTTTGATCATTAGACAAATAAAGAATCAATCAGAAAAAAAAGTGTTTTGAAAAGAAACAATGGAATTACACGGTATTGAACTGGAGCCATTATTTTGTGTGTATGTACTGTTGGGTTCTAATTAATAAGTTTGCCTACACGAAAATTGCCTCGAAAATATCCAGCAGCAGCGACAAACATGAATGCGCTTTATAAGCATGAGCAACTTGAAGCTTGACTAATGCACCGCATTCCAAATGTTAGGTCTAACCAGTTTCGAAACTTCAATGCTAGAGACGTATAATTTTATGTTTAACTTTAAATTAGATATAAATTATGTTTGTAGTTAAGTTTAAATACAGAATCAAAATCGAATTTTTTTTACGATAATTAAATTTAAAAAATCGTATAAATTACTTAAACTCCTAAATAATTAAACATAATTTTCATAAAACATCCAATTTGCGTGCAGAAAAACAGGTCTAATTTTAATAAATGCTTTTTTTTATTCAAGAACTAAAAGATTTTAGAAATATTGAATATTATCCTTTGTTTTCGTCAAAACAAATAAATACATAAGTACTTGCTAAATTATATATAGTCACAGTATACTATAAGAATTCATTACAGATTACATCTGCTGTTGTTTAGAATCGAGCCGAATTTTTTGTTTGGCAAAAGAAGATCTTATGTTCGAACACGATCATCCTAAGTTAGGATATGTGATTGAAGGATATAATTGAGAATTCGCATATGAAACATATATCACTTGCAATATTCGATTTAAGAGCGTACTTGCGAGTTCGAAACCCTTCCAATGCAAAAGGTGAGATTAGCGAAAAATAGCGGAAAGAGTTAGAGTTAACCGTCAATTTTGTGCTTATGATTTGTAGCTAAATACTTGCTGTAGGATACATTCGTTATATTCGATATTTATACGCACATTGTACCGTCTTCTTCCCTCTCCTTCCTTCACTTATTTGTTCACTTTATCAGATAGTCTGTTCGTTCATCGTCCTACAGGAACAATTACATGGTTTTGCGTAATGAATTTATCTGTTCATCTCAGCCACTAAAATTAGATACTCACCCATATTCACGTCTACGTAAAAATATATATTTGTGTACGTGAAAACAGCACATTCTAACACTTTAACTATAATATATGCATGAGTATATAAGTAGACATACTCGCTTATATATATATATGTATATGTATGTATTCTTCACATTCACACAACACAACTCATATTGCACGTAGGCACTAAGTTTGATGCCAAGAGAGAAACAGTAAATTTTCTGTAGATTTGCTAACGCACACGCAATGTGCTTAGAGTTGTGTCGCATGTGTATGGTTTGCCGTCATAGTTATGACTTTGGTTACATCTGCTACTGTTTGCTTAAAATGCGCTCGTTTACATATGCTATTCTTAGGAAAGATATGTACACGTGTACTGTAACATTTATCTTCTCTTTAAATTATTTTTTATTGTAACTGAAGTTCTTATATTGTCAGACCCCTACAGGATAGACAAATTATTTAAATTTAAATGTATTTGCGCAAAGAAAAAAATTCAAAGTCCCGTTTACTATTCTTTTAAATGATAAAAAGCCCAAAGTTGTTCTATATTTTAAGTTTTATTTAAAAAACTTTATAAACATATTTGAATAGAGGGATTGAAAATCCCATTGGAAAAATAGATTTGATAACATAATGAACAGATGGGATGTTCATGGTGCAAGAATCAAAAAAAAATATATGGCAGGAGAACTTGAGTCAAGTTGTCATCTAGTAATAGTTAATAGTAAACACGTGAGCTTTTTCAACCGAACCGAACAAAAATAGACATCCTTTGGTGAAAGATACGTGTATGCACCGACATTACTTCATTATTTCTAGGACATATAATATCCATTTATCGTAACATTATCGCAACATAGGGCCTATGATATCTATTTATCATAACATTGCCATTATAAAAAAAACTTTACAAACTACCACTCAATGAACTCTCGCTAATTTCCATTTTGATCTTAATTCTTTTAGTACAAATTGTACATTCTTAAAATAGGTCTTCGTAAATCAAATTTTTATACATTTCTTTTACTGAGCATTATCGGCATAGAATGTAAGTTTAGATGGATGCATCAAATTGAAGTCTCTTAAGGAATAGATATAATACGCATCCTTTAACATACAAAAACAAACATGATTTAAATTATGTTTAACATTACGATAGCGATAATTTTCCAATTCAAAGATAAGAAATCATTCGAATCTTTAGTTCGTCTTTTTTTTTAGTTCATGTTTGCAATTTTCCTGTACTTGCCACTCACTATTCTTTTCAGCAATCAACAACAAAACTCCAATAATAATATGAACAAATAAATTTTTAGAACAATTGCATGCATGTTGGGAAGTGCGTGTGTTTGTACGAAAACTAATATATACCAGTATCCAATAACCGTAAGTTGCAATTGAAACAATAAAAAACATTCATACAGTTACACACATGCATCTGTATATGCGTGCGTGCAAGCATAAGATCTATCCAGAGCGAATCGAAATGGACGAGAAACTCAAAATCAACTCATCTCGTCGAATAGAATAGAAATCCCCAGCTATCGCACACAGCACAAAAATTCTCAACGATTGCATTCAATGACATAAACTTGTATGTGTGACTATCTGTGCGTCTATATGGCCTGGGAAAAAATTTGATTGCAAAAGCAACAAATTGCAGCAAAAAAAAAAAATAAATAAATAAAAAGCAAAAGCAAACGAGCTCGAAAAAAAAAAGGAAAAGATAAGATGCAAACACATGAATAGTGAACAGTGAACAGTGAACAGACGAACGGAATGATGAACACCATGATGCTTTTCTCTGGATGCGATTATGTCCTTGTATTTGTATGTACACTGTTTCATCAGTTGATTCTGTGATGCGATTGTTTGCTATCAATTCAAGTCATCCACAAATATCATCATCGTTCTCTTATTCGTTCTCAACGATGCTGCAATTTTTAATCTGTTGTGAAGGGTGCGAGAAGGACCTCAATACAACTGATTCTCCCAAGCTTCAATAGCACAGTTATGTTACAAACAATATATGTCTGTTGTTGATGCGCATCATGAAAATACTTGACATGTTACTGACGAATAAACTTCAGCTTACAGATAATACAACAATAAACAAGAGAAAAAAAGAGTTAAGGATTAGGAGAAAGGAAGCTTGCATAAGTTATGTGTATGAATGCATGTAAAGACTTGTGCTTAATACTACTCTGACCAAAGTTGCGCATATATTCGCGCACACACACAAAAAGACAGCGCAGCACTTTACAGCTTGGAATGTATTGCATTCTCGTTGGTTGTTGGGGTAGTCACTGTTCAATGTCATTTGTCTTTCTTCTTTGCTTTGTGTATGTATCTCTTTACTAGTAAGCCTGTTATTTCTAAGTCGTTGTGTTGGTTGCATGTTCGCCATCATCAGAATCTGTAGTCTGTCTACGTATCTCTTTGCGCTTCATGTGTCACATTCCTATTTTATCTCTTAGTACATATAGTCTTAGTCTTTTGTTGTTTTTGTTTTTTTGTTTTTTTCTTTTTTGCTTACTAGTTGCTTTTTTTATTCTTTTCATCCCATTGCGTTATTGTTGTTGTACTCAGTTTTAAGGAAACAATTTCTGTTAGTTTTGAGTCATAATGCGAACGTGTTGTACTTTAGTGCGACTTTCCAGTCAACGGCTCGAAAAAAAAATATCCAGCTTGCTGCTACATTTGTTGTATTTTTTTTTCTTTTGCTTCTGGCTTATTATGTGACTCTTGGCTCCACCGTTAGAGGGCATGTCTAAAACAGCGCATATATGCATACACGTATACACTCACACGTTTCTACCGATTCGCTGTGGAAAAGTGACATCAACCAAGTGGTACATAGTTGTTATTTCTCCATCATTTCAATATTGTCCACATTGTTGTTGTTGTTGCTAACATTCTCATTGCCGATGATTGTCTTCATTCACTTGTGTCTATCAGTACTAACAGAATTTTTTTATCGCTTTTTTTTTTCACAGTCTTTCTTTCCTCAAGAGATGATGAGTTTTCTTGATATTCGTATCTTAACATCTTCTTATGTCAAAAAATTTTCATTCATTGTTCTTTAGCTACAATTTTTTTTATATATATGTATTTGCCGAATAAATATGACTTTATAAAATTCACTGTTCAATTTGCAACATTGAAGAGTTTGGCCCAGAGTAATGTACGGATTTATTACAGTTGCGTATATCGGCCGTTTCTGTGTTGTCTTCTTTTTTTTTATGAGTTCATTTTCCAATAATCTGAAAGATCATTGCGTTAAATGTAGCTAGAATATCCATAATTGCTTGAGGGTAGTGTGTTCTATACTTATTGTTCAAATAACCATAACTTGTTATCCAATTTAATGCAAGTTTCAATAAGTAACGGAATTGACTTTTCCTTTTCTTGCTTTTTTTTTGCGAAATTGTACTTTTTCATCAACGTAGTTTTCTTAAGAGCGACATAATTAATCTAATGATTCTAATGATTCTGTAACAGTTCGATAGTTCTTCCGCAGAATGATTTCGCAAAATCCTTAATTTTTACCCTTCACTTTCCACACTTTACTGGATCGCATTCCATCTTTTTCGAGAAGCGAAGGAGTTGAAGGGGAAGGATGTGTAGTTATGCAAAAACATGTATTGAAAAGGACCGATACGAAACGAAGTCGTTGTTGTGGCATATCATTGTTGGGATGAAAAATGGATTTAGTTGGAGAGTCCCAAGCACAAAGCAACGCGATATCAATCGTAATAGAGATTCGCTTTGATAGAAAGACCATGATTTATGTGATCTATAATGAATGGTTAAATTTTGATGAAACAGTTAATATCAAACGCTACCAACAACAGTTGATCAATTTGAAAGATCCACTATTTGAGAAACGACCGGAATATCAATCAAACAAGACAACATAAAGTCATTTTTTACATGAGATGCACTCAAGTGGGCGTGCTCAGTCGTCTGATGTGGTCTCTTCCAATTACCACTTGTTTACATCAATCACTTGCATACTTATTTAGCAGCACCTTAGCTTGTGCGATGATGTGAAAAAATGACTCAATGAAATATTCATCTTGCTCGACTCATCTTCTCAGCTGAATTTTATTAGGCTTGAATTTTTTGATTAAACGTCGTCTAATGTCTACTCTATTAGTGATTCATCAACAAAAGTCGAACACTTCTTTGAATATAAGCGCATTGATATGTTGATTAGGATAAACAATGTGATTATCACGCATTTAGATCAAATTACCCAAAAACCTTTGCTTGGGTGTATTGCTGTTGGATGTTAAAACAACAGGAACCTTTCCAAAAAAAGCGTCATTTTGCCTTCTTTCTGGTCAAAATTGAAGCGGGGAAGCGTAAAACCGCGATACACATGCATTTAGACATAAATTAGACGCTTGACACAGTTCCCTCAAAAAATTAAAAATTCCTGAAAGCACTTAATGTGCGAGCACATTCATTATAGCCTAGTAAGGCCGCCAAATAAATACTCTAAACTACTTCGCCTAATATGACTCATCATAAGTTTTCGTGATAAATTATCAAAAATCATATTTTCTCTCCATCTAAAGGCACAATTTTCATAGAAACTTAATCACAAGTTATGGAATTTTAAGTGTTCTCCAGCTTTCCTTCATACTTACTGAAACGGATTAGCTCTCATCTTCGAAATGAATCATTAAAAGTTCTTTTCAACTTCACCCGTTCTGATGAAGTTTCTCTGACATCAGTTGTTTATCAAGGAAATCATTTAGAGTCTACTGTTTTGTTCCGTACACTAGTTATTTACCTTCCGAAATTAACTAAAACCATGTCTTAATAGGGTCCCGTAATATTGAACTGTTCTCTTCTTTTAATTTGAAATCTACTCTTGTCTCCTTCAATTCTTTTCAAAAGTTTCGGTATATGGTGACGGTTTAAAATTCTATCAACTTAAATCTAGAAGAATACAAGAAGTTTTAACTCTCAAGAACGGATGCGTTCTCTACTGAGTGCTTTATGGATTCTCATAAATTTGCGAATGTATATTCATGGATTCATGGATTTAGTTGTTCTGTATTATCAAAAATCTCATATCAATTTTTATATACAGCTCTTCACATGTGACGCTTACCCTGTGCTAAGCGTAATTAATCTTTAGACCAGGAATCTCGACGATCCATATATTTCAATAAGACTTTTCAAGACTTTAGATTGACCAATATTTGAAGATGCTTTGGTGTGTTTCCTATCGATGGCTTGTTGATTTACCTGATTCAGTTCAGAAACAATTTTTCTTTTTAGCCATTGAGAAGACGGTTTGGGACACGCTACTCTCCGTGCTATGAAACTAATACGTCACTTAAAGCTGTCACTGGAGAAACGTAGGTTTGCCCTTCTTAGTTAAGTAATGAATCAGTGGAGTTGTAGAATCTAGTTTTAATAAATGGAATAAATTTCCATGTTGCGCGTCGTTCTTTTAGGAACTTAATTTCTATAAAACTCAGCAAATGTAGACTCACAAGGTATTCAAACTTTTCCTCTGTAGAATTTTAAAAATGATGTTTACAATTTGACATTAACATCATAGTCTTTAAATACTGTTAAATAACTCTCTTTAACGCTGTCGTACTTAGGTTAACTTTTAGTCTTTAATGCTTTATACGATTGACTAAAATCAAAATGTTTCCGTTGATTTAATGACATCAAATTTGGAACCGGTTTTAAAATGCCCATCTGTCTATTCATCCAACTGTATGTTCGTATGTCTAATGTCTTCGGTACGCATTCTCCTGACATCTGTACCAAATTCGACAAAACCATTGAAAGCGCTTGCATCTATGCTGATTTTGAAAAGGGGTTAAAGTACACGCCTATAGCGTAACATAAATTGCAAACATCTCCGGTTTGTAGGTGTTTAGTTTACTACTCATAACACAAAACAAAACAAAATAAACATTTCCACGATATTCCATAGAAAATAGGTAAAATCAATATTATAACCCATCGAAATTTAGCCTTTTTCCGAATTTTTTTTTTAAGAAAAACTTGGTGAGTGCAAAAAATCCGCATAACGGCATATATTTTTCTTCCCTGTGGATGAATTATAGATTGAATTATATATTGATTTTGTCCTCTTATATTTTGTTTATTTATACACTTTTTAGAATTTTAGAAAAACTTTTAAGATTAATCTTAGAACCCCGCTATTTTTCACAAAATTTGGCTCTTATTCTAATGTTGCTGAATTGCGCACGTAAATAAGTAAGTAGATGAATAATCAGCTGGTAAATAATAATCTCATATACGCAAAGAAGGGACATTATGTGTTACTCTATTATATCTAAGACTAAGACGTCGTCGATGGTGAAATTAAAAAGTTCATGACTCCCACAAACAAAAAAATTAATTAATAAAAAAGTTAAAATAATCATAACGGCGATCAAAACGTGGACTTGGAAAAATCTCAAAATAGATTTTTTTCTTATCAATAATTTAAAAAAACATTAAAAGAAAAAGTAACATTTAAGCATTTTCTTCCGCACGAGAATTGGTACTTAAATGCTAATTGAAATCCAAAATTCAAACTATTTATTTTATCAATCATTTTTGCCATTCCTCGTTACACACCCATCTGGAAAGGAATATTAACACCAATAGTAGCCAAAAAAAAAATATATATATATTTGAAGAAGAAAACCGCGTTGGTTAGACTGATCAGTTTAGCGGTGTTTTTTAAGTAAAGTGAGCTTTCAGAAAATTAATCAGGGAAAAATCTAACAAAATAATAATGCCATGAACCGAAGTAAGGTGAGAAAACGTTTGAAGTGGCACACCACGCATGTAGAGCCGAAAGTAAAGACATATAAAGTTTTATCCGATAATTTCGCTTTTCTCATACGCATTTTATTTAACATTTCGGATTCGGTACATAGTAATGAATAATAAGGCCTGCAAAAGACATCCAAATTAAATTATTATTTTTACACACAAATTATTCTATTTTTTTATATATTATTTATTCTTTTATTTATTATTATACACACAAATTCATATTCCACAAAAATCCATAATAATTTACTCAACATAACGTACTCAAAATAAAATTAAAAAGATAAAAATATTAAAGCCTTTGTTACTGTATTTATTTTAGAGCCCTTTCCCCAAAAATATTCAAACATGGAAAATTGAAAGAATACACCATCGACGATTGAAGGATGTTGCTGCCACAAAAAGAGTGCATAGAAAGAGAATATTTTATTGAGAATGCCAGCCTGCAACGTGCTACACTGAAATAAAAAAAATTGGAAACAAAAGAAAAAAGAGGACGTACAACGGCCTTAATTTCTTTTAATGTCAAAACGGTAGTCGAAGCTGTACCGCACATCGGTTTCAAATGTATTCAAAATGTTCGCAAAATAATAAACGAATTTCAATTAATTGTAACTATCGTTAAAGTCTTGCCTTCACTGGCTTTTTTAAGAACACGTTTTGGGATATTCGTCTCTCAAAAGAGTTTTTTATCCAAGTAACAGCAATCCCACAAAAACTTGCAATCATAGACCCAGAGAAATGTAAAAATTATCTTCGTTCAAAAAAAAATAAATAAAATCTATAATTTTTATAGGCCGTTCTCCTAACAAAAACCTAACTTTTAAAGATCGTATTGTAAATCAAAAAAAACTGTACCTGCTGGAGAAAGGATGTGATGGAAAACGTGCCCCTCACACATTTCCTAGAAGGCGTCATCAGCTCAACATAGTTATCTACGGAACGCGATCTGCTCCATATCATTTGTTAGGTGCCTAAATACTTAAACAGGTTTTAGGTAGACTATGAGCTCGGTTGACCGAATAACTTGACTACAGGTATTGACAATGACAGTTAACACACATCAAAAGGAATCATGTATTTAATTGTCGGAAATATGACTCAGATTATATCTTCAAAAGATTCCATATGATCATCGAGAAGTAAATCTTGACTTCTACAGCAATTGTAAAGAGTCTATTAAAACTCTGGGTCTCAAATGGGCGCTTAAATGTGACCACTTTTGTGTTACGGTAACCACTAAATTTTGCTACAAACGCACGGGAAGTTCCCATACAGCAAAACACTTCGTTACACTTAGATATATGGCTCCCATCACAATTAAGGCGAAGTTATTTATTCAGCATTTGCAGCAGCTTAAGTTGAAGAAAGACTGCATTAACATTGCATTCCTTTGCAGTGGCGTTTGGCACTGTAGCATATATTTGAGCTACTTTTGAAGATGGTAGAGGGTTGACGCGTTTATTATGCCCAAAATCTCATGTAGCGCCCCCAAAAAACAAGCATTACCGAGATTAGAACTTTGCGTAGCACTTCTAGTTGCAGAATCAGCATATCGCTTTCGCGCGACAGATTATGTGAATAGAAGATTTATCAATCAATCAAACTGTACTGTCATGGATAAATTCCCAATCATTATGGTTCCAAACATTTGGTGGCAATTACATATCACAAATTCAAACGCCAAGTCTATCTGAGCAGTAGCGGCATGTTAATTTGAGGTTAACACAAAACTTTTTTCAAGAGGTTTATCAAAAAAGTCTGTTTAAGAAGATCCTTTGTGGCTTTTGAAACCATTGTTTCTACTCGGAAGACAAGAATGCTCGCTTAAAAAAATCCTCCTGCATCTACAAACTTCCGATTTTGTGTACAACGTTGAACGTTAGGGCTCGTTCACGAAGTAAGTTCTTCACTTTATTCAAAATTCCCCTATCGGCAAATTTTCAAGAAGAGATGTAATGGCTTTAACCCTTAAAGAACTTGATATCAAATTTGTAGTCGTTGTACGTGAAATTCCAGGCATGGACTTTCAAATTGAGCTCAGAAAATTGGGGAATCATGAAAAAAAAGGTGTATTTGGAGTTTATCTTCTTTCGTTGACAACAAAGGAATTATAAGAGTGAGGGGATGGTTAGAAAAATCGATCTTATCTTATGGTGCGAAGCACCCCTTGCTTTTTCCATATAACGGAGTTCTGTTGAAGTTATTATTCAAAATGATGCATGATCAAAACAAAGAAATTACGAGTCTGAGATACTAGCGACTGAAGGGAGAGCCATCGGAAGGAGCATCTATACTAAATTGTACTAAATTGTTTCAACAAATAATGGGGGTTTTTCCACAAGCGAGAATTATACTTGCCCGAGTCTTCATTGATGCATTCGTTCATTACTCTGACCCACTATGGATACGTTACAAAAAAATGCCCGTTAGGACGAACAGTACATGTGTATTCTGGAAATGATGTTAGTTAGTCCAGAGCCTAATCCAAAATAAGGCCAACCTTACTTCAGAAAAAAATACAAGTCGACATTTTTAATCCGAAACTGAAAGAATGGGGTTGCCAGGTCATAGTCTATTCTTGACGTTGTTGGCAATGCTATTGATACTTCTCATTGGTCTGGCAACGCAAATTAATAATCAAGAGATTTGATGCAAACTAGAAATCAATTTTGAAGAAATAGGCGTAACTATTATATACACAACTCAGTAGAATTTAGCTCTATACTACGATCTAACAATATACTGGACTAATGGAACTCAATGCATCATGCGTTAATGTAATAGAGCACTGAGCGAAAGGCTGTTATACCAATCGCGAAGTGAGGCTTCTAAATGGTCGAACTTCTACAATGCACCTCGTTGGAAAAGTTCCGATACCCGCCAAGTTCCACATTCAATCAATCAATCTTCAAACGAGAAATGAACAGACACTGAATGTAGAATTACAGCAAATAAAATTAGCTGAACTCTTCAACTTAGGCGTTAGGCAGCTTTTACTCATTGTCTACAATTTGCAACAAAATGCAAACGCGTAACTTTGACGCATTGAAAGTTGAAATAAGGTAAACTAAAATCCATATGTCCGCCATCTTTGGAATTACCTCTAACTGAAGGGGATCTGGGGATTAAAATAAAAGGTAAACTTACTGGAGGGATAATATGATAGTTAACATAACGCCATTATTATTGCCATTATTAGATTATGACAGATTTAAGCTGTATGACGTAACTGCTATTCCCAACAAACATTCAGTTCTATACAGCCCACTAGTCGGTGCCATCATCTCAATTTAAAACTTTTGATGTCATCAGCCGGTATGTACCGATATGCGACGGCGTCTAATTGCAATATACTTTTGATGCCGAAAGACAAAAGTTAAAAATATTATTATGCGTCTATAAATTGTTTCCTAAAGACGCTCCTAACAAATTTATCTTGGTTACACTTAGTTTATAAAAATCAATTTAATCAACTGCACAAGAGCAATAGCAAGCAGTATTCGAAAAATAAATTGTGACGTTAAACCTAGAGGGTTCTGGTTTATTAACCATTAAGACAGACTGTAGCCCTAAGTATGAATTTATCCATGTGTCAAACCAACCCCACTACGTTAGTTTCATCCTACACAAGTCTTGAAAACGTGTCTGAATCGTCTTAGACACGTCTCGGCAAATGTAAACTCATTGAAAACGCCAGTTACTCGTCAGTATCAGATCAGTGTACGATACTCCTCAGCAAATCCATCGCCTCTAATTGATTTGCTAGACGTTCGATCAACAAAGATGCAGCAAATGCGTAGTGGTCAGTCGCCTCGAAGAAAAATACATCAAAAATCAATGCAAGCAGATAATAAATTGATTACTTCGGACAAAGTTTCTTCCATAATTCAAAACGAAGGAATAGTTTGAAAGCAATTACTAACTAAACAACTAACAGACAAAGAATGGCAAAAAAAACATTTTGTTATTATGTCTAATCTTAGTTTATCTCAAACCTTTAATGCCCGTTTCCCAAAAGAAGAACCTTCTATTGAACATCTCGTCCATTGATATGTAAGACAATAAAGTTTGTTGCTTAAGATGGTGTTTTACATATCGTGTAATTCATTAATACCTTTGAGAATAATGAACCGCCTTGAAATTTAGCACATGCAGAAGAAACAACAACACAAACGCCAAAATATGTTCTGATAAAGAGAATGAACTGACAGTCAAATATTTACCAAGAGTTTAATTTTTCAGACAACCAAAACTCAACATCACCAAAACGCCAGCCAACTAACTAACAAAAGCGGCCGCCTAATAAAGTGTAGTAATGTTAGCTCAGCTGATTACTGTCTAGTGGTGGCGGTCGTGGTGGCAACACACTCAATAATGTAAAAAAAAAAAAAAAAAAAAAAAAAAAAAAGAGCCGATGAAGCAAGATACGAAAAATAAGAAAAAATCAAGTATAACACCGTAAAATTTTATATTATAAAAGTAAGGCCGACACAAAACATTTAATGCCAGCAAAATCAACAGGTTTCGTAATGAACAGCAAAAACAACACACACCATACCACACAAAGAAAGAGATTTTGCAAGAAAAAAAAAACAAAGAAAAACAAAAAAAAAAAACATGAAACAGCAGCAATAATGAAGTAAAACAAATTAAGCGAAATGTTTGCACACCAAAAATGGAGCAACATCACGAGGCATGGAAAACGAATTGGAAACTGAAATGAGCAACAGATGTAAACGCGTCCATAGATAGACAAGCAAACGGACCGAGACAGATAGGGAGACGAGTTACCCACAACTACCAATAAAAAGCCGACATGTCCACGAAAATCGTATAAAAACTGCTTGTGCAGTGAATTACGTACGCATAGCAAAGCAGGGTATAGCGTATATCTATGCATACGTACACGCCCGAGAACCAGCATCAGAGGTATTTGCATCTGAATCTTAATTAATTAACTCAACGCATTTTCATGTTAAAGCAAAAATTTACAGATATTTGTGCAATGCTTGCATAAACATGTACACAAGAAAGATAGCTTCTGCATACGAAAAGGAGTGCGTGGCCTGGAATCGCTTACTACACATACACACACACACACACATACGCGCGCACACACAATGTGATGTGCTGCGATTTTCAGGGCATTCCTTTGCGCACATATAGCTTGACAAGGTAGCATCGCTTTTTTGCAAACATGCCCGTTGAGTAAATCGAAATAAACCTTATTGCTAGGACAACGGAAAATAACGTAACGTAAATAAAACAAACAACGAACGAACAAACAACGAACAAACAACAACAAATAATCACAAATACATACTAACAAAAGAAGAGAAGAAAAACAAAAGGAAATCAAATCGCACACACACACACACACACATATGCACACACAAACGATTGGTGTTGACGAACAAACAAACAAAAGTATTGAGCATCAGGCAAATGCAATATCGTGGCACCCTCACCTTTAATTTATCTGTTTGCACACACATTCGCTCGTATATGAGCGTATATTCCTGTTTAATATTTGATGTTGACAGCGTTTGTCAACCAAAGATAACAGCATTTACTTCGTTACAAATACATGCCGACATCTGGTTTAAAGCGCAAACGTTTATTGTGTAGCGATTTCGCTTTAGTGCATTACACCTTTTTCCATTTAACTAACTATGTCTACACAGTTACTGCGTGCATTGCATTGTAGTGCAGGTGTTGCTGGGCTGTTGAGCTTTTTTCCGTTTCTCTTTCTCTTTGTCTTTCTCTTTTACGTTTATTTTTTTTTTATTTTTTATTTTTTAATTATATCTTCTTAACCCACTGCCGCTTATTTTATTATAAACGTAATTACATATACTTGTGGGCGGCTGTTCGCTCTGCACAGTCGGCAGCTGTCTATCTTTTCCTTTTTTCAATGCGCTTGTGTTTGTTTGTGTTGTCAACAACATACGAGTACACCATAAAATTATCACTAATTAGTCTCAGTTTACCGCCTTTATAAAGAAGAACTGTATGCAAATATTTGTAATTGTTGAGAGACGTTTTAAAAAACAAAACAAGGCGGTTTAACTGAAAGAGTTTCCCAAGAAGCCTCACAAGCCTCACGGTTTGGAAATAAAAATGAAAATAAAGAATGTAAACATAAGTTAAAATTTTAATTATGACGACAGTGAAAGCAGGTCATAGATACACAGAATCTTCATACGATATCTTATCTGTTAAGTCCTCGATAGCGGGTTTTCTTTCACCGACAAAAGAATATTCTATTAAGAATCTATTTGGTTTCAGTTTTCGGTTTTATGTAAAAATATAAATCATCCAAGTATTTTAATTAAAAACTATTTTTTTAAATTAAAAAGATTAGAAATTCTGATAAGTCTATGATGTTTTAGGACGTTGTTATTGGTATTATAATAATAATTCCTACATTTCATAAAAATTCTTGAATTTGTTTCAATTGCTAGACAAACAATCCGTGCGTTAGATGATTTGCTGAAGAAAAAACAAAATACATTATTGATGAGTGATGAATGATCGTTGCTCTTACAAAATATGCTGACGTTTGATTTGCGAGGCGAGAACTTCTTTGTGAAAAGTTTTGAAATTTGTTGAAATAAGTAAGAAAAGTAAACATTACAGTGTAGCGTTGTTCGTATGGACCCTTAGTCTATTAGTTCGTGATCTCTCGTGTTCCATACAACCAGCTGTTATAATATAATACTAATTTAAATATAGAGAGATATAAATATTATTTTCGATATATTCAGGTTATTATATTATATCCACTTCTAAACAATTAAAACACAAACAAACTCTAATTCATCTTGCAAGGGAAACACTAAAATTTTAACTGATTTTCAGGCCAAAATAATATTAGTTAGTAGAAAGACTATTCGGTGATGTAAACTGTACAACAACTACTCCTTAGCATTGTCGTTTACTCATTAGGTGTATATTTCAGATAAATGAAAGGAGAGCAAAGTAATTGACAAAATATTTTCGATAAAAGGAAAAATAGTTAAGTTAAAAGTTGCCATTTAAAAGTACCCAATTCTGCCGTAGTCTTGCTTTTTTTTGAAGGTGTTTAAAAATAAAAGTATTAATATCAACAAATGTAATAAATTCATTTGTATTAGGACCTTGCAAAAGTTTTTATCAGTAAATTCTACAGGTAAAAGTGTGAAAATAATGCGAAATACGAGTGTAAATAAGGATTGAATTCGATAATTTTGACCTTCCTCTACTCAAAATAACAATTTTACCTTTAGTTTTATAGAATTATTCAGTGTACAGCCGCTAATCACGGAACGTTCAAAACTGCATTTTCTACATTCATTGTCGACATTAATTTTCAACATTCATAATTTGAATAAATCTGCTGTCAAAGCCCATAAAAAATTTTTAGAAGCTTACGGCGATGCTGCTCTATCATATCCCAATTGTCGCTTTGGGTTTCGATGATTTTAAAGTTGTGGTTTCGACGTCAAGGACAAAGAACTGTCTGGAGGATCCAAAAATTTCAAAAACGACTGAAATTCAGCACAGCTTCTGATAGAGTATTCGAATAGTTATAGAAATTGAGGAATTAACTGTTTCTAGACATTTATGTGCGATTAGAAAGGCCCAAAAGGATGGAAAATGGTTTCCATACGAATTGAATCCAGATGTCATTTTGTCCACATTTTGAAAAAGTGTTCAAGGATACATTGTTGCATATCGAATGGAAAGTTCTGCCATATCCAACGTACTCACAAGATATGCCGCCTTCTGGTTACCGCTTGCTTAGATCGGTGCAGCTTGGCTTGGCTGGCACGCGGTTTCATAAAGCTGAAGAACCGTGAAAAAAGGTTGTTTCATGGATAGCCCCAAAACATCAAACGTTGCGGGTAAATTTTGGAAAAAGATTTAGAAAACTATACAAAATACTTTTAGTAATATATATTCACAATTTTTTTTCACTAAATGATTTTTTCAAGAGAAAAAATTGATAAAAATTTTTGCAAGTTTTTGCACTTATTAACAACAAACAAAACCTTCAGTAACCCAGGCATGTAAATTAACAATTAATCAGATGAGAAATCTCTTTTGCATCTTGATGTGTTTTTATTGAATATTTACTAACAATTGCTCAATGTGAGAGTTTTAATAAGTCCAAGCAAATTCAAAAGAAAAGGAAATCAAGGTAATAAAAATCAACGAAAAAGAATTCTTAATGCATTTAATGAATTAGTTATAGGATATAAAAAAATTACATGTACTGGCATAAAACAGTCAATATGCCAATGTGATCTATTATTATAAACTTTTATTTTACAATGGTTTACAACTCTCATGTATCAGATTGTGACCAAGCTTTATGCACATCTTTATTTCCGATGACAACATTGTACAGTGCAATCAATTGTTCTGTGTTAACAAACATGGCGACAGTCACAGAGGGGGGGATTATCTTCTTCTTAATATGGGTATCGGCAAGCTAAGCATCGTTATTCTACATTAAATATGCCGGACACCACGTATCTTTTCCTTATGGGTATCAAATAATAGACACGAATTCTAGCAAGTTCAGATATAGAAAATAAGTTATGTAAACAATTTCTTTTTAAATAAAATCTTATTAAAATAAACTGACAGATATTCCGCTCAGCTTAAATGGCGGGCGGACGAATATATTCTAATTAAAGCCTATAATATAATCTTTATAATGAGAATATGTCTACTATAACGTTAAGGGCGACTAGGCATTTAATTGTAGATGTTACAAACGGAAGGATAAATTTAATGCGAAACCCAATACATTCTGCATTTTGTCCTAGTGGGCATAAAAATATTATAGAGAACCTTCACAAAGTATGTAAGAAATAAAATGTACAAAATGACTTGAATTCTGTGAATCGCAAGAAATTATACACTAATACAAAGAAATCTATTGTCTGTCTGTATCTATATAATATAATAAGAATAATAATAATAATAATATAATTTTAGTTTATCTTTGAATATTCTTTTTTTTTTTTTTTTTTTGAATTTTCGTTCACTGAAGATGATTTTATATCTAGTTCAGCTGCAAACGAAAAGTGTTAACTCCCATTTATCCTCAACAGCGCTGGTGTCCTTATGTCATCTTAAATCTTTGTCTATCTGTGTCTATTGTTGAAAAGCTGCTTTTTATGTTTCCAGCAGAATGTGTCGCTTACAGTAAAGTTAACCACATTTTCACCAACCAATGTTCGGCAATAAAGTACAAAAGTTTGCGAAATAAATCAAACCCTTTTTGGACATTTATGATCGTAAAGTTGAAATAAAATAATAAAATAAAATATTTTATATATACTTATATAGATCCATTTAAAGAGATTTATAACACATACATGTATATGCATATACACTTATGTACAAGTAAACACGTTCACGTACACACGTTACTGTAAGGACAATGACGTTGTATAAAACGACAACATTCATTCATTCATTCATTCATTCATTTACTAACTCACTTACATTTACACATACACGCAAGCGCACATACACACACACACACACACACACCTAAAAGCACTAAAGTCGAAAAAATTATAGTCATCATAAAAATATCAACCTTTGCTTGAAGATATATGCGTCTGCTGTCCCATAACGGCCTGAAATATATACTTTGCCGTTGTTGTTGTCATCCTTGCTTCCTCCAGCCCGTTTCGTAATGAATTTTCACCAGTAGCAGCAGAATACGAACATATATTTAACTATCTGTTCGTTTATACTTTCTCTGTCCGTCCGATTGTCTATATATTCGCTTAATGTAACTAGACGCATAAGTGTGTGTGTGTGTGTCTGTGTATAGTTTATATGTACGAGCCATTTATGTGCTTGTGTTCGTAAAAATGATTTACACTTGAATTATGCTTTTGTAGCAAATGCATCATCATTTCACTGACAAAAGCTTTAAATGCAACAACAATCTTCCGTTCACCCTTAATACTCAGTCAGCCAAAAAAAGGCAAAACAAAATTTTTATGTGCCAAATAGCAAGAAAACAAAAAAAAAGCAACAAAAAATGTTATAAATAAACCAACGTGTACGTATACATTTTGTATGAGATTGAAATGTATATAAAAATTACAGCAACATTATTTTGTATGACTGTATGCGTGTGTGTGTGTGTCATGTGTTACCGTATATAGATATATATATATGTGTGTATGTGTGTGAGTTTTTATGTATAATGCTTACGCAAGAAGTTGTAAATCACACGATTAATTACTCCCCCTCGTGTTGCCTGAAACATTTACTTCGGAATATAAAAACATGAACGCATATGCTCATGTGTTGCCATACTTGCCTCCGTGGGATGTAGCATTGAAAATAATTCTTTCTATAATCATGGATGGAAGATATATTAGGTATATCATTTGGCTTGTAATGCGTACACATATCGAAGGCATTTTTATTTATATTCATGTATTTCGATTGATTACGTAAAAATAGTCGTAGAAGTAGACATTGGATTAACTTGCAAAGGATACACGAAAAAGTAGTCTTTAGAATACAAAACTACGTATCTAGACTTCGCCTTAACTTGCGTTTAATACGTTTGTTATGCTTTATATTTGTTGAGCATTACGTACAGGGTGTGCAAACGCAACAGTCTAATGTATAAAAAAAAAGCTGCTAAGGCATCTAACCTGCCTTCTAGGTGATCACAGCTGCCTAACTAATTAAATATATGTGGATCTAAAGTGATGTGATCAAGATAATAAAATTAAATAAAATTTACATTGATCCGTGCTACAACTGCACACTCTACTGTGTAATATTTTTAGAAATTATTTTTGGTTAGCTTAATACATGAACTCTTGAACTCTCCTCTAGAATATGTGAAAAAATATCTAATCAATCAAGTGAAAAATTTTTTTCTTGAAATTCGCCATTTTCCCCAAGCACTCCGACCAAACTACTTGTGTGAAACGAATCCTGAAACGAGTCTAATGCAGCTCCTTTGATTTGATTGCCAACTTGCTTAATACGCTAACAGAGGTCCTTTAGCAAGTTTATGTTCGTTTAAAAGCATTTCCACACAAAAGCTGCATCAAGAGACCATTTGAATGGATATAAGGATCAGAGCAAATCGAAAGGTATCAGTGGTTTGGGAACAAAAACCAAAAGAGACACATTCGATGAAACGAAATGAGGAAGAGTATTTCAACGTGAAAAAGTGTTGTCACAGACCTGGTATTGAAGATTAATTGTAGAATTCAACAAAAATTTTCTAATAATAAAAAACAGGCCTATAAGAATCTCCCGAAATTTGCGCCGTTTTCGAAAAACGATTTTTGAAGACGGATTCTTTTCATGTAGATTTCTTATAATCAATTTGAATTAACATTTTCTAGAGAAAATCATGGGATATTTTTGATAAATTAAATGAAAAATTAATTTTTCCACTCAAATCCCCGTTATTCGCAGAAAAATCAATATATCTATAAAATTCCACTAATTTCTCTAGCTATTGGCACATAGATTACAAGATTTTCTTTTTAGATTTAACAAATTTGCGCAAATTACACTCTACGCTCTAATGTTACCAGATTTTGTCTTTTTTTCAACTTTATTTTAATTTTTAGTATTTAAATATATGTTTAAGACTACCTCCTGGAATATTATTAGTCAACCTTTTTTTCTCTCCCAAAAAAAGCTATCAAAAATACGGTTTTTTTTTCAATTAGTTGCACCTATGAAAGCGAACTAAATTTAAAAGTTAAGTCTATAGCTAAATATTTGGAACTGAATTATTTTAATTTAAAGTGTAAATTAAAAAGAAATTAAAACGTTGTAATCGGACAAAGCCGACCATAAAATACCTTACACCACTTTCAAACAATACTACGAATTATATTTTGTTTCCACACTTTTCGTCGGAAGCTTATAGAAAATCTAAAGGTTATAGGAATTATATGAATCTAAAGGTTGAAGTGACGTATTCCAAATTTAATAAATTTAAGTTTTCTGTCAAAGATCTTCTTATTCTTTTACCATTCATGCGATGAAGCACTAAGTATTAGAAGTTTAGAGATTTACTTTTCAGGAGATCCCCTTATAAGTGTGGGGTCCAACAATTAGAACTATCTGGTCCAAATTTGGCGCAGGTAATTCTTACGTCAAATTTCCCTTATGGAAATCATCAAATCATGGAATATTAATTATCAGATCTTCTTATCATAGAAAGGCTTACTTTTCATGAGGATCTTTATATGGTGGTGACACAAAACAAGTTTACTTAATTTTTATGTCAAATTGTTACTAGGGACTCATTTTTATCGCAAAATATGACAAATTTTTGATCTTTTTATCATATACTTTCTTTTCATAAAGACGATCATTTGAGAGGTGGTCCTAAAAATGTTCCCATCCAATTCCAATTTTTCACATTTATTTTCCATGCCAAAATACTGGTTTCTACTTATTTTTTTTTTTTTTTGTGGAAAAATAATCGAGATTGCAATCTTCCGATCAAATCGCTTTCCCTTTCCATGCACGGCAGTATATCAAATTTCATTAAAATATCTGAACAATTGCAACGTGTAGATTGAGCAGAAAAGTACATGGACAGAGAGACAGGCACACAATTATCCAGACTTACATCTATTCAAAAATAATTCAGAATTTTATTCTGAATTGATAAATATTATACAAACTCCGGTTATTATATTCTGTACCATAAGTGCTGCATAAAAAATTGTTGCCGGTTTGAGGTGTATTTTAAAACCCTACTTAGAGTTCTAAACTTAACACTTTGAGCTCTTTTTACAAAAAAAAGAAAAAAGTAAATGATCAATTTTGAACTATGGGAAGAGGTGAAGGGATGATTTCATACGGTCAAAAGACGAATGAAAAGGGCTAACTACTGCTAGAATATATACATACATATAAACATTTTAATAGTGTTTCATTGCTTATGGTTCCCACTGATTTCTAAAATTTTGAAAGAACTTGTCAGAAATTTCTCACCAACACCCTGTACGAAACACCAATTCGTATAGTACCAATGTATTTACAACAAGTTGTACGAAGGTAAATGAGTCGTATACCCTCACTCATACAAAGCAGCACCAACATGCGATTGCGAATTACATATCTATGTGTTAGTAAGCAGCTATTTACTACCCGTCCGCACGCACAGACACAAGCAAGTTAATAACTTTATATATGTAATTATTTTAATTTATAGCAACACATTTACATACAATTCATTCGCTCCTACATATACGTCTTCATGTAATAAAAATATAAATTGTGATTAAACAGCGCACGATAATTTTGAATGTTATGTATAAATAAATATAAAGTCAATCTAGAAAATTGTTTCCATCTTTGATACAATTTACAAATCCAGGAGATATGATGAACGCAAAGGAAAACAACAAACGTCAGTCTATACCGTTGATATCATCGAACACAGAAAGACAGAGAAAGCTATAACTGACTAACTAAAGAAAAGGAAGGAACAATAAAAAAAATATTTCAAGAATTTTCGTTTAAACGTTGTAAGGGTTTAAATTCAGGCTCTCGGTGATGACGAGAATGACAAGATGATACTGTTCGTAGGAAAAACCATCATCTAGTGTATAATTATTTGTGTGCCCGTTAGTTTTGCATTCCACACAGGTAGCAACAAATATAATAACAACAGCTTTAACGTAGCTTCATGTCTAATTACAAATTCACCACAACTTTTTAGTCATGTTTACACATAACATTCCTCGCACACCCCCATACAGAATAAACAATCACTGGCTTTAGAAAGTGCGAGTAAGTGCGAGTAAGTGCGAGTGGGGGAAGATACTTTTGACACAAAGTTTTATGTTGTTACTAAAGAGCAACAATCTTTTACAAAAACGTGTTTGTTGGCCAAACAGAACACGAGTTGCCAGCATCAGCAATATATTCTGAGCATTTGAATCAACCGAAACAACAGCAGGATTGCTACGTAATAGCAAACAATAAGAGAGTTTCGCAACGAAACACATAAAACGGACAAACCTCAAAATTCCAGCAAAAGGAAAATAAAATGGAAGACAAAAAACTGTACACAAAATAAGGTACACAAAATAAAACAGTAGTAGTAACAGTAGCCCAGGGTGGCAGCGGTGCGATGAATAAAGAAAAAAAAAAAGCTCAGCTTGTAACATTTTATGCTGATCCCTGTCAGGATACACAAAACACACATAATCTTCAAAAAAATAACAAACAAAAATAAATTTCCATTCTTTGCTTACACATACACGTACATATCATAACGTGATGGTGGAACCGATGATACTGGTAAGCTTCCACTTTTACAAACATAGCAGAGCAGTATGGTCAGAGTTAACAGCAAAAAGGTGCGCATTATACATACACATCAGTGCCAACAAACATCAACCAATAATGCAGGCGCGATTATGTCCAAGAGGACAGCAAAATAAAATAAACAAAACAAAACAAAAACGATGAGGCCACCAACACCATCACAACTAATACTTACACAACCGCAATCCTTACTGCTGTCCCAACTGCCAACGCTTACTACAATTTTTGTCATATTTCTCTATGTTTACACATAAAAAATTACCTACCACTACCAACAAAAACAATAAGAATAATAACAATATCTTTTTGAAAGGACATTTGCGCAAAGAACATCACAACGACTTAGAAAAGGAAAAAAAGAGAAGAGTTTCAAAAAAAAAAGAAAGCTTAAGCAACGAAGAAATCATGACATAAATAAACACAAGACCGCAACATTTTATTAAACCTGGGGCATGAGATGGGAACTTCTCTGGTTGTTGTCTGCCATATTATCATTATCGCATATAAAACTATTTGACGTTTATAATCTCAGTTGGGTTTCATCAAAGCAATGCTCGTATGTAACTACGCAAATACGTACGTGCATTTACAAACAGATCCAAAATACGGTAAAGAGAGGATGCAATTCAAATTAAAATCCTTTATGTAAGTACTAGAGAAAAGGACAAGTCTTAATGAGAGGTGAAAAAATGTTCTTGTGATAAACGAAAACCAAACTCCACAGTAGACTTTGTTAACAGAAGTTTTAGTTCGCACTATCAAATGTTGTCTGAATCAATCTACGACAATCCCAAGCGAAAAAAGTCATGGGTTAGTCCAGGAGAGCCATCCATATCAACACCAAAGCGAAATATTCGTGTTGTGCACATAGTGGGAAAAGTATCGTGTATTACGAGCTACTAAAACGGATTGAAACTGTTACTGTGGATGTGTACCGGAATCAATTGAACAAATTGAACGCAGTATTGCTGTACAAAAGACCAATAGCGGCTAACAGACGCAAAGTCATCCTCTTGCATGACGACGCTCGGCCAGACATTGAAAGAGTTGTCAAGGATACACTGTTACAGCTCGAATGAGAAGTTCTGCTGCACCCAGCGTACTCGCCGGACATAGCGCCTTTTAATTATCACTTGTTCAGTTCGATGCAGCATGGCTTGACTGGCACGCGGTTGCGCAAAGTTGAGGAAGTACTAAAATGGGACAATTTATGGGTACTCTCAAAAGATCGTGACTTCTTCCGACACTGTACGCGTCACCTGAAAAACTGATCGAAATTCATGCATGTGTCTAAGAACAACATTGTCTTGTAAACAAGTACAAGATCGAAAGGTTTTTTCATGAAAATTCAAACACAGTTTTAATAGATTTTAATCTGAACCTTAATACACGAAATATGTATCTTTTGGATCGTTAAGCTTTTTCCGGGTATAATCATTATACCATCACTGCTGAATTTCTTTTCTGTCTGATAATCGGGGTTGATTAGGAATTAGGTCAGGGCTTTACGATACATGCATTAAAACTTCCTAGCCGAGCGTGTTCAAGTTTTGCTGAGTCATAAAAAACGTGACCTGGGTAGTGTCGTGATGGAGGACGACGCTTTTCCCAATGATCGATTTTGGGCTCTTTACTTCATTTGCTCGAGTTACCCGCATTAGCAGCTGACAGTAGAAAGTAGGATCAATCGTCTGACAACCCTGGAGCTGCTCAATACCTTCATCTCCTTATCACATCCAAAATATTACCTTACGTGTCTATAAACTGGATTTGTTGCTGCTTCATCCATCGTGAACTAAGATCTCTTTCTCACATTATTGCCATACTTTTTATCGTCCGTTATCAATTTTTTCGATTCGCAGGTAAAAGTTAAATTTTTCACTCCTAATTCAGGTGCTATCCAAAAGGCGAGCATACTTTTGTATACAGTAAGAATCAATAAATAAATTGAAAAGATTCGATATGATTACCAGGTAGTTTTTAGATGGCTATAGCCTTCGAACAGGTTTGTTACTTTTGTCATTTATACTGTTTGTTCTCTAATGCAAAAGAATACAAAAAAAAAATAGTAAAATTCTCCATGCTCACATATACAAAAGTTGAAAGGGGGAACTCTGCTCGGATATGTCGGACTTCCTAAGTTGAAGTTATTTGCAAGTGTTGGCATCAAGTTTTAAACGACATAATGAACAAAGTGTATAGCGAACAAATTCTTTTTCAGATTTCATTGGGAGCATTCACATGACAATCACTTTCGTTACATTTCATCAGGATTCGGTATAATATAAAGACCGCCAAGTAGTTTTTCTTTAACCTATATATTTGTATGATATGTTTGACGATTAAGAAACATTACAATGTTGCATAAATGTTCCTGTACGTCTATGTAACGGCGTCCACTGTATAATAAGAGCAGTACGTAATAATTGATTGCTAACTTATCATATTTAAATCATTTCAACTGAGTGAGGAGAGCCAGCTTTAAAGAAATGAAAGAAAAAAAAGATTGGCGGCTTAATCGTCTTAAAGTTTATTTAAAAGACAAGAAAGGGTCTGTCGTTTTGTCTCAAGGAGCAGCAACAAGTTATCATTAATTTCAGAGATGCATAAGAATAAATCGAGGCAATTTCTCACTATTTAAGAGATATTCTATATGTAAGTGTTGCGATTTCAATTTGAAAGCAGATAGTTACGACATCTAAAGAGTATCGTAAAAAATGAACGAGGACTGTAGACTTGTAAGGCTTGTAAGTTTTGGTGCTATATTCAAGAGCTTTTAATAATATTTCGTTATTTATTTATTCATGGATTTTTATTTGAGTTCATATTTAAAGTTATGTTTGACAAGAACTGCATCTACTTACCCTTTAAGAAAAAATTGGTTAATAAACTATCGCGCTATGATACAGCAATGCAGTGGTATATTGTTAAGAGATGCCTGGACACACACACACGTTCATTGCATTGCATAAGGATACCTAAAAACTTATCTGGAATGAATTCGCTCACAAATTACAATTGTGTTAGAAACAGGATCTCTTGACTGGACAAACTCTAGCAGCGCCACAATATATTTTATTGCCCAACAAAGACATGCATACATATTCATGCGTACATATCTTTATATATGTCCCTGAATGTTTGCAAGTTCGTGGCAGTCTCCAAAGTTTTGCTATATGCAGACAAATACTATACATGTGCTTGCGTTAGGTGTGTAAACAAGATTCATTTCAGAAGGAGAAGGTAGGGCGCATCTAGTAGTACCTCTACTACCAGCTAATATTATCGTTACAACTCGCTAAATAGAACACAAGACAATTTTTTTGGGCTTTATGAGCTTTTTTTTTTTATTAATAAAACGTAATTCCATGAAAGCTTTATTTTTCCTAGTTAATTCTGATGGATGGAACTGTTGATTCATGTCGGGTAGAAAAAAATAGTCGTAGTAGCTCTACCATAATCCGAAATGCGAAAAATCAACTTATAAGTGCAAACAGAGAAACAAGGTCGTCCGTAGCCGTATAGCCGTATAGCCATGACCGTATCAACAAGTGAGCATTGATGCAATTGAACAAAGAAACTGCGACAATCATGCCAAAAAGGGATAAGACTGCGATCAGTTGCAAGATGCAGAACTCGTCCCAGAAACGTTGACAGCACCTACTTCGCATTTGTTACGCTTCCCACTCCAGTCGATCCTCTCATTCTCATTTGTTTGACTTAATGGCTTATATCCTGTTTGAGTAACGCTTCCGTTGGACGGCGTGAGATAATAGATGCTTTCGTGAATAGTCTCGCGCCTCACTGCCTTTCGTGAATAGTCTCATGTCTCATTGCGTTTTCGATGCGCAATTCAGAGGTTTAAAAGGAAAGGAAGGAAAGTACTGGTAAACGATGAATTTTTTTTTAATAAACGTTGAATTTTTGCTGAAAAATGAGACGAAACTTATTTGTACACCTAATAAATGTATGCGAACTTCTAAAATTTTACTGTGAGCATAATGCTGTTGTTGGCTTTTGCTTGCTTAAAGAAATGTAAGAAGAGCAAAATTTATGTCGTGACATTTTAAATTGCGCAATTTTTATGAAATCCTCTTGTTCTTCTTCTCGTACTTCTTCTTATTTATATATACAGACATATATTTGTTTTATTATTATTTTATTTTACATTTTTTGTTTTAATTCTTTCTGTTTGTTTATTTATTTATATTACACTTTTCGCCATTTTTGCATTGTTCTCTCTTTGGTGGGTCAGTTTGTTAGCCATGAGTGCCTTGTCGAGAGTTGAATGTTCGGCTCGTGTATCTGAGTGAATCCTTAGAAAATTTATAACAATTTTTGTGTGAGCATACATCTCAAAATATATCCAAATATTCTCATGCATAAACAAACACACACAGAAACACGCAAAAAAAAGCCATAGACAAGGAATATAAAGCGAAAACCCAAAAAAAAAAAAGGAAAAAATATTTGAGGGCAAAGAATGTGTGTTCTAGTACTGTGCACTGTCAAGTCATTTATTTATTTTAATGTTTACTTTACTTCACCGACCAGCTAACTAAGCCACCGACCCACCAACTTCTTATTCGTAGAATTAGGAACGAGAGAGATGATGATTTACCGCGCTAAACTAAAAACGCACTTGTTACCTAACACACCTTACCTCTCTTCTATATATCTACATAAATAAGTAGGCATTGTAGTGCCTTTATACGTACGAGTACAAGTGTACATGAAATAAAACAGCTTGCTTGCCAATATCTGCATGCGAATGTATGTATGAACGCTTTCATTTGGCATTGGCGTTTGGTTAATAATTTATTAAAATTCAAAGATTTTCCTTTCTTTTTTTTGCAAAACTTTGTTTCTTTGGTTTATATTACGGTCATATTTGTAGGCGTGTGAACCTTGTATTGTTTATACTATATTTTCAAACGTTTCAATGAAAAAGTACAAATTGATTCAATTAATGATCTCTTTTCCTCTCCCTTTCTTTCTTTCGTTCTCTCTTGTGCTTTTTATTCTTCATTATGATATATAATCGTTTATATTTATTGATATTGTAAACGGAAAATGACGAATTATGTTCAAAGCAAAACAGTAAAATTAATCTGTTTTGTGTTCACATTACACCTTCGCACCTGAAGTGTATTTTGATTTTGTTATTTTGTTTGTGGTCTAGAGAGAAAGAAGTAAAGACTTTTAAAAGGAATTATATAAAGAATTACTGGTTATTTGGCTAATTAGTGATGTTCCCAAGAACATGGCGTTGAAAATAATCTTGAAAAATCTAAAACTGATGGTATGATTGTTCGTGATTGTCAGAGAAACTATTAAGAACTTGCAAAAATTTTTATCACTAACTTCTACAGGTAAAAGTGTTAAAGTAATGCGAAATACGAGTGTAAATAAGAATTGAATTCAATAATTTTGACCTTCCTCTACATAAAACAACCATTTTCCGTTTAGTTTTATTGAATTATTCAGTGTGTACAGCCGCTAATCATGGACCGCTCAAAATTGCATTTTCTACATTCATTGTCGACATCCATTTTCAACATTCATAACTTGAAGACATCTGCTACCGAAGCCCATAAAAAACTTTTAGATGCTTATGGTCATGCTGCCCTATCATATCCCGATTGTCGTTTTGGGTTTCAATGGTTTAAAAATGGTGATATCGGCGTCAAGGACAAAGAGCTGCCGGGAGGACCAAAAAATTACGAAAACGCACAAACTTTCAGAGAGCATCCGAATATCTTAGAAATTGATGAGTTAACTGTTTCTAGACCTTCATATGCGATTAGAAAGGCCCAAAAAGATGGAAAATGTTTTCCACACGAATTAAATGCAGATGTCATTTTGGCCACATTTAGGAACAATAGTCAAGGAATGCAGTTCTGTCATACCCAGCGTACTCACTAGATATATCACTTTCTGGTTAGCACTTGCTTCTGTCGATCGAAGGCTTGGCTGGCATGCGGTTGAAGAACAGCGAAAAAAGTCGATTCATGGATAGCCCTAAATCATCATGAATTCTTCCGACACGGAATCGCTACGTTGCGAGAAAGATTGGAAAAAGATATAGAAAATAATAGAAAATATTTATATGAATACATATATTTTACCAATTTTTCTCAATATATGGCATTTTCAAGAGAAAAAATGATAAAAACTTTTGGAAGGTCCTAATATAAACAGATTATTCCGCTTGTATCAAAAAAATTCTTGTTCGCATACATCAAATTGCTGTTAAGAAATTTTTTACTCTAACACAGTGTGGTGCGATCATACCTTTACATACTTTGTATCGCTTTTCAAAAACCTTTTATATAAATACAAAACAGTACACATCTCGAACTAGATTGTGACAATCTACGTCCAGAGAAAGAGAACAATCTGCTTATCATACAATAACAAAAAAGGTTAGGTTGCACATAAAATGTTCCCGTTCACGGTTTCACATATTCATTCATTTCCTAACTAACTATAAGTTAATCTTCCGTAACAGTGAAGAGTGTCAGAGTATCTGCGTGACGCTGAATTGCAAAAGTATTTATTAATGTTGGTAGCGAACCTGGAGTTAAGTTCTGCTTTCAAGGCAAACAAAAAACAAAAGGAAAATTAAAAGAAAAAAATTCACTTGCGTTGATTATGGTCTCGATGATGAGAAAACTCAACATTATCGTTAGTTTTTCAAATGTTTGTTTTAATATTTTTATCAAGTTTTTTTTAATTTTTCTTCGGGGTTTTCTCCTTTATTTTTAAATCGTTTTTCTAAGACAAAATTTATGGTTGATTTTTTGTTGTTCAACTTAAATTTATTTTTTTTTTTGTTAATTTATTTCATTATTTATGTATTTGAATTTGATATGGTTCATATAGACTAACGAAAACTCCACCAGAAATTTCAGGTAGTTATACAGACTTGATAAAGGAAGGAACGCTGGAACTGCAACGGTGTTGTGTCAGAACATAAAATGATTTATTGAACTGACATCAGTGAATTTTGTCGAGTTAACTGTTCTTGTCTAAGTTTGCTACCACCTCTTTATAGACCCAGTACCCAGTCGAACCTTTCTCTCTCTTCTTCAACCCAATTCGCATATATGACACCCAACTCAAACAAAGATAATTTTCTCTACTTTATAGTTTGACTTTACCCTGATTTCCTATTTATTGCTGTTGTTGTCATTGATATTGATACTAAGTGTACAGTGAACTCTCTTCTAACACAGCCTAGAACACTTATACCGCTTACCATCGTTATAAAATTGTAACACAGACGCGAATTATTACTGTTGTTTCTTTTCACAACAAAAATCTTTCTTTAAGAAAAAGAGACAAGAAACGAACGCGCGATTAATTGAATCAAGAGTTGTTTAAGCTGATATTGAGGGAATTTTGCATTCATTTTGCACAGCAGCTGTCTAAGGTAACGAAAAATATGTTTGATGTTTAAAAAAGGTTTTACTGCGGGTAGTCATACGTGTGCGAATGTTTATTTGAGACCATTTATGTTGCTTGGTTATTTCTGTTTTTTGTACACTTTTTTATTGTTGTTGTCATTTCTTCTTCTTACACATTTGTTGCAACTGTCTCTCTAGGTTATTTCATGCCATATATTATAAACATTGGAAACTGAGGCATAAGAGAGAAGCGGAGCAACAATACGGCAGAATGGCACTGGCAGCAGCAGTGGCAATGGTAGCATAGTTGGCGCAAAAAATGGCACCGATGTGAAATGAAGTTTTGATTTAGTTCAAAAATTTTATCAAAGAAACATTGCAAAATATTTTTTATGTTGTTGTGTTGCTTTCATTGTTGTTGTTGCTGCTGTTCGTTCATCTTTCGTTTCTTCTGGTTCTTCTTGTGATGTTTCTACTTTTCTACTCTCTTCAATAAATCACGACATGGGATGTCTTTGATACAACGACGACGACGACGACGACGACGACGATGAACATTCCTCGAGTAAGCAAAATATATTGTATTGCAATGTTGGTGATAGTTTAGTGTGCACGTAGTGGTGGATGGAAAGCTTCTCGGTAGCACCTACCCATCAAAACCAACCACATCAACCGCCCTACCTTATAGTTCATATGTTTGTGAATATATGTACTCGCTCAGTTCAGTTCAGTCCATTTTATGTCTCCATCTCGCCCTATCTCCCTCCTCCGTTCTTCGGCTGTAATGGAAATTTTGATTTATGCTTTTTTACTATAATACAAAAGTTCACACCATACAAATACATACGTATAGAAAATAATCGTATATAACGTGCATACATCATGAAATATATCGAGTTCGCCATTTTGTTATATATCTCTACGTATACACACATATATACTAAAATATTTTAATGCTTTTTATGGCTTTTCTTGCTTTTTTTTTTTTTTTTTTTTTTTTTTTTTTTTTTTTTTGGAACTTATATAAAGTTTTAAATAACTGAACTATTGAAGGGTAAACTTGATATGTTTTCATTTTTCTCTTTCAGGTTTTTGTGTTAAAGTAAATGTGAAATTATGTTAAAGAACAAAAAGAGACGCGCGTACAGACTTTCAGTTTAAATAAAAGTAACCGGAAATTTTATGAAAGATGTTACACAGTCCTTATGGGAAATAACAGACTCCGCAAGCCTGATTCCATCACATAACCAGACGTTACATTATATACATGATTATCCGCGAACAATATCTTACATCTTAGACACATATTATTAAAAAGCTGCGTTTTTTAGATTTTTCTTCAGACAAAGTCCGCATTGTTTGTTAGATCGTGGAAAGCATA
Organism: Glossina brevipalpis; assembly: GCA_000671755.1. Classification (NCBI taxonomy): domain Eukaryota; kingdom Metazoa; phylum Arthropoda; class Insecta; order Diptera; family Glossinidae; genus Glossina; species Glossina brevipalpis. Next base: position 704,167 of record KK351016.1, on the reverse strand, counting down.
GGTTTTGTTTACAATTAAATTAAATTGTTTTTTATTTTCCTTTATTAAAAAGGAACTTATCTTTTAATGTTTGTCAGCTTCAAATATCATTACTCAACTCTCAACTTATTTATCTTAGGCAAAATCCTCTGCTTATAAACAATACGAAAAATGCAAATACTGCGGCTCATTCTGCTATGGTTGCTATTCCCCCTTCCAGGGTAGTTTCGTTAAACCCTTTACCCAATAGATTCCGCGATAATTCTCGTTAATCTTCACTCTCACCGGCAGCTGCAAATGCATTTTTATGATCACAGCACGAGAAGAATACGAAGAAATTTTCTCTACCACAGTCTACCAGTTCGTGGTCTACCAGTTCGTGTCTTTCGTAACAATATATTCTCTTCTTTCACAAATCCCCAGACTTTTTAATTTTCTTATCCATTCGTCAATAGTATTTTTCCTTTATATGGGATAGAAGATATGTAAAAGTTTTTAAAAACAATGTCCCCTTAAAAAGGTTGCAACATATCTTTCGAACCGAAAATTGTGAAATATCAACACACGTTGTAAAAATCTTTGTAGTTCTTAAGCGAAGTGAATGTCATATTAAAGTCGCTATTCAAATTGAAACATTTAGTCTATATATTGCATATAAGCGCCTAATTTTACCGCCTATGCGCTTGAGACGCTCGCTTTTGAAAAAATCGAACAGCACCTGTATAATAAAGATAAATTTATCACTTTATAATTAAAATCAAGCAATGGATCAGCAGAATATGAAGCCATACGCCCTAGACTGGTTACCAAACTATATTTCAATACTTTAGTTAAGAGAACACAGCTCGTCTTGCACTATATCTATCGTCATTATATTCGATCTGCTAAGCATTTCCCCATTTCTCTTAGACCTTTCGGCTTCTTCTTAATTGTGAAAGTGTTGCTCACACGGTGCAACTAACAGCATTCTCATGAAGCGAAATCTAGTAAATACGAAGAGACAGGGCACGCATTTCACCCAAATATTTTTGTCTTATCCTTAATTTTTTTTTTTTTTTTTTGTTTTTCTCGGCAAATGAATGCTCTTTTTGTCGTAAAGCAGGATCTACCGAACGATTCTTTTCGTTTTTCGATCAATTGGTCGTTTTTACTTAGTTGGTAGGTTTGAGTTCCAACGCTTTCACCATGACGCACTAAGTACTGTCTTTTCCAAAGCGGTTTGGCTTTGCTGCTTATGTTTAATGGATAGCCGAGATTCACTCATGACAGTTTACGCAACATAAATGTGTCTTTTGTCGTCCGTGATTTTCAGATCCTTAAAGCAGCATTTTGCTTGTCAACTCTCGCCTCACTATCTGTCACTCGTTCAGATCATGTGACCATATATTCATTATACATATTATAGGAAACAACTCCGGTATACCGTTAAATATCTGATGAAAGTTTAAACCGAAGACCGTTTTAATTACAACTGACTGAAGAAGAATTCGGTAATACATACGCTTCAGAAGAGGACAAATCAAAATGAGAGTAAAAATTAATTACTTTACGTTCTATATTGTGAAGGGAATAAAACGACTTTTATCTGCCTTTTACAAACGTGAAGTAATCTGAATGAGTAATCTGAAGATGCAGATGGAAGGTCAACTATTGTATCGTTAGTTGTGGGCAGTTGTGGGTGAATTGATTGTAAAAACTTTTGGAAATTCTAAATGTTCCTGATAAACGCTTGGGTCATATTCTTTGTCTGTAATATCGCCACCAAAGTTAAAGTTATTACTGTTGTGAGCATGGCCGCATTATGCTCATTTCGTAACATTATTTTCTTAACCATCATATATTGACTCATTTCCATAGAAACAGATTATAGAAATCATCATCATCATCATTATTTCAAGTACTTACGTTAACTATTACCAGAGAGTGCCAAAATGAATTAGTTCGATATTGGAAATCATGCAACATCCCGATCGAATCGCAATCCGGGATTATCGTAAGAGAATTCGAAGATATATCTTCCGATACATGTGAAAAAAGTCCCGTTTTCTTTAATCGATTTTCTGATTTTTCAATATATTACCTTAAACTACCATCGCAGCGATTACTTTACAGTGCATTTTTTTTAAAGTACGCTTAGCTGCATGTCTTTGTTCATGTGTGTGTAATAGTATGAATTTGTACATAATTCACATAAACTATAAATTAATCGTACTGGTAGAACGTATTCAATCGTTAAATGGTGATGTTATTATGACCAATGAACACGAACAAACGTTGTAATGCAGTCGATAATAATGATACATAATCACTGCAATGATCATAAAATATGTGCACAGAGATGTATGTATATGTGTATGCAGCCATAGAAACATAACGGAGTAAAGGGTGGTTTCAATAACTATACGCATATATATATATATATATATATATGTATGTGTGTGTGTGTGTGTTTTTACTATACGTAAAGCTACCTATATAAGAACATAAGATATGAGCATAATCTTAAATAAATATATACATGAACGTAAATTCTCACAACATTGAGTTTACATCTGTACGTGTGTATATACTAAATGTTTTGCTTGATTTGCGTAACATGCACATCATCTTGTTAACTAATATTTGCTAATAAACGAGTTAATTAAACCTGAATTATGGCTGTGTATGTATGTGCGTAGAACAGTAGAGGTTATGCTAATCTTATGCTTTATAGCGTTATAAATGTTTAAATTGCGTTCAGAAAGACTAACATGGCTGATTTATGACCGTCAAAGGATTAAGATTACAAAACAAGTCGGAAGTCTAAATAGAACGAACTAACAAACACGAGAGATGCACGATTGCAAATTATATGACTCAACATATGTATCTATATCTATATACATATATATATATATATATATATATACATATATATATATGTGGCGGTTGTATTCGTTCATTAAATGAAAACATTTTTAAATAGAAAGCTTGAATGAAAAGACGTGAGAAAAAAATTGTTTTTTCTCAGTGTATTCGAAATTGATTTAAAATTTTTTTATTCATAAAAATAACATTAAGTCCTAAGTTTTAAATTGATCGACATGATAATGTCGACGCACTAGCAGTCACTGGAAAGTTTTGAAGAGTATTATCCAACCTACCCTAGATAAAATTAGTCAAACGCGGTTAAAGGATGAAATTCATGGTACACTGTGTGAGGGTTCTTAACTAACCAACGGACTGACTTAGCCGATGACAAAAACTTTTCAATGACTCTTTAATATTTATCTCTTCATCTTCCAGATGATACAAAATATAACAAATCTCTGTTATAAAATGCTCCCCTAGATCATAAATGCTTCACGAAAAGCTATAAATTCCTTTAAATATATTAATAAATAAGTGCCCAAGGAAGTGAACAAAGTGAGAGATTAAGTGAGAAATTTTATCTCAAATAGTTCATTTTTTTCGTTGCAGCACTACCACGTTGCTCTGACGAAAGCGGAATCAAGACATGTTTTATCGCACACTATTTCATATCTAAATGACATGTGTATTATTTGTGATCTCTTTGTTCTATCTTTTACAGGAGAGAATCATTAAAAGTTATTGATACCGTTTCAGAAGATCTGCCATAAAACAGGAATGATATGATGATACGACTTCTAAGAAGCCTTATCAGTATTATTTTTTCGAAAATGATCGATTCAAAAATGAATGATGGATTTCATCTAATGAAGTCATTTCTGTAGAATCTCTATTAAAAGTTAAGATCATGCTTTATGCTTGTCATTCAAAGTCATTCAAAGTACGCAAGTCATATCAAAAATTTTTAGTACACAACCTTCGCATATTTGTAGGATTTCCTACCTAACCGCCATCTACCTAACTGTCAAGACAATAAAGTCTGATACGGACCAAGGAGTTTATTTTGCGCTCAATTTTTATTTTATTTCACATAAGATCTCATACCATCGCTCTCTCGCCTGCTTTTCTTTTCATCTCAACTTTCTCAAACGAAAATAGAAATCAGATAATTTTTTTTTTCTTAAATACTAAATCAAGCGGACACCTTATGTGTTGGAAGTGGTAGCATATCAAATGATTATTTTTCTAAACTAACATGAGCAGAACTCCTCACACAAATATACACATGATGACTTTTACTAACAACTCGAACAAAGTGAAAAATCCCAAAGCATCCCATTATTAGTGAATTTTATATCTGCACATGTACCCACACACATATTCTCTCAGATTATTATATGTACTATACGTATTTTGTCTTTAGCAGTAAAACTTTTTACAACTCAATGTTTTATTTTATACACAGTAACTGTGTTACGTATGGTGTATAAACGTATCCTTGAACTGGTTTACGGTGGGCGGATAAAGTGTTAGCAAGACATACGACCGCACACCAAGATGGATGATATGCAGACGTATGATGCATGGCGCGCGCATAAACTTTAACAACAACAAAACGATTTTGCAGGGATGGATGTTAGATGCTACTACTATTGCAACAACCAGCACAATAGGGCCAGAATAGCAAAATCGCAAAACACCGTTTCATTCGTTGGTTTTGAATTTCAGAGTAAATTTTTTTTCTTACTTTTTTCTTTTTAATACTTTTGTTCAGTTCGTGTGCATTTCTGTGCATATTACTCATACGCCCGTCATTGCCATATGAAATATGCTACTGCCTGAGACGTTAAAGAAGTTTATTATACAACAAATAAACAAACGTAATATGCTACACTAAAGTAGTAAAGCATGAGTATGAGTGTGAATAGGGTATGAGTAGATAGTAAGGAGAGCAGGCAAAAGAATAGCGCCGAACAACAAACACATATACATGTGAACATTATTTATAAATATATATAACATCCTGCTCGAATCTTGTCTACAATAAATCAAATTTTATTACATTTTTCTTTATTCATGCCATTGGACATGAAACACGAAACATATATAACATACACATATATGTATATAACTATTTCTTTGTTTCTTTCTGTGTAATTATTGTGAAGACCTAAAGTTATTTTAAAAATTAGTGCTTTTTTTAACAAAAGGAATGATATCTTTATATATAAAATACATTCATATAGAGAAGAAGAAATTATAATCGCGCTTACATTTACTACAATAAAGTTAATCTAGGGAACTGATGGAATTCTTTAATTTAATTTGGAAATTAAATTGTTCCACAATATCCGTATGTCAATCAATGGTACTAAGTATAAATGATTAACCCTTAAATAAAATGATGACAAATAAAAAGTGCATTTAGTGAGGTGGTGCTACACACTTGCAGGTGAATATTAGAAAAGAAACATAATATACATAAGCTTATAAAGATCTTCGATAAAACGGACAATTTATAGAAGAGAAAATGAAAGGAAAGAAAAGAAAAGGACAGAAAAGAAAAGAAAAGAAAAGAAGAGAAAATAAAAGAATACAGAAACAGAAAAATAAACAGAAAACACAAAAAAAAAACGCGAGGGAAGCAAATCAAAAGAATGGAATGGAAAAAAGAAACGATAGCAAAGAAAAGAAGACAAAACAAAGAAAAAAAAATAAATTTGATATTTTTCCCGATATAACAATATAGCATTCGAAGAAGACATTTATATTCCGAATTCGTAATTTTTTCAAGTTCGACGCTGATGTCCAAATTTTCATCAAAATTGTTATTCAGATTATTTATGGGAAATAATTTGAAAGAATTTTATTCTAAATTTTGATGGAAGTCCAGCTAAGCTGGTTTTACATTAAACGCAAGTAATAAAACCTGTCAGATCTATCGCAACTCGTTTGGGGTTCTGTTACATATATGCGTACGATAGCACACCTCGTATCAAGCATGGTGCACAGTATATATTTCGTATTTGCTTCACTTTCACTAATCCATTATATTATAAATACAGTACCTTTCCCTTATAAGCGTCAGCAAAAGAAAATGCGATGTAAAGACGTAAGAATATCAAAAGGGGAAAACCAAGAAAACATTTTTTGCTGAGCAAAATCAGCATAATTTAATTGATATTTTACGCATCGTAGTGCGATTTGTGATAAAAAAAATTGAAGCTTACATTAAAAACGCGAAGATACAAAGCGTATGGTATACGTTCGAAGACCAGGCAGTCATGCTAAACTGAAAGTGAGACAACATCCAACAATCATATCATGTTCAATTTATAAATTAAGCTCGAACTGACGATTTTCGTGAAAAGAGAAAAAATGCTTCAAAGTTCAGAATACAGATTTATAGAATAGCAACGCGTTTACGTATTCAGCGACCATTCATTCATTCCATCAGGAGCTACAATTGCCCGAATATGAGTTTCTTCTTTTTCGGTAATTCAAATTGCCGCTCCAAGAAAATTGTCTCAAAAGCCAGTCAATGCACGACTCATCTTCTAAAGTCTCAACCAAATTCTTTTGGTGCTGCTGATATCTGAACAATTGTCGTTAGCGAAGTATTTAACTTTCTTATGACCTTTTCGAGTATCTAAAAATTCAATTAATTAAAGAAAAATATCTCAACTCAAGCGATATATTAAGGATACGCTCTTACAAATGTTACTTACTTGTGCAAGTGCGTTTAACATAAAAATATAAAAATAAAAAACAAATAAAACTAATTTTTGTAGAATTTTTTGTATTTTAAGGTTTATTTGAGCTTCACGTGGATTTTAATGCATTTCTTCGAAAATCTTGTTTTTTTCTTCTTCATCTTCCTTTATAATTAAGTGATACCTTAAACAAAATGTTTAAAAATATAAATATAATATATGTTATGTTATATATAAATACATATATGTATGCAAGTATATATATATATATATATATATATATTTATATGTTTATATCTACATATGCAGGTTAAATTAATTTATACATAAGTGTGTGTGTGTGTGTGTGTGTTTCACATAAAACACATTTATATTTGTATACATAGATGGTTGTGTGCTTGTAATTCTTTTCATATTTATATGATAAAGAGAGAACTAACGGTTACATAGTTAATGCAATCATTTAAGAGTTCATTAGATCGTCTAAAAGAATCAATGAGCAGAGAGAGAGACAAAGAGAGAACAAAAGGAAAAGAGAGAAAGGTAGGGAAAGAAAGGGTGAGAAAGAGGAAGAAAGAGAGAGAGATAGTGACTACAGAGAAAATAACTAAAAATTAATATCACAAAGAAAAAATGGAAATTTACGCACATACGCGACAATATTCTATAGATGTATACGTACGCGTGCCTAAGCCATTATTTATGTATGGCTTGTGTCGTTTTATGGCAAACAACAAATCAATTAATTATTAATCACTTTGTATGAATGTTAAACATTTCATTGCTAAACTTAATCATTATTTGTATCTTCCTTTTGTTTTTTACTTTAAGGGAAATTTTAAAATGTTTCTAAGATCTTTTCTTTTTTTTATATGTAAGTTACGAAATACAAATTTATTTTACGTCTATAATAATTAAATATGTAGAATTATTACAATATTTAGCACGAGTTATAAATTAAATATATTCGTATTTGATTTTGTAGGTAGTTGGAGTGTCATCGTATACTTTGTTTTTTCTACAATTATTGACATCTTTAAAATATTTTCTTTGATTTTTCTATTTTATGATAAACTTATGAACATATTTTATATTTTATAAATATTTTTTTTATTTTGACTTTTTTTTGGTATTTTCCTTTTTGATACCGCACCACAAGCAACAAATATTCGTGGTGTGGAGAAATAGTCGTACAATTCTAAAACTTTGTCCAAAAAATTCAATTGAGTCTAAGATTTTCCCTTTTCACTACCATCAAATTTAAAAGTTGAAAAACCGGTAGATCAATACAAAATTTTAGTTTTGAGGATCGAGTACATCTGTATATCCGTAGCAAGAAGTATAGTCGATTTAAACATTAAACATTCTCATCAAAGATTTCGTAAATTCCATATGCTCCTCATTACTATATAAAGTTTGTTTAACTATGTCGGGCTTTCTGTCTTTTCTTTTCCACATCTCTTAAACACACTCGCCTATATCGCATTTACCCTAAACCACTTGTGGTAAAAACATATTTTGGCTTGCTCAGATGTATGTAAGAATCTGAATGACTTGAGAAAGACCCGTCTTTTTTATTACATCAATCCATTCAATATCATTTTCTGGACCGATTTAAGCATTTATTTTACTTTAATGAAACTTGGTATACGCACACACGTTTCGGTCCAAAGACAAATATTACTAACAGCGGAAATGATCGCACCATTTCTATGGCAGCTCTCCATACAAAGAAAAAAATGGTTATATAAACAAATATGAAAATCGTTTGACCCAAAAGGCAATTTTTTTGTGAAAAATTTGCATATTAGAGTTCTCCTGAAAAACAAGCTTTTATAAACAGCCAGGTTTAATTTTTGATATCTTATGACAAAAACAGGGGAAATGTTGTATTACGCAAAGTTTTGTAGGGTACTCAGTGTTTGCGCTTTCGTCATTGTACATTCGTGATCAGCGTACTTCTGGCACTGCTGTTGTAACTGCCCTGTTTCTCTTATTACATCTCTTTATACATAGATTAGAACTTATTTAAACATTCCAATGCTAAATTTTTAAATTATTATTTAAAAGATTGAAAACACCTCGGTTTTACATATTACGGTGACAATCACTGGGGCTTTTAATTTTTTAATTTCGGTCTTTTCAGCTAAGGGAAACTCAATATTTTGAAGGTGAAAATATATAATCTATAGATCTTAGAAGTCATCGACAAAATATAATATGTTTTTGGCATGGTTTCATTCTTTCAACCATTCATGAGGTCAACTACTTTTTAAAAGCCCTAATGTTCAATCTCAAGTTAGACAATTTTATAAATTTGAGCAGATGGAAAAGTGAGTAAACGGAAGTGGGTAAAACTAAGTACATTACGGCTGATAAAATTTCATACAAGAATAACCGAAGGACCGTTCCAGCTTAGACTCATAAATTCAGAAGAAGCTTAACTTAAACAACTCCTTTAAACATCAAAATGTAAATAAAATCCAAAAAGGAGCAACTCTTCAAATTGATATCTGTGGAATGTCTTAACTCTCTATTATATATGTTTATTTGTATATACATTTAATTATCTCTTCGAAATGATGATTTTTTGCAGCACATTTTAGTTTTTTTCTTCGTTACTAAAAAGGATTCACCTTCTGATTTTTCTTTTTATCAACTTTTATTATGCACAATTTTCTTTACTAAAATTAATTTTTAGTTTTCTTTTAATTAGTTTTTTCTTTTTTGTTTTTTTCAAGTAGGCTATTAATAATAACGGCTTTTTGCTTTACTTTTTCTTAAAATGAGGTTTCTTCATAGTTGAATTTTACGTATACATGTTGTTTCGTACTTTATGTTATGTTGTCTTTAAATGGTTGCAGAAAACTCTGTTATAGTTTCAATTTATTTCTCTTATCAAAATTTTGGCACAATTAATAGATTTTTGAAACTTAAAATAGTTTTAATTTTGGTTTTTTTTTTTTTTTTATTTTTTAAATTGAAAATTTGTAACAATAGAAATATTTTTTGTCAGATGCCTTATGAAAGAACAAATGGTTTTTTGTATTAGATGTGCTTCATACCATTTTGGTAAGTTGAAGTTTTAACGTAAACTATCGCTGTAAATAATCGTTAATATGTGCGTGTGATTAATACATTAGCGCGTCGAAAACTTTCAACTCTTCAACCCAAGACTAATGCTAATTACAAATTTTATATTAAAAAAAACCGTAGAAGAATTTTTTAAGTTTAAACTAAACCTCTTGCGAATGATTCGTCATTTGTGTTGTATTCTTGGGTATAATCGTTGGATCTTATGAACACAATCTTTAAAACTTTCCCTCTTTATTTGATGGAAAATTGGAACAATTAACATAAGTGGAAAGGAGCGTACTTTTTCTTTAGTTTTTCAGTTGATCATCAGATCTATCAAGGCAAGCATTAGCGCTTCGATTTGTTATTAGTATTCTCGGATAAGTTGTCTTTCTCTGATGAAATATTTGCAAATTTTATAGCGGTTTCATCTGACCGACAGAGGTAGAGATAATCAATTTCGAATATCATTCCGGTAAAGAAAGCAAGAATATGATTATACTTAACCTCGTCATTAAATCACTTTTCATAGGGACAAATTTTTTATGATATTAATGAATTGAATTTACTTTTCTACGTTTAGGGAAAAGAAACTTTTTGAAGAAAATTGTTTTTTTTCTTCGATGATTATAAATTTCAAGGATGTTTGCGACGGCTTATGAGTTTTTTTTAAAGCGATTCTTACTTTCGTTATATTTAGAGGTTTCTATCTCTAATGATCTAAATTTGTTTAAGATCCTAATACAGCAAACCAGAGGACTTATATCACTGTAGAATCAACAGCATTTCAAAAAGTCTTGCTATATAAATTCATAAGCTGCATATTACTTAAGAATTAATGAATTTCAAAAACTCGATGTCTTTTTATTTTTTTCTCTCTCTAATGATACACAGCATGTCAAGAATATTTTTCGAGAGTCCAAATCAATGGAAATAAGTATATTGTAGAAAGAACCTTTGGAAATTCCCGCCATCTCATTATCTGCTATCACTATTTGAAACTTTAATTGGTTCTTTCTCGAAACTCTTTTTTTGTAGACGGTGAGCGCAACTTCTCTTTTCGATTTTAACTTATCTAACACAGAGCAATACAAGGTACGGATTTGATCACAAATTATTCTTTTTGACCAGATAGCCATAATTTTGCCTACAAATTGAATTTCCGTCTTTTTTAAACCGTTGTATCTGCCGAAAGCTATAGTTACCTACTAACAGAAATCTCTAAATTTAGATTCTTATTCAGAACATCTAACCCTAGAGGTAATAATATCTATAAAATATTTGACTTTATTCAAACGATCGGGCAAAACATCTAACCCAACCTTTTTTAAAAAAATTATACCGAAAGTCCTAGTTGCTATTTTTTTTTCAGTCCGAGAATTTATTTCATTAGTCTTAATAAGCTCAAACGAAGTTATCATTAGTTACTCTTGCCTCCGCGATGATACATTTTCCTTTGAAAACTACGCCTCAACAACTGAATTTTCAAAAATTGTAAATAGAAATTTTACGCACAAAATTTTACAAGAAAAATAACTACACCATAATTTAAAAAAAAATTGGATAAAATACACTACTTTCCCCTTTGGAAACCGTTGTAACTCCTTAGCGTAAGGTTAATAGAAAAGATAAGTAAAAATGACAGGTAAAATGCCGATAGATAACTAGAAGATTTGCGAACAGTGTGCCTAAGATGCTTTTAAATCGCACTTCACAATCTTTTAATACGAAATATTATTAAAACGAAACATTTATACAAAAATGTCACGGGTTGTACAAATGCTAAGCCCGGCATTTATTGTAAAAATTAACCATCTTTTATCGTTGAAGTACAAGATTTGGTTAATTCGGCGATAGGATACGCAGTTACAGAAATACATCTAACTTTGAACTGTAAAATCGGTACACTGTACAAGCCGACTGTACAAGATAGATATGTGAAATCTTTGGAATAGATGTAATGAATTTAACAGAGTCCATAGTTTGTTTATTTTCTAACGTTTTACATAACTTTAGCAGGCGTAAATATATGAACATCATATAAATTTTTTGAGACAGACTTTGAAAAATTCCTTAAAAGAAATCAAAACTCTTGAGAGAAATTGCCAAAAGAAATACTTCTTATATCTCCTTATGTACTGTTTACACTTCCTTCAACGAAATCATAATTATATTGTCACTTGAGCAATCAGTCTACTTAGCCAGATAAATAAACGTTACATACATGTGTACGTCTATCACACTATATTAAAAGAAAAACAACCAAACCAATTATACTGCATTAGAGCGCAGCTAACTCACTGCTCCACGCTCATATTCAACGAGAAGGAAAAAGAAGCAAACAAAACATTAAACAAAAAAGAAAAAATAAAATAATACTGGTTTTTACCAATGCATACGAAGGTCTTGCGTTGTTTATAAAAACCCACACCCCTTTTCAATTTGTTGTTGTTGCTTTTATAATTATTTTGGCATTCAAGTGATGTGTATGGTGCTTTGTGTCTGCTTTTTTTGCTTTGTTAAAGCCATAATAAAACGTGTGCATTGGTGGTGGTATTGCTTGATTTGTCATTTCATCATAGCTTGCTTTATACAGGTGTCTCTTTCTAACTTCACAATATAAATACCAGAGCAATACAAGTGCATGATGGACAGCAGTTCATCAAAAACTTTATATCTACTAAACTGCAAGCAGAATAGATACACTCATATGCAAGCAGAGCAGGAAGGCAACAACAAAACATAAACATGTCTTTAACGACAGTGATGAGAAGAATAAGGCAGATTCATGCGCACTTGATGAAGAGTTGATTCAAAGAGGATGAGAACATTGATTTTTAGGGGTAAACACGAGGAAACGAGACGAAGCTACATATTTGTTTCAATAAAAGAGATTTTATATCGAAAGTTTCATTAAAAGCTTTACTAGAAATAAAAACGAAATGGAATTGAAATTTGATAAAATCTGAGAAGAGAAAAATATTAAAAAAAATAAATCTATATATTTCTAGTTTTTTTTTTAAAAAAGGAGAATTTCAAGTTTACTGCGTGTGAGAATATTCCATAAGGAGCATTTGAATTATTTCCCCTCTTAAGAGACAGAGTAGAGCTTTTTCTCTTTGCAAAGATCTTGAGAGGAAGCGCTAGCGTCGTTTTAAAATTTTTAATTTGAACGTTATTTTAAAACTTAATTTAATTTTTTTGTTATCGGTAAAATTGATGGATTGTTGGTGGGCAACGTTTTTAAAAAGAAATTTATTTATGTTTACGTTTTTTCAGAATCTTGAGAGCGCTTGAAACTATTCTAATACAATAATATTTTTCACTTACTATGGTGATTTTTTGCATGTGTGCTGAGCTCTTGAATATGGACAATGGCGTGCGTTTTATTGTGCTATGTTTATCAATGTGTTGCTAAGAAAGAGGAAACCACTTGCATATGTTCGTATGCTTGCCTTACATTCTCGGATACTCAATGTTTAGAATAAGTATAAGAGTGAGTATATGCTGTAAATTGAAAATGAATTTCAATTAATTTGCCTTCGTCCCTGATACTTTGTGACTGTGACGGCAGTAGTGGTAGCTATTCACGCTGTACTAGTATGGGTTATTTTATGCTAACCGGACTGATTGCCTTGTCTGTTTGTTTTCTTTTTTTCGCTTTCAGTGCCTACATGGTGAAGCCGTTGTTAGCGGCTACATACGTCGCACATGTACACCCATGTATATACAGTAAAAGATATGATTGTTTTTTTTTTTTTTTTGATATTTTGTTTGTTTTGTTTTCTTTCATTTTTGTTGAATAAGCGAGGAGGAGCCTGCCCGCTAGCCTGTTAGCCAGCCAGCCATCAGGTTCCTGTTTTATATAAACATCCATTCATATGCATGCCTGCCACTTTATAAGACTGTGAGTATGTATGAGTACATGTAATTTTTAGCTGGTGTTATTATTATTTCAGTAATTCTTTTTAAAGGTGAATAAGAGTAAGTGTGGCAATTAATTGTGTGTACGTTTATAAATTTTTCGTGTTGATTATGTGAACATTAATATCTCTCTTGGTTTTAAGCTCTATTACTTTTTTTGTTTTTGTTCTTTCTCTCACATCTCTTGTCTTCCCGCGTGGGTGTGTTTAACATTTTTGCAGTATTTATTAATTTAGTGTAGATAAATTATAGCCGCGATCGATTGTTCGTTTACAAATTATGATTTAGTTCGATATAAAAGATTTTTTACCGACGGCTAAAGATTTGATTAAAATTTTTGGCATAAGTAATCTGTTGCGTGTATTTTTTTCGAAAGACTTTCTGTTTACAGCTATAATTTCTACGTTTGGGAAACACTTCAAACTCCGGGTATTGAATGTGAAGTTATCCAAAAAATGAGTTTCCATACTTAGATATATATATATAAACATATCTATGTATGTATTTGCTGCAAGATCTAGGCAAGAGGCTTTTATTTCGATTTCGATATATTTTTCAACTTCTTCAATATATAAGAGATCAATTACATAATCTGCAAGCCTGCTTAGATTGGCTATGTTTTACGTAAAGACTCTACTATTACTAAAAGATGAAACACAAATATACGTAATATTTTGGTAATTTGTCACTTAGCTAATTTTTGAACTTGAAACATTTACTTTCTCCTAAACTAGCACATAAGAGTTACAGGCCAAAAACGTAAGCTTTATAAAAATGTTGAAACTGTAAGTTTAAAAAAGTGGAAATCCTTGAGTAGAGGGCAAATTGTGGGTGGGCCTGTGGGCCTATGGACTCGACTTCGCAGGAATTTCGCATCTATCCTCATGATCGTAATAAGAACATTGATCCGAAGGGGACTTTTCAGTGAATCTTGATTTTAAAGGACCATTATTGCTACGGCGACTCTTTTATTCACACTGATCGAGAATATATATATACAAGAGAAATATATTATTTACATAAAATAGCTCAGACTCTTAATTTAAAATAGCAACCCGTCTCGGTCAGTTAATAATTTAGGTTCGTATAAGCAAATAAAAAAAATAAAATTTCGAATAGATGTAACCCTAGAAGGAGCATAATTCTTGCATTAAGAAAGAATGTATGTCAAATATGCAAGCAACTATGAGTCATTTTTACTACTTGAACTTCGCAACATTAACATTCTGTCCAGTCTACAATTGCATAAAAACATTTTGAAAGATATCAACTTTTTCTCCTTGTTTCAGTTTTCGTTTACTGTGGATCTTTCTTCAAAGTTAAGTTAAGTTTATTTAAGAATACATTTAGTGTCTTGCTGTCTTGTATCTCAATTATTGTAAATTCAAAAATACAAACGGTCCCACTTTCAAAGCGACAGAGCGATGGACGGGGAATCAAACCAGATTTATTAAGGAGTTTAAATTTGCTTCAAGTTTCTTGCGATCGCTTTAAGCTGATTGTGTAATTTTTGAAAATTTCATGTATGGCATCTGACAAACCCTAATGAAAGTCATATTAAAAAATATAAAAAAGTTCCGATAATTACCTCTTGTTGCGATTTTTAATACTTTCAAGCATTTTTACTAGAGAGTTGTTTCGCCAATTCGGTGTATTTAAGAAACTTCGACTGTGGACTCTCATCGTATGGATTTATAGTTGGCGTTGACGTTGAACTGGACGGCGGTGTTATGTCTAAACGTTGAGTCGCTGGGCTTTTCGCTGATGAGGATGCCACGCTTTTTGGTGAGTTCATTGATTTTGGGGAAGCAGCTGTTAAAGTTCCAGGTGATTTGAGTCCTCCTCCCACTCCCGCTACACCAGCACTTATGTCCGTTTCTTCTTTGACGAAATGCACTTTGGAAAGGTGATGACGATAAGCTCCCTTCGAGCTGAACGGTGTATCACAGAAGGAACATTTAATAATTGCATCAGCTGTCACAATGGCATCATTGCAAGCCCAACTAAATGCTAACATCCCAGTACTGGCCCCGCTACCTCCGCCATTGCTAACTTGTACGCCAGACGATAATGCATTGGAATTGCTTAACAAATTGTTTGATGTACTGCGCGTGTTGGCTGCAGGCGGATCTGCAGTTTCGCATAACTTTTGCAAAGCAGCCAATGGATTGGCATTGACTTTCTTACTAGTACTATTATTGCTGTGACTATTGTTGTTGTGATGGCTGTTAATGTTAATTTCCAATGCAGCACAATTTAGGTTGGTGCTAGTGTTACTGAGACTATTAAACATTGAAGACAAAGCAATTAAACTACTGCTTTCAGTAGGCGGAAGCAAGGAAGGTTTTTTTTCATTTACTGAGGAAGTAGACTTTGGTGTTATAGATCTCTCACTAACGCTGGGACTCATAGCTCGAGAGAATGGAGTAGCTGTATACCGTCTTGTGTCGGCTTCATTGAATTTTTCTAAGCTACCTTCAATCATGGTGAATTCCTTTTTCACGGATATCTTTTTTGGTATTTCGTTAACTGGTATCTCGTCAGGTTGTCTCGATTCTAGGTCATTGGTCTCAACTGGCTCGGATTTTATTTGTACGTTGTCCAATGACTCTGCTCTAATGTCTTTGGGATAAGTCATGTTTTTATCGGGAGTTAAGCGCGGTGTAGGTTGTCGTGATAACTCACTATTACGTTCCGGGGTAAAGGATTCCAAACGACTGCTACAACGTTCTGATATGGAGCTTGATTCACTTGCACTACGATCTCTGATTGTTGGATAACTGGAATAAGACCGTAGAAATTGCATTGTTTGGGGATCCATAAGAGGTTTGGTGTAATCTACGTTGTCGTCGATACCTAAGCGTTTCAAAATACTTGAACCCAATGAAGTGGCATTTGTGGATGAAGACTCGGCACATGCACCACTATGTCGTGGTCTCGTATCAAAACTTTTCTCAATCAGTTGTTCTAATGCATTAAGAACCGACGAACCTTCCGTATGCTTCTCATTGTCGGATGGCAGAGGACAGAGGATGTCTGAACGCGTTGTATTCAGAGGAGAAATTCGACCTTCTGACATTTTGCGACTGCTTACGGTTTGAGGACTATTTAAGTTTTCTGCTCTCCCGTTACCGTAGGATTTTTCAAAGGTTTTCAAATTATGATTTGCTTTATTATTGTGATTGTTGTGATGGTTGTTTCGAGGCGATATTGTTACGCTGCCACCAATGCATTGCCTAATATGATCTACAAAAAGCGCTGTTTCAATCTTTTCTCCACATTTTTCGCAAGTAATTTTTGTGGAAGCTGCAAAGTCTCGCAATGGTTTTAATGCTTGGTCAAGACCTGACGATTTAAAATCCTGTTGAGCTCTTTCCATTTCTAAGAGCTTGCGTACAGGCAAAGACTTTTTACGTTTCTCTTTCGTTTGTCTGCCACGCCCTCGTACCATAGTAGGCATAGGTTCATTATTTGCTGCTGTAGTCCGCATCATATGCTCTTTGTAATGATTATTCTTCACCATATGATTGCTCAATTCCTTAAGTGTAGGGAAAGCCTGGTCACACACCTTACAGGTTAATACAGCGCTTATTGTAGAATTTGACGAACCAGGATTTGGTGTTGTTACATTGGGTGAGGCGTTCGAATGCCCTCTGCTGGAACTGTTATCTCTGGAGCTCTTTTCATCGGAAGACTTCCATGAAATAATTTGTTCCTGTGATATTATATTCGTATAATGTTGAGTCTCTTGCATGTGGTTTGTCATCTCAGCCAATGAACGAAAACTTTGTCCGCACCACATACACTTCAATATTTGACGAGTCTGTTCCGCTCCCTTGCCTAGCCATACGTCCTGCCCACGCACCAGCTTGCGTGGTAATGGCATAGTTTCTTTGATTAGCATGTTTAGATCAGATTTGTTGCCTGATGTCATTGCATTGCTGTTTCCATTCAATGCACTACCTTGCGATGCCGAGAGGCGCGAATGATGGGAGGAAGCTTGTGAGACGGGCTGATTGTTAACACCACCACTGTTTGTTGGGCAACTGTTGCTGCCGTTGCTGCTGCTTGTCGCAACGGTAGGAGGGATATTAACACCGCAATGCTGCGTTTCTTTCATGTGCGTGGTTAGCGAAGCTAATGTGGCAAAACTTTGTTTGCACCAAACACATTTAAAAACATCTCTCACAGCATCTGCCCCCTTATTTAGCCAATGCGATTGCCAAGCACTGTGGCGTCCATTTGTTGTCGTGGATGTAGTTGCTGTTGTTGTGCTCGTGGCTATAGAGGAACCAGCAGTTGAATGTCGTGATTGCATTTCATTTTCATTCGATGCTGTACCAATTCTTGTCATTTCAGTCATTTTTTCTAAAGCTTTAGTTGCTTCATTTGGCGATATTTTCGGTTTGCTATTCCAATCTAATGTAAGTGGTGCTTTCGGAGACATGCTAGCTGCTGCAACGGCTGCCAAGTATGGATTAATTGGTGGCACCCAAGTGCTAGACGAAGGTAACGTTTTATAATCACTTGATCTTTGCATTTTACTTGTTGGCATGATCGGTGACTCGTCTTCATCAGACTGACGTTTACGTCTTGCATTTAGTGATAAATCTAATGGACTATTCGCATCATCTGCATCGGCATTGTTGATGTCGTTATCGGGCTCATTATCATTTCTTTCCTCATTGCCGTCGTCTTCGCTGCCATTTGCGCCATCGGAATGTCGTCGCGATCTTTTTGTGCTAAAATCTAAAGCTGAGCCATCCGCTAAATCACCTGATGATGGCGGAGATGTAGTTTGTCGTGAGCTTGGTGAATGTGCTTGTGAGGCCTGTGTAGCTTGCTGCACTAATGTGGCAGCTGCTGCCAATGGGTTGGTAAGTAACAAGTGATTTTGTTGTGCTGCTGCGGCAGCAGCTGCATTTAAATAAGCAGCCATTGCAGCTGATTGTGGTGGTAGCAGTGCGGCAGCAGCTGCGGGTGCCAATGTTGCTGGTAACGGTAAACCCACTGGTGGTGTATTTGGCGTTGGTGTTTGTGCCGACGCACTGCTACCTTCATTCCCTGAACAATGCGATTCATTGGAAGGACATCGACCTTCAGGCGCATTTGACAAGGAAGTATTCGATTCACGTGACTGACAACGAGGACTAGCAAGTTCACTGTAATGAAATAAAATAATATAATTAAATACGACGGACAGTCAATGAAGATGCAAAGAATTTATTTTCAAATTTTTAATTACGGAGGATAGATTCAACGACTTTAAAATTCTTTAATCAAATTCGTCTTTAAAAAAAAAGAATGTTAAAATGCCCACTATGCAAGCATGCTTCGCGTCAGGCGCGTGTAATTCGTATCTTAGTCAAGAGTAAGACTAAGGCATTGCATAATAAAATTATTTATTGCTAAATGCATATAAAAAGTATTTATTTCTGTGAGTTACTTCTGTGTGTTTGATTTAGCCCATCATTGGAAACACTGAAACTTAAAAAAGCTGCTTAAATTGAGAAGGAGTGAAGGAGTTCCAGAATATAATCAAATCAACGTACGATAAAATAAGAATGACAGCTTCCACCACTAATTTCTTTCAATTTTACAGATACATTACGTCAGCATAATAAATTTGTCACCCCGGTTGTGAAATTCAAAAATTAGCATCAGAGACCTCATAAAATACCTTCATTCTCAATCAGGTTCGCAGTTCGTATATAATGTTGCTTAAGAAATTGAATTCGAACATGTCACATATGAGGTAAATGGCAGTTATAAACGTTACTGCGGTCAGAGTCAAATTTTGTCCGATTTTACAGATCGTGCAAATTGATAATATTATAATATAATATTAATAATGATTGGGTCGATAAATGTTGCTAGCAAGTAGATATATTTTTTAATCCGTCATTAAAGAAAACGTAGGGAGACCTTAGCATTATAAATGACAACATGTATGACAAGAAGGATTGCTAGACCAATTTGCAATTAATCGATTTTATTTTAGAGGAGTTTACTTGACTTTTGTCGACACTCATAAAAATACAAATGCGTGAATTTGAAATATATAGGATATATAGCATTTGAGGCTATTACGTTCTCTTTTACATCAAAGCGTATTGAGCACGGAGCGGTCATATGGACGTGAGAAGTGAAAAAAAGACGGAATCTTTGCTCGAATTTAATGTTTATAAGACATAATAAACGTCTTGTCAGTAGCATCATATCGCGGATATTTCAAATAATATTTTCATGCAGTTTAGCTACAGTTTACAGTAACAAATTTTGATCGCATTATTAATTAAGATAATTGCTAATTTTTCACCGATTTTAGTTTACCAAAAAGACTACTTTTCCAATGTAAGCTGATGCGAGTGACAACAAAAGATTTGATGCTAAGTTTAGTCCTTTAGACCAAGTGTTGAAGACGGAACTGTAATCCCAACAAACATGCAGATAAACAGGCAAACGTGGCTTAATCCACAGTTTACATAGATTTAGAAAAATATATACTATACGGAGCTCTAAATGCTCACTTCGATAAGTTCCGAACTTTTAGGAAATTTAATATATCCTTTAAAGGTATAAGTTGTAATAAGCTTTTCTTTTGCGATTTGCACGTAAGAAGCAAGGCCCTTTTAAGAATCCAATGATAATTATGTTTAATAGGTTTTCAATTGTGTGGTTATTATTTTTTTACACAAATAACATATATGCGCAAACTGAGATTTGATTTGTGAATGTGAAATCAATCAATCGGACATCAAAGTGGGTCGTAATTAAGAAAGAGCAAAAATTTGTCGATGATTACTTAAAATTTATAACAGAATTCGATCTGAAGTTTGAAGTAAATTTCTATTCACGTTTGAGAAAGTGTTAAATATGATTTCAAAAGTTTTTGCTTACTCACATCAAATTTTGAAAAGAACAAATAAGAATTTCCTACCTTACATATACAATTTTATAGTTTTTCTACTAGAAGTTTATCGCAGTAGATGAGAACATTTTATTTATAAGTTATGCTGTAAATTTACACTAAGATGTAATCAGATTGATTCGGAATCTATATATGTGGAGTAATCGATGTCTATTTTAAAACAGACGTAAATAGTACACTTGCTTCCCCTTCCCTCTTGCAAAGGTATAAAAATCGAGAATGTGAATCGAGAATATTTCAGTTATGATTTAAAAAATATACGTTAATTAAATATATTAGCCTTTGTGTTAATAAAGGGCAGTATTAAATTATTCACCTTGCACTCAATGCCTGGCGATAGATTTCCAGCATAACAGCCTCGTGCAGCATCATGATTTAAGTTCAGTTATACACTCATAAGCACATAAAACAACTACACGCATGGAAGCGCTTTAATAGGAGATGGTGATGTATGTGTAATGCTCAAGTAAGAGCTTCCTAACACAAATACGCACATATAGACATGTATATAAATGTGACTTTTGAATGTTGCGAAAAGGGGTTAACAAACGACCGAACGCACGCACAGGCGAAAATTCAACGCACATATACGCATACATAACGCACAAACATATCGAACAATTGTAAACACTACCGTCGAATGGGTATATAATCAACAAGCGTTTAGCTTCAGAGACACTTGTTAAAGAAGAGCAAAAATGTGTGGTTGTGGATGTTGGCTTATTTTCTCCATAATCTTATTATTTGAAAATGGTTAGAGTATTTTTTATGATTTTTAAAGTTTTTTTTTCGTTTTTTTTTTTTATGAAGTTCTTTACGTAGTGTAGTTACTGATTATTGTTTGATTGTTAACAGCAAAACACTGACTGCTATTCATGCTCTATATTGATGTCTTCCGGGCTCAATATTTGTTAGAGGGCTTTCAATCAAAAACACTCACATCCCATTTTATAGACATATGTATGTAGTTAAACACGCACCCGCACACTCAGATGCCCATACACTTGTCAAATAAATCAAATGTCACAATGGTCAAATGCAGAAGCGTGAACATACGCACACACACATACACACACAAACGTACACATTCATATACGGACTTGACACTGCTGGCATTGCAATATTTTCATTATTATGTGAAATGTTTGCCAAGTGAAAAGCTGAAGAATTACGAGAAAGAGGACGGCAAGATGAGAATGTTGGTTTGTATGACTGCTCTGCTTGTCTGTCATACATGGATTGCTGTTGTTCTTGACTGACTGATTGACTGACAAACTGACATTTATGTATGTTTGTCATTAAGACATTTTATTAATAAATGACAGGTTTCTTAGAGTTTTTGGTAAATTTTTCGTTTGATTTGTTTGTTTCACCCTCTGTCCACGGTGTGTTTCTCCTAAAGTTTACTTATTTTTAGTAATTAAATTGTAGATTTTTTCTTAATCATTTTTCATTTAGTACATTTGCTTTATTGTTTTGCATATTTTTTAAATTGTTTTTTACTGTTTCTTGATATGTATTTTACGATTTTTTGATTGTGAATATTTATAATTTTTTAATATTATTATTATATTTTTTCAAGTAAAACTAAATCAACAAATAAATCACAGCTTTTTTTATTTATTTATAATTTATTGAATTTTTTAAAATAATATTTATTTAAAATTTTTGATGACTAGTTGAAGAAAAATTTAAAGTTTTTAAAACTTGTTGTTTTTCTTATATAAATACGTATTTATCTGTTTTTATTTTGTGTTCGGAAATTGTGTTATATTTTTGCGTGTTGATGAAGTGTCGCCATAACAAAGTCTCATTAGCGACTAAAGTGAAAATTGGTTTTCCGTTAACCATAAGCTGGCTTGTCTAAACAATGCAACGAACGCATACATGCACGAGTAAGAAGAAACAGAAAATAATGCGTACGTACATGTTTGTCGGTTTGGTTGGCCGTTGTATATGTTTTCGTCGAACTATTTGTTGTAATACATATCTCATAACACTGCGCAGTAAAGCATGCGTGCGTATATTTACACACCACATATCAAAAATAACAAACTGCACTTTTTTATATATTTTTTATTTCATGTTTAAGCTTGACTGCGTGACGCTTAACGACGTTTTGTCTTGTTTGCAAAGCATACTCATCAAAATGATTGACTGATTTCATGTGAAGCTTCACTTATGCACACGCTTAAATCCATTTTAATAACAGTATTATTTTTCAAGCATTTACGCCTATATAACTGCGAAGTGTACGCGTTGGTAACTACAAATCCATAAGTAAAACAACAACAATTGAATAATAATAATAAAATAATTCGACATGATTTCGTCGAAGCGTTATGTTGTCGACTAAAACGTCTTTTTGACACTGACAACGTTGAGAGCTGACAGCCCACAAAACACACAACAATCACGACAGAAAAACTATAACATAACAGTAGAAATAAAATAACTACACCAATAACAACAACTACAGACACTATAACCTACCAACAAAAGCAAAAATTGAAGGAAAAAACACTCTGTGCAAACATTGAAACCATCGTCGTATGAAATAATGAAGGAGATATATAGGAGTACATGTATGTTGCACAGAACAACAACAAAAATCCTTTATGCAATGCATATGTGTTTATTAAATAAAAACTCTTTACACTCTTCTCTATTTATGAAAATCATCGAAAAGAGTCTGAGAACAAGAGAGAGGAAAAGAACGTTTACCCGCATATTCATGAACAATGAAAAATGAGTGTTCAATTTCCCACCACATTAAATTGATAAATGACTTTTGTTTCGTTTATACTTAAATTCAAACTTTTCAAAACAGCAATGCGCATGCTTCTCTTTTAAACTCTCATAACAAAAGACAAAGCTAATTTTTTTAAATTTTATTTTCAATTAATTACAATTTTTTAATTTTAGTGCAAATATTTCACTTAAAAATATGTCCCCTTTAATACGAATTGTATTTTTAAAACTATTTCTCTCTTTCTCATAGAAACACATGCGCGCTTTGGCTTGCAGATGAAAAACGGCTCTCTGTTTTGATTTATTGTTTTGATTGAAGGTAAAGAAAAAACCAAAACACATTTAACGAAAACAGTAAAAGAAAGAGAACTAGTGTGTGCAAAGAAGAGTGAGCATAAAAAGAGTACAAATGATACAAATAATATGGGCTTACTTACATAAACGCAATTCTTATAACTGCGAATCTTTATCAAATAAAAGCTTTAATATCTGACACAGCGAAAGCTCTGCTTATCTCGCTTAAAAAAGATTTATTAGGATATATCTCATAATAACACTATCAACGACAGCGACATTTAGTTATTCTCTTAATGGAATAATGTACTCTTGTTAATCAGGTACTACTTTGAAACCGTTTGGGCCTCTCAATACATATGTCTCTTCTCTCTCTTTCTCTCTTTTCGAATTTCATAGTAATTTATGTTTATATCATTGTAATAACACTCTTTATTGTTAAAAGGTGAAATGATACGGAGTCTCTGTTAAACGAGTTTACATACTGTTTGCTTACGTATGGTTATACTGTAATGCCTATTACTACTAAATCAAGGTTATTTATGTTGTTTATGTATACGGAAGATTTTAAATCCTTGGCGAAAGAAAAACATTCATATTCATACTTAGTTAAATTTAAGTTCTTTTTCCCTTCTTCCTACTGTAGAGAATATGATAGCTTGTGATGAATTAAGGAAGGAACATTTTATGTTTGAGAGTGCAATTCAATCTAGATATATTCTGTCTGTTCGCTTCTGTATGCCATACTTTTGGTAGCAGCGCTTTTTTCTTTGAAATCTACAAACTTTGTCATTATTTGCATAATTTATAACGAATACATCTAGATGTTCTTATTTCCAATTTGCCTATTCATTCATATATTCGATGATTGATTGATTGATTACAAACAAGTTCCAAAAACATTTCCTATACTAAAATTTACAGAATATAAACCTGAATTGTTGGAAATATATATATGAAGTGTAGACAAAACTTTGGTATTTGAAGATCTTCTTAGTTTTACTTTATTCCGAATGTGGTCTCCGAGCCTAAATCTCTTGGACTACCATATTGAAATTAGGTTATTACAAATCTACGCGTAATGCGCACAACTGTTACCAATGTACCTGTTGAATTTCGGATTCGCATCTTTTACAGTTATTTACTTGTGAAAGTGCTGCAATAGACAATTACTTCGAAATTATCTTAATTGACTGATTTTTTGATTGATTTACACGTGTTATAAAACTTGTAAGATTGGAACAAGGTCACGCGAAGTGTAAGCTTTCTCTTTCAAATTTTCAGATAATTTGAATTCAGACGAAAGGCATTCATTGGTGAACGAAGAAGGAGAGAAATATCGTAGGATTAGACAACACCAAATTATGTGTGCAAACAGATATGAAGACGAAATATTTTTTTGTACCAGTTACAAGGCCACAGGCCGTCTGGCTAAAATTGTCTCTAGAGAATTGCTGCAGTGAAGACATTTTTTAATATTTTTCAAAAATTGTTATTTTTTTGTTAATTCTTAAATGTGTGGTTAATAATCTCACTCAAATATTATTATTGTAGGACATTTCTTTCTCCTCTAAAAAAGACTTGTCAAAAAATCTCTTTTCTTTAGGTAGTTACAGCGGCATTGCTCTTTAATTAAGTCGTTACCACTGGATGGTGAATCTACGATAAAATTACAAAATAAGAAACCCTATTTACAGAAAGTTAGTTACAGAATTAAGAAACTTATTCACAGTAATTAGATGCTTATCATTTTACAGTTGACCCCCACTGGGCGCACAAACACACTTTTGATTACTTTCTTTTATGGTCACATCGTATTATAAGGCCTTGAAAATATGTTGTTCTTATGTTTCTGTTAATGTTTTTGCACACGAGATTTCTTCTGTTAATTGTTATCATTGAATTTTAATTGAGAACCGGCTGCATAGAGCGTTTTTATTTTATGACGCGAAAATCACAATTTGTTTGGATTATTTTCCTATTTTTCAGATTCCGTTAATAAATATGAGACAGCTTTTAACCGCATACATCAAATAATCTATTTTCTTAATAATATGTACCCTATTTCCCTCTTCGATTATTTATCCATCACGTACTACTCCAATGCTCTGGCCACTAAACAAGAAAGAAAAAGATTCGCATAGTTCTTTTACATTATTAAACAATTATTCTTCTTTATTACATTAGCTTATAGTCTTCCACTTTCAATAATTCCATCAATGTTATAAAACTTATGATTAAATTCTTAAAGGGTACAATAGATTAAAGCGCTACATATGTCTTTTTAATAAAGCGACTTAGTTTCGCAAGGTGATCGTCGTTATAAGAAAAGAGTTATATAGTTTTTATACATTTTAAATAAATTGTAAGATCCTCTGAAGTTCTCGATCTGTTGATGTTAAAGTTCAGATGTTCTGCCGATTCGCTGGTATTGCATATTTCGCTATATCAGTAAGTACAGATCCAATCATTTTCAGATATATTTTATCATACACTTATGAGCCCGTGGACCAGTACCTGAAGACGACGGTGGTTTAACGGTAGAGGTTGGGTGAATTTTGTAGAAGAGACGGTCATTTTTAGCGTGTGCTCTATACTCATTATTCAACCCCTGCAAAGAGTTTTTTTAATAAGGCGTATCACTCCTTTGGGAGTTTATAAAGAATCCGCTGTGTGCTGGCACCTAGAGCAGATGACATATTGATTATTATAGAATCTTTTTTGTCTATTATATGTAACTCAAGTTTGATGTCAGTGAAGATAACAAAATTCATTGGACTCTTTGTGGTGGCTTTTGTGACAGTATGCCAAATAACAAGTGAATCGATAAATTTTTAAGATAATTCCTTAGTGATTTTGAATTTGTGCGTCTTATCAGATTGGTGCTTAACTACTGGGGAACTAAAAACATTCTGGCTAATTGACCCGTCGGTGCCATACATCCCATAGCCGCTATTAAAGGAGATACAAAGCCTTTCCTGGCATAGGTTCAGTATAAGTAGTATGAAAGAAGTTCGCTTTTGCCGATAGATTTTCAATTGCTTTATCGAATGATATTATAATTGAGCTAATTAAAAAGTCATCACCATACAGGGAAATGTATATTTTATCGTCTTGGAATTCAGAGAGAATGGGACTTAGGAGGCTACTACCCTTTGGAATGGCTCCATTCGCTTCCACTGTTGCATCGCTTACTACTAACACACGTTAAAAAATTTAGTATCCATAGTGTCAAATGAAGAATAATTCAGCAGTATCTTTACCAACTTTACCCACGTTTGCTGACTTGCACTTCTTAACAACTCAGCTGCGGTTGCAATTTTCTCGCTGTAACTTTTACTTTCAATGACTTCTCTGATGTACGAAAGTAAACGCTGACATTGGTCAATGTTACCATGTTATTTCCCAAACCAGCCTGATGGCCGGGTGTAACAAGTTTCTGTTCGGGCGCTGGGAGCAAGCTTCGTAAGTGTATTCTTTCAAATATTTTAGAAAATGATACCAATAAACTAATCAGTCTGCACGAGTAGACAACGTTTTCTGGTTTATTTTTAATTAATTATCTCGGCGCATATTCATTGAGTTGGAGTATTGATATACAATCACAGCTAGATATTTTAATGTTTAATTTATTAACTTCTTTTATTTATCTAATAATTATTTCGAAAATGACGAGATTTAAGGGGAAGAAATCTGCGTTTCTCTCATCAATCTCCAAAATCATTTTTCTTGTATTCTGTAACGTCCTACATACATGTATTTATTTATTTATTTATTTTTGTGTTTGGGTAGGATAGGGTATACATTAGTCTATTTATCTGTTTGCTTAATGAAAAAAGCTTATTTAAGATAGCGAAACACCTCTAACCGTATTCTTCGTTTACATTTATTTTTCTTTTAGAAAACTCTTACGATTTTCTAGTAATTCCAAGAAAAAATAGGGATGCAAGGAGACAGAAAATGTCCGTTCTGTCCGAATCCGTCTGTATGCATTAAATAAATTTCAAGTGAGAGTAGCAATCAAAGCAAAAGTAGTTATCAAACGAGATGGTTGTCTCCGACAAAATAATATAAAATAAATATTAAGATAAGCAGAAAAAAGATCGATGGGTTCAAACCCCATTGCGGCCGAGTTGGTAGCACATATGGTCTAAGTTACTCGGTAACTTCATTCACATACTGTAAATTTCCTGACGTATATATGAAATGAAAAATAAATAAATAAATAAATAAGTTTAGCGGATGACGAAAAGTGCTCTTTCAACCCTTATAATCATTAACTTTGTACGTAAATGAAGAACAAAAATAAAACACGTAACAAAATTTTATATTGAAATCACATATATATAATATATAACATTAAATAAGTGAACGCAACAAACAGTTACTTACATATATATATTAAATTGCTTTGCTTTATTTTAAGACAACATTTTGCTTAAAAAAAGAGAAAAGTAAAATAAAAACTAAGGAACTTTAAGAAAATGTAAGCCAAGATCTCGTATTATCTTCTAGAACATGTAAAACAACAATGAAACACGAAAGTAACAGTGCATAAGGGAAACAACAGTGGCACCATTAAATAACAGTGTAAGAGGAAAAGAACAGTGCGACCTGAAAACTACAGTGGGAAAATAGAATGCTTCCACTGAAACGCATAGAGCAGCAAGTAGACAAGTAGCCGTGTTAGGGTTTCTCGAATCGACTTGACAGTACTGGACATACAGGAACTAAATACCAGACGGATATGCACAGAAACACATTTAACGGACAAATGTGTATTCAACAGATGAAATTTGGCCATTTTTTTTATTGTATCCTTTAATAAAAATAAAATAAAATAAAAAAGGAAAAAAAATAAATAAAAATAATATAAAAGCCCCTGCTCTAACACATAATTCTAAATGAACTTAATCAAATCTAGTGGCTGTCACATCTCATACGCTTCACATTTTCACAGGGGCTGTAGTATGGCTAGAAAGCGTCGATATTAACAAATTTACTTGAATCTAAATTCGTCTATTAACAAAAGGCAACCAACTTTTTCCCTGATGTATTATTTACTTGTGGTTTATCTTTAATTTTCCATCATCATCGCCATTGGAATCACGAAATATTCTGATAAACAAACAACTGCTGATTCTTCAACTTGTGCCTAAACAGATGTCAATCTCTCTTCTTTCTCATAAAGTTTCATAATTGACAAATATTCAAAATCAAAACTAATACAGGATACTAGAAGGTTTTATAATTAGTAATTAGTAGAATCTGAGTGCTATAAAAAAAAGGTAACATACTCAAAACTAAACTCAAAATTGGCAACCGTCTACATGTACCATCTAAGCAACTAATTGCCAGTACGTCTTAAGTCTGGATGATTATACATAAAAAGTCAGGAACAATTCTATTCTTCTGGTGGTCAGCTCACTTCACTTCAGTGGTGCACTCGAGCTGTAGGCGGAGAATACAAATTACAAGGTGCCTCCATTGGTGCGAAAAATTGTTCTAAGTCGAAAACAATGAGGAAAACTTTTCTTAGTTGAAAACAATGAGAAAAATTTTTCTAAGTCGAAAACGATGAGGAAAATTTTTCTAAATCCAAACCAATGAGGACGATGAGGAAAATTTTTCCAAAACTGTCCAAAACTGTTTAACATAAATTTTAAGTTTCATGCTCATGACATTAGAAATAATTCATTTTATATACTTTTACTTCTTTGACAGCCTAATCTTTCTATAGAATTGCACATAAATAATTACAAATAAAAATAATAAAGTGCTCCAGTTCTAATGACTCTTTGTACGTCATTGAATTTGATAGAGATCAACCAAAGACAAATTCCCATCTCCGCTGGCATTAAAGTCTATTAGCGGATATCTCCTAAAAAATGATAGGTCTGCTTACCAAATGCTCGACCTTTGACCACCTAAACAAAGTAGATAAGTCAAAGTCTCTTTGCCGGTCGGTTACGTGCAAATGAGAGAATGTTTCATTAACAAATTATCTTACAATGACACCATTTTAATACAATATCAAAATAATATGATTTTTTCATAATTAACTTTCCAGACATTTGTAACAAAGCCGGATTATATATCATTCAGTCCAAAACACGTATTTAATTCGCCATATGTTGATGTGCTTAAAACGTCTGCTGCTGGCAGGGACTCAAATGACCTCTTCTCCCTTGAGGAACTGTTTTAAATTTTGTTAATAGTCGTTGATGATTTCACAACTTAAGTATGTGATCTAATCAACCTGCAAAGAATTGCATTCAAGTTGTGCATCGGTAAATTTAAATTTTCTGGACATGTGACAGACAAGATCGAAAACCGAACTATCCACGGTGGCCATGTCGTCAGAAGTGTATCAAAAATTAGTACCTACTGCAGACACACGATGGTTTGAAAACATAAGCACCACGCCACGCCTTCACTTCTTATTTTCAATATAATATGCAAATAAACTTCCGAATTTTTTTCACTAGGACATTTCAATGCTCAATATCCTACTTGGAATTACCCAAACTATCGACGGTGTCGGTCAAGTTTTAGTTAACCATCAAAATAAATTTAATCTTTCGTATATTATCATCATTTAAATTAAATTTTGAACATTATCCCGTAACTTTTTATGTGAATTCTAGAAGCCTTGAAATCTCCGAATCTTATCCTGATTTTAAACAGATCAGATGGCCTGAACTCAAAAACTGTGTGCAAAAAACTGCTGAATTCTGTTGAAGGTGATTATAATATTGAACATGTCTAAGATTTCTTTTGATACCACGGGAGGATGTAGGGAATATTCATTGTGTCACTTTGCTTGCAAACCCCCAGAACGAAGCTTTAGGGATCACACAAAGTCTACATATTCCTGATCAGCATCAAGTTTAGAATCGAGTTAACCATGTCAGTCTCTCCGTTTGCCCGTTCGTGTAATATCTGTGATAGACATTCGCCTGGACGCAAGAAAGAAGATATCAGCTTAAAATCTAAGAGAAACATTGAAAGTTCTTGCGCATAGTTTGCTATTGAAAATGGACCAAATTGATGGAAGGGCACGCCCGCAGTAGAATGTAAATTGAGAACAGCTCTGTTTTTAAGAAAAAAAAATCTATAAAAATTTTCACATTTATTAAGAGTTAGCTATGTTTCGGAAACGGTACAAAAATGGAAAAGATCGACCAGGTCCACTCAATATAATAGATGATTGGTATCCAATTTTTTGCAAAAACGTTTGTAACATTAAGAAAGAAACTTCAGAAATCCCATAGTGTGTATATTCTTGATCAGTACTAAATTCGGAACCCTCCTTCAAGTATCCGTCCGTTTGTATGTTCATCTATGTGTCTGCTTATTTGTGAAATCTTTGCAATAATTTTTGGCAAAAATATTGACAGTTCTATCACATACGTTGGTATTGAAAATGAACCAAATCGATCAGAGCACGCCTTCACACCTCCGTTTTTTTTGGAAGTTTTACTGATTACTCATAGGTTGCACAATAAAAATTTCCACGATATTCCATAAAAATAGGCAAAATCTGTCACTCCCATCTGTTAAAATTTAGTTTTCTTCGACCTTTTTTTAAATTAAAGGAGATGGGTATGAAAAACTCGGTGCGGCCGAATATAATTTCCTTGCCTCTTTTATTTTTGATTTATATCATATGTACGATATACGTATTATGTATGAGGTTTTTCTCATCTTTTATTAATCTTCTGTTGATGACAAATATTTTGATTTTTCTAATACAATAAATGCACTCTGTTGTTGAAATATAAATATAAGATAACATCTCACATTTGGTCAATTGATTATTATTATTATATTAACCAAAACTGTAAAAGTTGAAATCGTTAACTTATACAATAACTTCATAGATAAAGATAATTATGTTTCTTTTCAAAAAGTAGTTGAGAATATTCTCTCTAAAGTGCTGTTCGCAAATTCACCTCCATCTCTATCGTTATTGACGGAATATCTATTAAACTTGTTATTATGATTTTTCTCCATGCATTCAATCATTTACAGTAAGTCTTATTAGCACCATGCCCGCAGCCACTGAATTTTCTTAAGGAAAATACGATGCTCAATTCGCTTTCAATTAGGCCACAGTACAGCTACGCTATCGGTTTCGCTTATCGGATTGATTAGTGATAACCTTAGCAATGAAAGTATTTATGTTCTTCTATCTAAAAGGATTTGCTAGAGTCCCGTACATAAAACTTATTAATATTTAAAAAATTCAATTTCTCTAGCTGCTCATGTAAACTTATGTGGTCACATATCTCAAACAGCACACAAATTCTTTCACTAAATCTTCTCAATTCTTTTTTTGGTGATACTGTATCTCGATTACCGTCAAGTTCTAATCTGGTTTCCTTATTCTTCGCGAATAATTTTCCCGATTCTGCTGGTCACGATTGCAAATTTTTTGCGTATGCAAAAATATAAAAATACTCCTCTCTTCTCCTTTAATAATATAAAATATAATGTAATATAAAAAATATGATATCATTCATAGCCAAATCAGTTATTTGTAACTTTTTATCAAAGTTGGAAAATGATTTTAAAAAAAAGTAATAAGTAAATGAAACATTTAGAAATTTACACGAGCAACAGTTGAGTTAGAGAAAAGAAGAAGCAACGAACCATTCAGACGAAATCTGCTCCATACAACTGTAAATATTGGACTGTCAGTAGCAATTAATGCTTGGGGTGCAATATTTTATAAACTGAAACTCAACAAAACAACAAAGTATAGTTTTGACTTTTGACATTTGCAAATAAAAGTGTATTTAATGAAGGAGAAATTCAGGTATGAAAGGTACGAAAAAAAAAAAAATTAAACCCTGGACTTGAAATAGTTTTTGGACTTCACCCGTTTTATATGACAAAATATTGTTAAGCGGAAAATTTGATGTTTACTTTCTCTCTTTAAGCGCGCATATATGTATGTATACAACAATGCCGTGTATTTGTTTCTTTATTCAGAAAGAAAAAGTAAATAAATAACAACAGAAAACTGTTTGAAAGTAATTTTCACACACCCAACGCGGGTGTTTTAACGCGGATAAATTTTTCTTTATATGCAACGTATATCACAGTAATTTGTTTAAACATCAAAATTTAAATCAACAATTATTGTGCAAGTAGGTAAACGCATAAGTTTCATAGCTACGCACATATGCGCAACTATTCACACGTAAAAAATCATTGAGAGCAAATCTCCTCTGCTTCCAAATGCAACAAATGTTTGCTCGTTTCGCAAACAACAGACAAAACATAAAATAAAAGTCCAATTTGAAATTCATGTTTGTCTCTGGATGTAGAAGCCTGTGTTTGAATGGCTTGAAGAAAATCGTAGCAAGAAAAAATGCGAGCTTGCTTTTCTCTTTCCAAACTCACAGCCATGTAAAGTACACTTGAGTGAGAAGGTAGAAAGCAAAACGGCCTAAACACTCAAGCAATCAACAATTATTGTTATACCCACACACACACACACACACACACACATTCTTTCTTCTCTATTTTTGCTAGGATTTCTTTATTATTTCGGAATTCACTGAACCGTTTGTTTGTCTGTAGGTATACGTTATCTGTGGCGGCGGAGGTGAAACTATTTTCTTATTTCCTTATTGGAAAATTTTTTATAATATTTTCCCTTTACTTTAAGACATGTTCGCTGAGATACAAACAAACAAATATATTACTTTTTATATTTGTACGCGTGTGGAAACAGAAATATTTATATGAAACATAAATTGTAAATTTTGAGTGCTATGTTATGACAACGAAACCAAAAGGGTTGATTAAATCGGTGAATGGGAAATTCGGACGTCTTAACTTTTTAACTTGAGTGTGGTTTTCGAATTTTATTTTCACATCATCTATCAATAGCCCTTTATTAACTATTACTGATACTAAATCTCCATAAACCAATGCCTTCGCTTCCGTGAAAATATTGACAATCATTGAAACAAGGATTTCATTCTTCGCATATCTCAATTAGTAGTGAAATAAATAAATATCTGTAATTGTTTCCTTAACTTAAGCAAATTTTAATTCGTGATTTTCTATTTTCAAAATATTCACTTGTTGCGTCTAAACCCAGGTATACAACTATCAGAGTACAAACAATTGAAGAAAAAATGCACTACTGCGTGTTGCTCGACTTTGTCTCACGTTTTTAAAAGCATAATGTGAATGATTTCAGTATGCTTTACTTCATTGAACTTGTTGTGACTCACATAGTGTGAGGAAAAAGTTGAAAAACATACATATTCTGATGTTCTAAATATGTCTTAGCGATCAACTTTTATTTAGGTTTGGATGCGATAGATATTTACACTAAACTTCAGATTGATATCGTAGCTTATGAGTGGTCAATCTAGAAGGAATGAAATGATTTATTAAACTTTATATTTGAGAGTATTGGAAACATTTAAAAGAACGGCTAGATAGCATTTGACTATCCTGATGACAATAAACGTTATAAGTAGAATGACAGACGAACATGAGTCCAGTTCTCTTAAATGGAAGTATAAAAAGAAACGTAATACATATTCTGAGAATGGATTGAGTTGAATTGTCATTCATAAGCAGTTACTGGAAATATGCTACTTTCATGTTCAACTTAATGCAGAACATATTTTCTTGTTCGTAATGGCTTATTTTTATTACTTAATGAATAATATATACGTATATACGCGCAAAAATATGTTTGCGTTTATGTATCTACTTTAAGTTAACAATTTTCTCGCATGAGATTTTCTTAACATGAACGTAAACTATTTCAAATATTTTAAAAAAATGTTATTTTTTCATCATATAAACGAGAAAAGAGAAGGAAAAAATAAATAAATAAATAAATAAATAAAAAAATCATAAATGTTATGTTAGGCGCTATGGGTGTTTTTAAAATTTAGTACTTATGAGATTATTTAACTTCAAAGCACGCATATATATATATATATATATTTACAAACTCAAATTCCATTTAGCACTTGCAATAACTTTGTCACATAGTTCACATTGAAAAAGATATAGACCGGAAGCTATAAGCTATAAGCAGGCAGCTCAAAGAATTGTCAGCTGGTTTGGTGTTATCTGCTGGTGTCTGCTTTTTTTTTTAAATTAAATTTAAGTATTGCAGTGTATGCAGTAGCTAATATTCAAATCCAAAATTTAGATTTTATAATAAATTACAAGGCACTGAAGTGCCAACCACACTAAATAAGTCCCTGCGTTCGTAAAGTCTGGATGGATTCATGGAAGTAAAGTCCGTCCATAAAGTCTGGCTGGATATTCATGCAAGTAGTTCCTGAAAATTATGATAGAAGTTTTAAACTCTCTTTAAGAACAACTCGAACTTTAACTGATTTGAAAAATGCCTGTAATCTGTTTGAAAAGTAAATCAGAATTGCCAGACAATCAAATAATCCATTTTGATAAACAATAATGGACACCGATCTGAATTATGATTCAAATATTTGTTACAACCCTCTTAAGCTCTGTGAAGTTTTCTTTTTTTCCCATCCTAATTTGTAGATCCTCAAGATTAATGCCAAGCGAGGTCTAAACTTCTAGCAAGTGTCTTCTTCGTTTTATGTTTATAGATCTTTCAATCATAATAATAAGTCATAATTTAATTTATAGTTGAATATAATTTTCGAATAAAGCTTAAAAGTGCTGAAAAACTTCAAAACTTATCAAAATAATAATTTTGTAATTATATCGTTTAAGATATTTGATGTTAGAGAGTATTGCAAATTCGGATTGAAACTGAAATTTGTTTCAAGTTAAAATTTCCTTTTTTTTTGTTTGGTTTAAGGAACAGGAACGTATATAAATATATATGAGTGAAATGTTAAAATATTTTTAGCATATTTCTGTAGCTTTTGTCGTGTAAGTTCATGCCAATGCAAAACACATAACACTAAATTTTGCTATTTCTGTTGTTGTTGCTTATTATTATTATTATTATTATTATTATTTTTATAACTTGCGCTCTTCCCTTTTCCTGTACTGTGTAGCTTCGCTAGCCGTAATATTTATGGGTGGTGTTGGTGTTTTGTTTTGTTTGCATTGGTAATGCAGTGTGAAATGTGTTATATAATGTCTTCTTATTCTTTTTTTATTTCGCTTATTTTCATATTTTCATTTTTAATGTGGTCTACGCAACTTATTTCGTTTGGCTGTTGAGTCTATATATGTGTGTTTTGTTGTTCACATTCATGTTTCACTCCGTTATGTCTCGTTTTTTCTTTTCCTTTTTGTTTTTGCATATCATAATTTTTAACGGTAATTGTCGACCATGCATTTATTCTCAGTTTTGACGACTTAATGTTTGATTATAATAATTTGTTGTTGCTTTTTTTTATACAATACACCACTTGTGTTCCAAAGTATACTAAATTTGTTCGGCTGTATGATATACCGAGCTATATTCACTTTTTTTTATTATACCGGTCATTTATAATTTTCTGAATCGTTTTAAGCTTGTCTGTCCACTTTATGATTGTGAATACATTTTTGTGTCTAACCTACTGGTCGACGTTTTTAAAGCTATTTTAATCAAATTTAATTTGTTAATTTATTTTAATCCAAAGACGAACCCTTATCAAATATAGATTAGATCAGAGAGTTTTTACCACTGCTTTCTATATTACGCCTTATTTTGAAAAGAATTTTTCTTAATTCTCTTCCTTATAGGCGTTTTTATGAAATATTAGACATAATGCGACGAAAAGTTTTCATTTTTATTACTTTATAATGAAAATTGCTTCACATTAGTAATTTGATAAAAAAAATTAACCAAACCTAATCTGGACTACAGTTTAAATCTCACTTTCTAAAAATAAAGACTTGAAGAGTAAGTAACTAGGACAACAAAGTGTAATTTTTAGAACTTATAATAAAATTGATGGATAATAGTAAGTTTTTTTCTAACTATCGACCGCGTCAATTGATAATGAGATATAATTTATGGTATTTTATCGCTAAAAAAAAGTGAAGGGGTGTACTAAGGAAAACGTTGTAGCATATTTAACAGTCGACTATAATGTATTTGCTTTTTTTTATTTACGTGCTTGGTTTCTCTACCGTTTGCGTATGGGTATAATAAAAATCATAAATTTTTATGAGTTGATGTATATAGTAGAATAACAAAAGTCCTTATTAAGAACAGGCATTAGGAACGCCAGAGTACTAAAGATTGCCCACTTAATTTATTAATCCAGTAGATATGGGATTAGTAGGTAGAGATAATATTTGTAGCTTGGAATTTTTTTTTTTAAATAAGAGAATTGGAGGAAATCTGAAAAGCAGCTTTGCAGACGTATTTAAACATAAGACCTCGGAAAATCATATTCGAGTCTTGATGATTAGTTAGTTCAATTTTACTTAACACACATCGCTTCCATTAGTTAAAAATTAGTTGCAATCAATTCCACATATACGTGTTCAAAAATCTGCTTGTCAATGATAAAACATGTGTTTCGATTCACAGCGTTTTCAATTTACTGGTGTAAGTCTTTCTTACCCTTTTTTTTGCGTATCTAAACCAATTACCGCAAAGACATTTTTGTCCTTTCTATTAAAAAGTTAACGTTTATCGGTACTGTCATAGAAGAAATTTCGAAACTATGACTAAGTAAGAGAAAGAAGGTTCATAAAAGCACAAGTATTTCGTAAGCGTAGAACCGTAAGGTATAGTTCATGATGAAAGGATTCAAAGACTTAATGAAGTGCTAATGTTGATTTCGTTGCATAAGACTTTACTTACTACTAATACTAATAATTCTACCACTTTAAACCTTCACGAAACTAAAACCGAAAACTATGAAGATTCTGGTAGGAGTGGTGATGAAAGTTGCGAAGCTGCGAATCATAATTCCATTGTGGCTTGTGATTAGTTAACGTTAAATATTTATTTTTGATTTTAACCCATCAAGATTGACGTCGTATCTGGTTTGGTTTGCAGTACTTTCATAGGGTGAATGTATAAAAAGCGAAATATCACCTAAGACTGATCTTAAAACGCGCGTAAAATGATTAATGAGAACATTAGAACCGCAGGTCATGTCCGTCATTTATTTTGAATATTTTCGTTAGAAGTTCAGTGAGTTGTGAAATGAGAAGTCCTTAATTGGTGTACCTGAGTTCCGTTGACTTTTTAAATAAATACCGACTTTGTTTACAATCCAGTGCTAGGAATCTAGTACTGAGGAATATTAAATAAACAAAATTAATGCTTTACAATGTAATATAGTTTGTTGTAGTTATACTATTAGATTTCAAGCAGCCATTTTGATAAAGATAACTTTATGAAGAATTTTGATTAGTGTTTTCAAAACATTAGTAAAGAGGTTAAGATTAAAACCGATATATAAATCTCAAAATGTACTTCGCTTCTTTCGTGTGTTATATTGTGATTTTACTGATCCGTCAAAGCTGTTTACAGTAAAAAGAATATAATGTATCTGTGATATGTAAAAAATACTTGTATTACAAGCTTGAAGGAGTTTCAAGTGGAGGACTAGCTATACATAAATTCAATGTCAAACAGTTAATAGGTAAAGTTAAGATACTGTGCTATGCTATAAGATACTATGAGAAACTATTTTAGAACCGTATAAGTAAAGTGCAATTAAAATAGTCTTATTCCACCAATTGGAAGTAGAGAATACAAATCGAAAAACAACTCAGTCTATTTATTTAAGTGACAGTCACTCAAAAGCTATGACACTTTTATTTCAGTTTTATGGTCTCTTTATTTTAAATCTTCCACTTAAAACAATCTAAATGTTCTCATTTCAGAAACTTTCGTTGAAATCCATAAATTGTTTGTAAAATTTGATAAAAGATTCCAATAAAATGAAATAAAATAAAATGAAAAAGATTTTTTGCACTTATTTAACTAATTCTAACTGTCAAGAACGACTCAAGTTATGCAAACGCTTTTTAAAAATCTTCTTTTCTAGGCATATTTTCTCTCTCTACCATCTTTGCGAAGTTTAAATTTCATATTTTTGTTTTTCTACGTCCAGCAATTAAATGGAATTTATGCTCCAACAAAAAACATTAAAAAAAAAACAGCCAGCTGTCAGTCAAAACCGTAAAAAAGGTGTCAGAAATACTTTGACATTCAGAGCGATAATAATGTCATTCGTCTAAGCGTTGCATTCATACGTCGTAACGTGTGAATGGATGAATGTTTTGTAAAGTATGCACAATTTTTGACAGCAATACTGAAAAGAGGGATTGCCGCTTTTTGTTGTTGCTTTTGTTGCTACGAGTTATGTTTTCGAGTGGTGCAACGACAAATCGAGAGAGAGTGGACATGACAGTTATATGGAGCGTTAGGAAACGCTAAACCCAAAAAAAGTATCGAAAGCGTATATACAAGAAAAAAAAGAATGTAACCGCCAGAAAACGAATTTCGGATACCTACTACTTACATGTATATATATTATTACCACTTTTATATATATATATATATATATGTATATATATATATGTGTGTGTATATGTACACTTTATCGTTCAAGTATTTCAAGTACGGTTTAATCTGTAATGCATTTGTATAAAACAAGGTAATTTATGGATTCACTCGTGTAGTTTGGTTCGTGAATTCGCCGGGTCGAAATAATAGTTTCTCATCGGGAGATAGGGATCGGTGGCAGATATGTTTTGTTAATATATTTCAATATTTTGTTTTTAAGTTAACCATTCTTTTATGTTAATATATTTACTTAATATTCAATTAAATTAAAGATTAAAATAAATGGATTTCAGGACTATATTTTTTTATGTTGCTATCATCGAACTAATACATTTTTGATTTTCTTAAGGATATGGTAGTAGCGTCTTATGTACCCGTAGTTATATGCATTTTTTCGGCAGAGATAGCTCTCACGGTTGTTATGATTTTTATTGTCAGGGCATGATGTCTGGAATTAACGTTAAAGCCGGTCTTCCTCTTTTGTCATTTTATTTTATAATTAGCTGCTAACTTTGTAAGGACCAAAGTCGTGCCCTCGTTTTGGTCCACACGCTTTCGCTCCTTAATTGCTGTGCGATTACTGCAATATGCAGTCAGAAGGGTCAGAATGCGACCCTGGTGGAAATAAAACTAGGTGGCAACGCCACCTAGCTTGTTGTCTCTCTCTTGCTCTGGACAGCGACAAGGTTTTTCACACATTGTTAGCTTTTGTCCGTTAGAATCCGCAAAATGAGGGCAACTCGATAGTCAGTAACCCTTTCCGAAAATTGAAATTAAAAGCATGGAATTTTGGTCCAATAGACCTTGGCGTAACAAATGGTTTATATATTAAAATATATTTTCAATTCTACATATTTCCTTATATTCTAAAGAACATCTTTCAAAATTAATTTTTAAAAAACAGCTTCGTGTTACTGTCGTATATTCTGCGTAGCGTAAACGGGTGTATCTGTTTATAGCATTTTATAAGCGATGTTTGCTGATATTCATCTTGAGAAGTACATGAGTCGCAGATATATATATATATATATATATATATATCGCGGTTCCCAAAAAATGTAGCCTTCTGTGATACTATAATTTCGTGTTTCTTTTTTTTTTTTCTTTTTTGAGACTTTTATCTCGACTCTTCAAATGCCATCCATAGGCCGCATTGCTTATGATTGTTGCACTACAATTTTGCGGTAGATTTACTGGAATATGAAAAAAAATTGTATTATGGTGTTATTTTCTCAAATTTTTTGTGGGTAATAACGCCTGTAGGTTGATTGAAAACAAACCACAATCGTACACATGCATCATAGCATATACGCGCGCATGCAAATCGAAAAAGTTGCAAAATTCTCTGACAATCGATTGCATGACAATTGTCATTTAAAGCCATGTTAAACCAGCCAAACTGTCAAAAAAGATTTACGTATGATTTGGTGGAGTGGCTGTTATAGGGATCCGTTGTTTTTTTTTAATATGT
Organism: Glossina brevipalpis; assembly: GCA_000671755.1. Lineage (NCBI taxonomy): Eukaryota > Metazoa > Arthropoda > Insecta > Diptera > Glossinidae > Glossina > Glossina brevipalpis. The sequence goes on along the minus strand of KK351016.1, from coordinate 663,671 downwards.
TTGTCGCATATTTTACTTTTATATGATAGATAAATAATCACAAAGCAATAGAGAGACAGAAAGCAACTAAAGATTTCGAAAATAACCCATATACTACAAGCAATCTATGTCTAGAAACTTCTTAGATTTTTTTTTTCATTTCGTTAGCTAGCCCAGTCATAAGAAGCAGCGGAAAATAGAAAATATGTACATTTTTGTAAAAACCCATAAAGGTGCGTAATTGCTGGCTGCGCACAAGTATCGGAAAAACATTAAAATTGTGCACAAAAGAAAAGACGAAACTTTACTGTATACAATATACTACTACTACTACTACTACTATTACTACCTTATATACCATGTACAAATGCTGCTACTACCACTAATGCCACTTCATTATATATCACACACAGAGATACACATGCCAACTTTGATAAATGTGTATGCTTCAACTTGACAATAAGGATTTGAATTTCTTTTTCTTTGTTACATTAAAGGTGATTGAAAGGAAAGGTTTCTTTCATAGGTAGTAGTAATTAAAATAACTTTAGGGGACTGATAAATTATGTTCTATAAAAAGTCTCGAGCTTCCATCTCGTTGTGATTCTTCTGCATAAAAATGTTTAAGTAGCTTTTTGTTCCATATTTTCATTTAACGTAATTTCTCCTTCATTCTATAGAAGTAAGAGTAACACAAGGTTGGATTGCAATTCATATTTTATTTACTGATTTATATATATTTTAATTTACAGTCCTTAGGCCAATAAACCTTTATTACAAAAGCAGATTTCTGTATGATAATTAATACGTAATACGTATGACAAAAAATACGTAAGCAAAATTACAATACGAATTATAAGAAAAAAAATATAATATAAAATAATTATAATAAAAAATGTTAACAATTGGCTCTATAATCACGTAAAGAGATTATGAAAGAAAAAAAATTAGAAAAAGTCTTCCAATAAACATGATGATACAAAAGTGGGCTAAGAAGCAAATAAGCAAGTATTTAAATAACAGCTACCAGCTTTCAAACAAAAATAAAACAAAACGATTATAGGTAGAAATGTCTCAGTAGTCACTAGTAGAGCAACGCTAAACGAGTTTTAATTTATTAAATTTTTTTGAAGAAGTCCGCTTCTATTACAGTTTTCCCGTTTTTAATTATCCCGCTCGAATTGTCCAATAAAGATATCGGTTTTCCTTTATTAATTAAGATGGAGGCTTCTAGCTCAAGCTGTATTTGCAAAAATACTACCAAAAACTTTTCAACCGAGTGGCGCATTTTTTCGGTAACATTGGGTGTTGTTCTTTCTTTTCAAAATATATATTCGACTTAAATGTATAGTACAACATTCTCATACGATGAGTGCAACGTACTCTTATTTCATCTTCTCTCTAGTTATGTGAACCTTGATACGTATAGTCCTCATTAAATAACGAAGATTAGCTTTAACCTTTAAGGCTAAAACTTTCACAAATGGCTTTGAAACAGAAATTTATAAAATATTTCAAATACGTAACCATCTGTACGGATCGTGCAAAGGATCTGATTGAATAAACCAGCCAACCCAAAATTTAACACAGAAATACAATTTATTTCGTTTTGGATCAGCTCGATTTTATTGACTTTTGTGATTGTCATCATTCTAAAAATTGACTTCGGATGGAATATGTCTTTTAATTTAGATTTTCCGGAACGTTCTGACTTAATGAAAAAAACATCATGTATATCAGAAGAATGTCATGCATGTACAGTACATATCTATCCAAAATGATTATAACAGCTACTATGCAAACTATTAAGTCATAAATTAAGTTTACACAATCATTTTAGCATCAACAACAGCATCTACATCACCGTCAGCATAGTCGTCATCGTCATCATCATCATCTACATCATCAGTACTAGACAACAATGCATGTAAATCTTAAACTAGATTACAACCACTAAACAAAACAAATACACAGTATAAAACCCATAAATAACTGTAAAATTACTCAAAACCTTACATATATAGAGAAGACGTGTACACATACATTCATACATATATAAGCATATGTGTGCAAGAGTACATGTAAAAAATGAAAGAATATGAATATGAAAGTAACTCTTAACAAGAGAAATTAACATCAATCTACAGGTTTAATGACATAAGAGTTGACAAACACATGCATAAACGAAAAAGTTTTCAACAAGCACACCATACATACACCAAAGTGAAAACAAGTAGAGTGAAGACTATTAGGACATAAATACACATGCGAACAATTAGAGAGCATCCATCACACAAAGCTAAAGTAGAACACTATCACAGATGAAAGATGAAAGCTAACCAAATAATATGGTTAAGAGCAAAATAAAAGGAAGAAGAAGACACGAGCCAGCACATTGTAATACGATTAATGCGAAAGAAACGAATAATTCCTCTTCTCATATACGAGTTACATCAAATTGTACTATTTTTGAAACATATCTAAACGAATCGTGGTTTGAGTGGAAATGTAAGGTTTAGAAATGATGATGACGATGAATATGTGAATGGGGGTGAGCGAGAGAGTGAGAAACAGAACATATGAATGTCAAGTCAAATAGTTTAACTGTTAGCATAACATTTGGTTTGTTCGAAAGTGATGAATGCACCACAAAAACAACAAAGGCAAAAACATCTCAACATGATGACATAAAAAACCAAACAAAATCTAAACCCACACATGTGATAACGGATGGAGCACACGACGGCGAGTATATGAAGTTTGGAAAATCTAGACTACTTTGAGTTGCTGCTGATATGTGTGGACATAGCTCTTTACAAGGCAGTGAAAAAACAAAAAACAAAAAACAAAAAGGAGCAAGAGGAAATTTATAAAACAACAACAGTAAGCAATTAATTTCATCACTTACCATATGGTCATAGAACTTCTCAATGGTTTTGAGTCACTCTTATGCCGGCTTTGCTGCTGTATCTGGTGTTGCTGTTGATATTTTGAAACGGATATGTCACTTTGAGTGCTGTTCTTCAATGTATGACTATGGTGTGGTGATAACGTCTGTTCTGTTGGAGAACTCTGATGAATTTCACACATTTGAATTTTCTTTTTTTTTTTTTGTGTTATGATTTTCACAACTTCCAGTATATGGCAGCTTTTCTATTCTTTCGTTTTCTTTGTGTTAGAAGTTGATAGTAGTGTCATCATTCACTGATGTGATTGCAATTGCTGTATTAGACAGACATTTTATGATAATAATTGTTGCGGTTGCTCCACAATACATTGACACGATGTTAACAACGATATTGTTACTTTAGTTGGCTCATTTTTTTAGACTATATTGTTGTGTAAAGTTGATGATTGTTATTTGTTCAGTGCTATTACTACGTGGTACAACGCAATTATTATCAATCGCCGACGTCATCGTCATTCGTTTGTCGATCTCACTATCAATAACCATTCTCTTTACCTTTGTTGACTACAACAACACAACGTATGAGTCTAGTTAACATTAAAATAATCGTTATTGTCGAAGCCGTCGTCATCATCATCATCATCATCATCATCATCATCATCGTCATTATCATAGTCTGTCACAAGAGAGGCATAAATAACTTTCGAATATTGTTCATCTCGTAGGCTTCATAGGCTTTTTGCTGTTAAAATTTGTCATAACTTTTTCGGTCATCGTCAATTTTCATCCGTATAATGCATAACAATTGTTCGGTGATTTATAAAGTTTCTTATCATTCAATTCAATTGTTTATTGACATTTGATTGATGTATCGATGAATTTGAAACTTTTTATTTAGAAAACTAAACCATTGCTTGCCGCTATTGAGACTATTTTGAGCGCATTTATCCGTGAAATTTTAACATCTGTAAACTAGAATAAAATTTGCAAATATATTTAGAAAATGTTAAAATATCTACATGGAGATATTAAAATGACAATCATTTCTAAACTTATTGATAATAATTACTATTAACGTTTCTTTACTGTAGTAATTATTGTAATAAACGGAATATTGCAATTACAAGAACGCGACTACATGATTGGGAAGAAGATTGGAAATCGATTAAGGTATGCAAACTAACTGTTTAAAGATTAATTTAGCATTGGAATGTTCTCTTCACATCAATCTGAACATGATTCTCCAAATTAGGATTATGACTGCGTATAATGTGAAAACTGCATTACTGTACCTGTAGTTTTTTGTCGTGAAAAGAATGAAAACGTTCACTCTTTTTTTCTTGTTTTCTGCTCTCCTCTCCCCTCCTGCTAGGTAGGTCTATGCAATATTAATTTCTTAATTAAACTTTTAACAATGAATCTCACGATGAACATTAAGACTTAAATTAAAGTAACAAAATTAAGGAAGATTAAAATGAAAAAAATCCATGTATTAATAAACAAGAGGAAAACATCCAGCAAACAGGCAAGCTCGCATTTGGTATAGACCTGGGACCGGGAGTGAATCCTTAACTCGATGCAAAACTTAGTAACCGGTAATAGTGTACATATTTAGTTTAATTTACCAATCGTATAAAGCCTTAAAGATTAAAAGTTAATTTAGACACAATACAGGTAGGAGAGGCCGATAATGATATCAAATTATAGATGTCTAGATTTGGATTTTTGCCAAGGGTACTAAACGGATTGAAAACCTCATAATTAAATACAAATAATTTTATGAAAGTAATCTGTCTAGAAGGGAAATTTCTAAGAAGGAAACACATGTGGTAAAAACGTATGTTTCTCTAGTGAAAATAAGACAAAGAATATCAATCTATTTCCATAAATTCGCAAGAAGATCTATGGATTCCAAGCCAAAAAAGAGTGAAGAACAAGAAGCGCTTATGAACTGATTCTATAGAGTTAACACCTATAAAAGAAAGGATACGCGACATAAGTAATACTAGAGTACATTGCTCTTTCCAAACTCACATGTGTAACCTTTGGATAACCTAGCTGTTTATAAAAGTAAGTATATAAAAGTAAGTTGATGCATGTATTTATAGAAAGGCCAATATACGGAGTAAAATGTAATTTTTGATCGAATAAAGCTCCTAAATTAATGGATGCATTTTCTAATTCTGCGAAGTGATTGCAGAAAGAAAGTTTCCGCCATTTTTTAAAATTTAAATAAACAGCATTTAGGCAAATTGTCTAGAGTAGATTGAAGAAGATACGAACACGGTTTCGAGTGAAAAGAAATTTACCGTTTTATTACCCATCGAGGACCATTGCTATACACGACAAACAGGAAGGTTTTCAAGTGTTCGTCTTGACATCAGGTCACCGGAAATTCATCAGAGATGATAGAGTCGAAAATGCAGCTAAATGATTTATTGTGAATATTAGAGCTAATCCATCCACTAAACATTAAAGCAAATAGCAGGAGTGAATTGCCTAAAACCGCAACTTACGATTACTCGGTCAAAATCTTTATTAAAGGAGAATTTTGGTGCGCATTCTGTGGATTTTAACGGCGAGTGGAAAGCCTTCATTCAATTTCCTAGATCCGAGTATGTTTCATTATTATAGGAGAGAAAGGTAATATGGACGCATCTTGACGAATTAACTTTAAATTTCCACTTTTCAACACTTTTCAGTGTAGGTTATACTGCAGGCGTGCTGTTCGACCTGTCTGCAAGAACTTGCAATATTTCTGCTACGTTTGAAGCCGATATATTCATTTTTGCGGCCAGGAGAATGTCTACCACAAACATGACACAAACAAACATACGGGCATATGAAGAGTCGGACAGACGGGCATTTTTAAATCTATTCTAAATTTAATGCTGATCAAGAATATTTATCTGAAGTTTCCTTGCGAATGTTGCAAGCACAATGACAAAATGAATACATCTCCATCCTTCAGCAGTGGGTATAAAAAAATAGCGACTATGTAAATCCTCATCAGCTCGCAACTGTAGCTTTGATACAAATAACTAGAGAATTTTACCTTGGGGTTATGTTGAGGTTAAGCTTAACCAATATTTTGGCTATGTATAATATTTCAGATTTTCTTAAAATTGAAGTAATTTGTTCTTTGATATAAATAAAATATATTATTATTTGCATCGCAACCACTCATGAAACTCTCTCTCTCTGTATACATGTGCGTGTAATGGTGGAGTTGTTACTCCTCCCTGTTTGCTTCATCTAATCCTCAATGACAAATGTTCTTTCTTACTTATAAGTAATTTCTTTCAATTTACATTCTACGTTATGAAAAATATTATGTGCGCAGGCGTCCATGGCTGTGAAATTTTACGAGTTTCGTGTGTATATGCGCTCGTTATGAGGTAAGCGAGGAATGAGAAGAAGGCTTTCTGTTGGCGTTGACATTGACACATGGCGAATATTTGCAACACTCTGCATTATGATCGTTTTCAGGTAACTATTTTTGTTGTTTTGTTGTTTTTATTATTGTTGTTTTCTTCATCTTGTAGTAAAAATAACATTTAAACAGTGGAAGTTGTTGCCATGAATTGTAGCCCCAGAAGCGTACGAACACACACGCCAAACACTGTTATATGATGAAGCTCGTTATAATGATGAAGAGGAGACAGACAGATGGACAGACAAATAACCATAGTCAGTAAAACACTTATATGTAAGTCTGGTAAGCCTTGGTGTGATGCGGTAGAGTATAGTCTATGTACAGCTCGTATACAAATATATATGAATCTGTAAACGAATACGAATCAAAATTGAGGCTATAGTTGTCAGTTATTAATGTTGCACATTTTACAGTTAAATGGCCAATTCAAAAGGTTGACAGATGTGCGTAATTTATTTATGCTTTTCTCTCTTTCTTCATGATTTGTTGCTTTTTTATTTTTCAGTTTATTACTGGTCGGTCGTATCATCGTAAGTATGATTAAGAAGGATCGTCTTTGATATAGCGTCTTGTAAGTCGCTTCAATGTGATAATGCTAGGAATGATGATGATCACTACAGAGCTATTGTACCTCCATTGTACCATTGAAAAATGGTTAAAAAAATGTGATGAGCCTATCACGCTATTTCATAATGGGCATACTAAGCACCTTAAGACGTTTTATTTCATATGACAATTTAATAAATAGTCCTTGACCGATGCAAAATACGCGAAATATAAATTCTTATCTACATTTTGAGCATGGATATCGCAAGTTGGTAAAAGACAAAAGTGAAAATACATACGCGAGTACAAGATAGTCACAAATTCGGTTTTATTAATTGTGGGCGCGCCAGTTCAATCGTTCATCGTTTTATTACTTAGAATTTTTTTTTGCTTTCTTCTTTAAAAGAAGTCCTTTACTTGTAATTTTATTAAGACTTTTTTTCGAATATCGTTTAATATTGAGCCGGTTTTGGGGGGTTTTGTTAAATGCTTAATATGATAAATATTTCTTTTTTCACCGTTCAAATCGCTTAAAGATACAATTTTCTAATTTACTTATGGTATTTCATTTAGCGACTTATTGAACGAAACTAGGATATTTTGTATCTAGGATGATTATTAACTCACAGGCACGTAGGGATACTAGTTGGGCAATCGGAACAAATTTTTTAATATATGTTTCAAAATTTACATTTTGATATATGCTTATCAGCTTATTAATGAAAAAATATGTCCGTTTTCTTACTTCGGCTTACTTACTACGTACGAAGGCATAAAAAATGATTTCTGTATCTGTATGTAGTTTTTAAAATAATTTTCCTTTTAATTCGAGTTCGTGACAACACCATTTCGTGTCGCATAACTTGTAGAACCTCTACGATTGTGGAACCTCTGTAAGTGGAGTATATCGAAGCAGAACTTATCCTAATGACATCTCTCAGGTTGATAAAAATATTTTTTTGTATTTTTCATGTTTCATGCCGTTGTGTAAAAGCGTTCTTGGAACTCTCAAAAGCTAATAAAGAAAGTTGAAATTGCTTCCATTGAAGCGGTCATCGATTAAACTAGAAATTTTCGAATTTCAGCTTCGCTCAACTTTCAATTCAACGTGACCTGCAACTTAAAATTTATTGCAGATGTATCTACAAAATCTGGCGAATATTTGTCAAGTTGATTCAAAATAAAATATTCTTGAAACTATTTGCCTCGCTTCTGAGCCATCCACGCAGTGGTTATTACAAATTTCTTTTCACCGATCAGTCTTATCGTTCTTCAAAACCGCTTTTAACTTTCTATTGTGGACCTTTTTTTTTAGAATAAAATATCCATACATCAATCTTCTAAAATTAAAAAGATACACATCTTCTTAACGTAATTTTGCACAAAAAGATAGTGAGGAACTATAACTATTATCCTCTAAGCCAATCTCATTGTACTGACATTTTCTTTCTATTTGAAGTTTGCGGAGGTCCCCTTCATTTTGTTATTTTGTTTGCAACACCCAGCAGAAAGCTACAGAGCTCATACATCAGTATCAAATTTAGAATGGATTTAAGCTTGCCTGTGCGTCTGTCCGTGGTGAACATTTTCTTGGCAGTGAAAATGAAGATATCGCCTTTCAAGTTTGACTAAAATATTAAAAGTTTTTGTACGCGGATTGGCATGATTCGAAGGATACGCCGTCACATATGTATAATATAAACTGCAAACACCTCTGCTTTCGGAATGTTTTGTTCACTACTCATAGATTACACAATTAAAATATCCACGGCATTCCATAAAAACGGAAAATCTTCCACACCCACCCGATATTAGAGAATATCAAAATTTAGTTTTATTCGAGCTTTTGTTTAAGTTAAAAGTTCAGCGCAGCCGGGTATAATTTTCTTACTTCTTCTTTTACGTACCTGAATAAGCGGCGAAATGCAACCCAGCGTAATATAAGTGACCTAAATTCAAATTCAAGTTCAAATAATATATAAAACCAAAATAAAAAGAGTAGTTGTAGAAAAACACGAATTCAGCTTAAATTCTGGCGTATTTACATACAATAATTTTCTAAAAACTTATTCGATTGTTCTCTCGCAGGAGGGTAAAAGTATTTTTATGGAAAGAATAGAGAATTATTGTAGAATTATTGCGAAACATTTTTTTGTCCGATGTGGAAATATGTGTTATAATTTAACTTTCTAGTGAATAACGATTTTTACTGTTGATTGTTTCTGCAATATTTTCATTTCTTAGATCTCTCTTTAGTTTCAATTGTTATTTATAATAAAAATATTGCTAAAAGTAGATAATATTAATTAAGTATTTGCTTTGATTTTGGGTGATGCGTGTAATAGCAGCGGTTGGTATTTTTGCCCCATGAATCATTGAAAAAAAATTTGAACTTAAACATGCTAACTTAGCTGTGGATTTTATTGCCTCTCACTCCCTTCCCATAAACGAGTTCACTATAATGCCTTAATTACTAGTTACCGCCAAAGTCAATATAACGCTATATAAATAAATGCAACCTCAGCAACAGCAATGGTCAGCAAACAAGAAGATATACTTAGAGCTGAACTAAAAATAATTTCTTTTATACATTTCGCTAAATACAAGCAGGCAGACGGAAATACAGCAATTTTTTGACAAATTATATCTACAAGTTCATATAGTGTACGTACACACACTAAGACAGTAAGTCACATATTCTGGCTGACAATAATGATGAAGATGATGTTTTACTTCTTGTTTTAGATTTCTTTTCTTTTTTTTTTAAGTCACACACAATAGAAGTGAAAATTGATTTTTGCTTGCATGTGACATGTTTGCACAAACGCGTCGTTGTGGATACACGATTTTAAAAGCAACAAAACTATTTCATTACCAGAAATATTTTTAAGAAATTAAAAAAAAATGGAATTGGGAATAAGAGATAATTGTTGGTATTGAGTAAGCAAGAAATTAATGAAAACCTATTGGATGCTACACTATACATACACCGAGAGAATGTTGTAATTAAAAGACCGGGAAAGAAAGCAAGTAAAAGAATTATATTCGTTTCGTGATGAATTTCTGGCAGTTACCACTCGAAACTATTTGATAGGGTTGCCTATAATAAGCATGCCAAAAGTCCCAATATTAACGATTAATTCAGAAAATATGAAACCAATATACTAAGCTAAAATATGAGAACCTGAAACTATAATTCTTCAACAGTCCGAATTCACGTGCACCAATTGCCTTTAACACAGTTTTAGTTCATTACAAAAACGACTTAAATGACAAAAAAAGAAAAACTGCAATTTCTGTATTCCTAGATCTTAAACGAACTTTTGAAACAATTCATAGAGACAAGTTATTACAGAAATTTGTTTGCAATTAGTATAAAAATAATGAGCTCTCAAACTACTTAAACCGCAGAGTACAAAAAACGCTTATACGAACTAGCTACTTAAATTTAATTCATGCAAATATTGATCTGCTGCAGAGAGTGGCACGATCCGTTTTTGGTTGATGCTTTATTCTGCAACGCTACGGTAAAATTAAATTCTTTGATGTGCATTGATAACATCAAGTGTGACTGACTACAATAATGTATTTGCTAAGATAAGACACGAGTTACATAATATTTATACTTAGCTTCTAGGTAATAAATTAAAAGTTAATTCTACGTAAAACTAAACATACGGTACGATATCAAGACATCAGGACAACAATTAAAAATAAGACAATAAATTATAAGTAAAGAAAGTTATATAAAACACCTCGGTACTAACAGTCGATGATAAATTAAAATTTGAGAACCATAAAAATTGCTCACACACTCAAGTTTGGCAAAAAAGAAAAAAAAAATTGTGTGATTTTATGAGGAGGATCTCTTAAATGAGATTTATATTATGAAAAGAAGTGCGCGTGCATACGTAAATGATTCATTAAATGATTTCAATTTTTTAAGTATCAAATAATTGTTATTCCATCATTGTCTGGTACTTAGTTTTAAAGTCAAACTGGAAAATGTTACCAGAGGGTTACCATGTAACGTTTTTGATATTAGTTTTCAAATGAATAGGAAACTCATAACTATGGCATCATGTAAGTAAATTTAGTTGGCGATTTGAACTTTTTGCGCTCTCTTTTATTCAATGACACCAGTATGATGTCAGTTAGAACAAGTTCGCATTAGTATTGAGTATAAATCAAGAAAAATTACCACACAACCTCTTTCAGAGTTGTATTTGTAAGAAAAAACAGCTGTGAAAGCGAAGCATACACGAACCAAATATATTGTTCAACCTTTGCGGATAAAATTTATTCATTTTGTTATACATAAAATGTTTTTATATATATTTATGTATAAGAAATAAAATATGTTTATATATAAAAAAATTATTTAAGAAATTGCAAATTTCCTTATTAATATTTTGCAAAATATTATTATTATTTAATTTGCATGCTTATTATATTCTACTGCATGTAGTTTGTTTATAAGAAAACAAACAAACGTCAAGTTATCTTTCATTTTTTGCGTCTCTCTTATTATAATAGAAAATATCCCGGACTCTATTGGATAGTTAGCGACACTTGTTACATGATACTAGTGAAATTCGCTATCACGCATAACTTTTCAAAAGGTTGGTAACAATTTTTATAAAACTGATTACTAGTTACATGATGACCCCCAAGGTTATCTAAGTAGGAATGTTAAATAAACAAGATATATACGTAATTTGCGTTGCAATATGGCAGAACTGCCGGTGGTCTTCAAGATATATTCTTCAAGGCTTTGAAAGAAATATTAACGATTCATATACATTAAATACAAAATTGGAAGAAATTTACATTCGGCTGTGTAGAATTTTTGTAAATACCGCCTTTATCTTAAAGAAAAGACCGGAAAAGTTTAAGTTTCGATGCTCTATAATATTTGGGTAGATGTGGTAGATTTTTCCTTTTTTATGGAACACATTAGAACTTTTTATAGCATAGTCTATGAGTAATGAGCAAAAAACGAAGAAAGCAGAACTGTTTTTAGCTTAGTCCTGCTCACTACTGCGTGTTTTTCTCTGTATTCATAAACTACACAATAAATATGTCCACGATATTCCATAAGAAAGGATAAAGAAAATCGAAATTTCGTTTTTTCTTTTATTTTTATATAAGCACCATCGAAGGTGAGGGATATATTCATGTTGTTATTTTGTTTGTAATGCATAAAGTATATATATTCCCGATCAGCATCAAATTTAGAGTCAAATTTAGAAGCGTACAATCGGTTAATTCGTTGAATCGAAGAATGTGTAGATTTTGTACTACCCAGCGAACGATATGTCAAATAAGAAGGTTCTGGTTCAAGCGTAACAAGAATAATAATTTGTAGCTCTACTACGACTAAGTGAATGTACATTTCGTAAGGTTCGCAAGAAGTCTAAGAGAAGAAGCGTTACCGGTAATAGTATCAGCAAACTTTAATGGTAAACCAACAGAATGGTGTTTAAAATAATACCGATAATAGAAGGCCTGTGGTGAAATAAACAATACAATTTAATTGTTGAGTAATAATATAATGCAATAGGCTTGCGATATTGCTATTGTTTGTATAATAATATTTTTGTCAAAGTGTTATCCATTACCAGCGAAATATATTTATATAGATATTGATAGAAAATACGACTTCCATGCCGCAAAAATATATCTGATATACTGAAGTATCATTGGTAACATTATAAGAATTAAAGAAGTGTTAATTAAAATGAGGAATGTTTGGTAAGTAGATTGGATGGACTCTGCAATATCAGGCCGAGCGTCATTAAGAAAATTAACCAATAAAGACTTGCTTGTAGCAGTCTTTTATTTAATGATTCTTCCTTCAATTGCTGTCATTGTTAATGACAGACAAAGTGATGACATTTTTTACAAAGACCGATACGAATTTATCAGTATAACTTGAACTTCGAAGAATTTTCTTAAAAGGAGTACTACGCTCGAAAATGAATGAATCATTTTTTTACAAAAAATTTTTTGAAACACAATTCCTTTGGATGAGTACTTTCTTTTATTGCTTTAGGATCCGTGCTTGGATCAGGATTCTAATGAGATCGCTTTGTGCATTAAATTTGAAATGAATTGCAAATTTTATGAACGTTATGTTGTTTTCTAATTGTCTGAATTTCAAAAGAATTTTCTCACTCAATTAACTTCCGGACTTTTTTTATGTAATGCAGCGTTCTAGCCATTAAGAAAACGGCACCACATCTTGCTTAAATATGCACACATTTCATTTATTTCTTTGTTAAACGACGTTGATGTAGATTCATTCGTTGTTGTAATGTTATCGTTGTTGTTATTGCTTTTGTTGTTGTTGTAGATGATGCCCTCATGTTAATTTTAAGCTTTTTGTTGACTATTTGTCGTTGGTCAAATGAAAATTTTATTTTTTAATTTCGCTCTATATCTTTCATATAAATGCGCGGTAAATGCAATTTTTACTCTTTACTCTTCACTCAAATAACGAAAAGAAATAACGAACTACAACAGAACGTCAGTCCGATAATGTTGACGAGGAAAAGCAAAATGCTTAGATGGATATATAAATAAAATGAAACGGTTGGGTAGCTTTTGCTACCTCACCGCTCACACTATTGCTGGTAGGTCATATAGACGTTATCAAGCTTGTCTGCAAGTTCTTCATATTTTGTTTAGAGCAAAAATGGCATAAGAAAAAAGGAACAAAAAGTAAAGAAAAAAAAACATATGCAATTACTTTAGAAAATAACCGTTAAAAGTAATGGTCTGTATCAGATATATTAAAATATATATAAAAATTCTGTAGAAAATGAGTACAAGGCGTTGGGAATAAAGTAGACAACGAGGAGAGAAAGAAAGAGATGGAAAGGTAGCTATATACAGGGCAAAGAGCATACGTCGTGTTATGGAAGACAATCACTTCAATGAAACATTATCGGAGAGAAGCATAAAATGTAAGGACTCCGCGGTCAAGGAATAAGGACAAGGTGGTACAGAACTTGCTCGGCAGTAGTTACTGACAGATATACGAGGACATAGGAAATAAGCTGATATGCGAAAGCTGCCAATGCGTCAAAAACTACAATTTCTGCTTGGCACACTTTAACATTAACATACATTCATTTGGAAACTATACTTTGACAAACATTTTACTTCTATCCGGCGAAATGGTTGTAATTGTTGCTGTTGCTGTTGCTGTTGCTATAGAATACATAATGCAACTTTCTGTCATTCAAGTTGAACAAAACGTCACTATTTTATGTTTGCGATATAGTTGAAATGAAATGTTAAAGATGTTGTCTGTTCAGCCGTGTTTTCTTTTTCTTTATTCTTTTTTATATATAAGAAATCAGGCCAAAGTGTCATCACTATTAAAATATTGTTGTTATTACTTCTGTTTTCTATCTTTGCACAATTCTGTCCGACCATTAGATGGAAACTTTTATAGCACCTCTGTTTTTTTTTCATATATAGACCAAATGGTTATTTATATTATAGTTATATTTCTGCCATAAGCGCCTATTTGTTTTCCTATAATCGCAATGGGCAAATGTTAACAATTACAGTAACATGTAAGAATCAAAAGTCACAACGATAGTAATCAATTATAGTTTATTTCGTTATTTGTACCCCTTAATTGTTCTTAGTTCGCTAGACTATTATTTAGCTTGTAAGGAAGAGGATATTTTATGTATTTCCTTTTCGGAAATAATAAATATTGATTCTTTTAATCTGGTGCCCGTGTCTGCTCATCGGATCCAGGTGTTCTAATTTTCCTTGCCTATTTGATTTGTCCTATCCGGAGGGTAAACTAGTACACGTATTTGGGCTTAATTTAAACAAACTTTATTGATTTCTATTCCTTAGTACAATATCAAAATTCAAAATGGCCAGTCCTTCCGTTTGTGTCAAATTAGCTCCTCATAACCCTCGGACACGTGGATGCTCATCGATCAAAATTCTCTAAATCGACCGTGCACGTCGCTGGTCAGTAACCAAGACGGAAAGGAATATATTTTCTATTTCACATTTTGATTTTCTCATCTATTGGCGTTGCCAACACCTTCCAGTCTTTACCAGAGTTACCCAGTTTTTATAATAACAACTTTATTGTTTACAGTTTATGGCAGTAACACATGCAGTATTCTATGGTATAAATTTAGGAACTTAAGGGGGAACAGTGTGGACAAGCTTCACACGACTATATTCGGATTTCTGGATATGATACTTCTCTTTTACGTAGTAATAACATAAAGATTCCTCTAATTGCTCCTTTCTTCACTAAACTATTAGGTAACTTCAAGCTGACTATATTATATATATGATTATTGGCAATAATATTTCTACTCAGGCTTACCTTAAGCTAAGTTTAAATGCTTCGTACATATCTCTGAAGTAATTTTTAAGCAAATTGCTCCTTTGTGTAGAGAAATTAGGCGAGGTTAAAAATGAATGTCTCTAGGTTGTTGAGTTGAAAAATTGCGAAGTAAGTTGGGAAAGCTATGAAATTTTCTTCTATCTTGAGTTTAGATCCGATGTCAAAGTTTTGTAGCCTTACTCTCGGTTGATATTAATCTCACAAATTCGAAATTGGGAAGATTAATTAAATTTCAGTTTAATATTTCCGTGTAAAAAGATCCGATTCCTCCCATGCCATCAAATTTAAAGATGTGAGATAAAAGACGGTCTGACGTGATAATGTTTCACGTTTCAAAATTTTTCCTTACAAAGTACGCTTTATAGCGAGTTACATTGCAATTCAGTTTTCTTCCTTTCTTGTTAGATAACGCTGCTAACAATATGTCGTAATATTGTTAGTAAACAATTCGAATGAATATAGCAGAACACTAGAAATACTAACCTGGAACCCTCCCAGCTGTTACCAGCAGTCGGTTACAACTAATTACCTATTGTTTGATCGAGTGAGGCTTTCATTCTTATAATGATGCCTAGAAAGCACACCTTTTTTGTTTTCCTTACGGAATTCCTATTTTATCTAAAAATGGGAGAAAGTGATATCAAGAGGTCTATTAGAGAGCTTAGTAGAATAACGCAAGGATCAATCTTTCGCTATTCACTTCATTCAGTTTTGACGAAATTGATGCTCTTCTTTGTTTTAATTAATTAAGATAAAATGCGTATTAAATTTAAATATTTAAACATTCAAATATACCGAAAGAACTATAAAGCGAAAATAGATGACCACTCAAATCGAACTGTTGTCCACTTTTGAAGAAGAACCGAAATGCTGATGGATATTTGATCCCCTGAGATATTGACATATATGCGAAGAGACACTCTACAACATGACGACATCAAAATCCAATAATGAGATGAGCAGCAAGAAAGAAAGTTAAAATCAACAAAAGTTCGGGGGTCCTCGGCAGTTATTTGTTTCTTCGCCTTATAGAATTGTAAAAGCAAATAGCAATAATATGAGGGTAAAGTAGAAAGAGGTTTGAGGTGAGCTAATGGATCATTTTATAGCATAAAAACACTACAAAGCACTTTCGTAACAAAGGACTCTTTCAAAGTTTTTTTCTCCCATTTCTACAAATAAAATATAAATATTTCACAACAAACCCATAAGAATGAACGGACTGTCGAGTCATTTGGTTGAATGGTCAGTTAAAAGCATAGATATTTAAGTGAGAGAACGTGTGGACTTTTGATTATTTGTTTACATTTTGTTTTGTGTTTTGTTTTTTATGAGGATAATGAAGAGACTAACAGGGAAAAAATTACGGAACTCAAAAAATGTGTGCAAAAAAACAATTCTTTCATTATTCTCTAAGGTGTAATTTTGCTGAAATTTAAATTTTTTTCTACGGTTATTACTGAACTTGTGAATAAATTATATTTCAAAAAATTCATCTAATATATAAAAGCAAAATGTAAATCAAACAAACAAAACGTTGGAATTACTGCAAACATCACCGGGAACGCATTATGTTCGTCGCAGTTTTGTAAGGCTTCGAAATACGTCCCGTAACCAGCTTAAAAGTCCAAAACGGTTAGCCCTGTCCTTTTATCTGCTGACATAAGGTTTAAAAATGACAAACGATGTCTTGAAAACGAATATAAAAACTATTAAATTTCATTTTTCGAAGTTGATCAAGTCCACAAATATGCTAAATTAATCTAATGTTGGCGGCCCACAATTAATGAAACGCGAAATAAAAATTATGGGAATTCGTACAATTAGTTAAGTGAAATCGGAAATTTGGTACATAAATATACGATTTGAAATATATGCGATATATACGATATATAGCGAAAGAACTTCTGTTTGTTTATAATTTTTTCTTGTTTTAATTATGATTTTCTTTTAGCTTCTCCATTTAAAATTTCTTTTTAAAAACTCTTTAATTTTGTGATGACAAATTTCTCCACAATTTTTGCAGTTTTTCTAATTGCCCCCGAAAAGCATGCCAGAGGCCACTAATTACTTTGGTCACTTATTTCTTATGCTTTCCTCTGCCGTCGTTCGCCTTTTAATTAAAGACACGTTAGGATAAGATGCGACAAGACAGCGGCAGACAGATGGAAAGCCGAGAAGAGACAAGAAAACAAAAGAAGACAACAATTTTTCTATTTCTTCCATTCAAGAATTTCTTTAAAAAACACACCCAACCAAGCAAAAGATAACAATCAACTTACATACATAAACATACATTTACCAGATATGCTTAAAGAAAAACCTTGAAGAAAAAATGATAAAAGAAAAAACGCTTGAAAGAATTAGCACCACAAACAATATAAATGGATGAATGAAGAAAACGCATTACTTGAAATGTCCTAAAAAATAATGAGAAACAAATAAGGGTCTATATGCGTCTTAAGGCGAATTTTTAATACACTCTGGTGTGAATTATTACATACTTTTCGAATCAAACAAAATAATAAATGAAAACTTTAATGTGCTTTACTTGAAGCATTTGAGATTCACTGAAACTTTCACATCTGGTGGTTTTTTTGTTTCTTTTGGAACGACTAGGGAATCAAACATTTATAGTTTACTGCAGATTCTCTTACATCAAGCTCTGGCTATATTTACATCTACAATTATAAATGAATGAAAAAATATGTCGCATTAATATCTAAAAACGAACTGAAATCTATTTTTTGTTTAATATTTATTTTCTAGTTTAACTGTTACGTCGAATTTTTAGAGGCAAACCAACAGATTGGCATCATTCAGTTCATTTGGTATTAGTATTAGTGTCACTTACTTCTCTTATTAACAACATTCTGCTAAAGTTGCATGAGGAACATAAAAAAAAATCGTGAATAAGGAAAAAACAAAAGGACGAGCAATTCTACAGATGATATGAACTGACAAACAAAACAAAAAATATGTCGCGACCAGTGTAAAGTAAAAACGCTTACTCGCTTACTCGGTTAGAAAGTGTCAAGAAAACGATGCCTTTTGAAAATCTCTTGAGACTAATCTTTTCATAATACAATATAATACAAATAAAGTCCTTGGGCTGAAAACATTTCATTAGAAATGTGAAAACCTTAAACTCCAAAATCTTCAAAAACAAAAAAAATTAACCACGATAACGTTTACATATACGCACATATCTATCATTAACAAACGGATTACTTCCTCAGAGAATTCCATGCAATGTGTGAAATGTTGCCGGCTACGAAATATGTGCTTGAACGGTGATAAGAATTGATATATTTTCATATCTAAATCTAAGATATTTAAATTATTTAATTTTAATTATTTCGTGGAAGCTTTTTACACCGACTAATAGCCATGCAACCGAATATAAACATCATTTTTAAAATTAGTGTCTTAAAATAATATCATATTTATCCAAATAGCAGACAATCTAGACTAACATTCGCCAGCTCCAATGCACATTTCCATTTAAAACATAACATTTTTAAGAAAAATTTTACGCTTAAAGAACTGAAAAGTAAAACTAAGAGAAGATTATTAGAACATTTTGCCAATTTATTATCTAATACAATGCTTTAATCAGACGAGACCGCAAAACCAAATAAATAATAAAAATCATTGAACAGATTACATGAAACGAATTAAAAAGTTCATCATTAACATGACGTTGCGATAGCTTTAAGGGACTAAAATACCTTGAGACTCTATTAGGAATATTAAAGTTCCAATAGCACAGGAAAAACATATCTCCGATTATTACTTAAATAAGACCGTTACTTAACGGTTCTTAACACTACACGTTCGTGCTAAAGAGTAAACAAACCAATAAGTTTCACTTAATTTTCACATGCTGGAAAAGGTAAGCCAGTCTATCTAAAGATGAATATAACTCCTGGTAACAAAAGGTTCGTTCAATTCTTTACACCGTCTTTCTAAATATAAACAACTAAGCAAATTATATTCGGTTGTGCCGAATCTTTTATACCCGTCAATGTTAGTTTCAAAAAAAAGGAGGAAAACTAAATTTTAATAGATGGGCGTGGAACACATTCGGCCATGGAATACCGTGAAAAACAGCTAAAGCCAAACAGCCAGAAAGCAGACGTGCTTTCAGCTTATACTGTAGGCGTGACCTTTGGTCGATCTGGCCCATTTTCAATAGCAACATATGTGAAAGAACTTCCAATGTTTCTGCCAAATTTAAAGCCGATATCTTCACAGTTGCGGCTAGGAAAATGTTTACCACTGACATTACACTGACAGACAGACAGACGGACATGCTTAAATCGATGCTAGATTTGATGCCTATTAAGAACATACACACTTTGTGGGGGTCTCCGAAGTTTTCTTCTGGGAGTTACAAACCAAACAACAAAATGAAATATATCTTCACCTTCGGTGGTGGATATAAAAATTCCAACTTTTTATCGAGTAGTCTATCACTCATTACATCAAAACGGTTCTTATAAGATCAAAACAATATCAATCCAATCGAAATTTTTCGAATTGAAAAATCATTAATTTTTAAAACCTTACATAGTTGGTGAAAATACTCAATGCTGCGTGATCGTTCTCAAAAGAATGATCGAGAAATACAGAAAGAGAGAGAGAGAGAGAGAGAAAGATGGGATAGGGGTAAATTTACTCAGAATCTTACATGTTTCAGAATACAGCCCATATACCGATGCCTGTTCTAGGGTGCCATAAGTGCAAGGTTGAGTGACTACTACTACGGTTTAAAAAATTAATCCCGTGTATTTTTTTTGTCATTTTGTTCATAAATGCTTCTACTTTATTCGTGTTTTTACAGGACGCTTGCAAAGAGTATTCTAATGAATTTATAAAAAATAAAGTACACTATTATTGCGATGCACAGTTATTTGGCAAATTTATGTGAATTATAAAAAGTGATAAACATCGTCAGGGAAATAGTGATTGTGGGAAGAATGAATTATTTTCGCTTGCGAAAACCCGAATATATTGATAGATCGTTTCCTGGATTTATCAACTAAAAAACAAAAGAACAAATAAAGCTGCGTCACTGGGTTGATGTTTTATTTATTATATCTACACTTCTGATAAAAGATCGGTTATACTGAGGGAAAACTGAATTTGCTATGAAGTTGAACAATTTTTTAAAATTTACTTGACTGGAATCAAATTTGAAAGGATTCGTAACCAAAATAAATCCATGCTTACGGAATAAATCAGATACAAGAATTACGCTGCTAAGATTCGAAGCCAGATTCAAAGTAATATAATAACCTAAGTATATATCTACCTGGAACTTGATTAATTTAGCTTACGTGGTATCATTTGGACAATTATCCCGTATCTTCAAAATGTTTGTTCGATATAAAAAGAAACAAACAAAATTCATGATTTCGTTTGATTCGATTAAGTTAATATCATAATAGCAGAAGTTAAAACTCGTCACTAATCACAGAAGTTCCATAAAATGAAAGGTCAAAAAAAAAAAAACAAAACAAAACGCGCGAAGAAGTGTCCCTTCTTGAAAAAAAATTAAAAATTTAAAAAGTTGCCTATAGAGAAAATTTTTGCAACAAAATCTATATATTTTTTATTTATAAATATTTATAATACGGTCTTCAACGGTGTTGTTTAGCTGTCATTCCCTACCGTAGTGCGTTTTTAAATCATTTCATTACTGATATCGATGTTGCAGTTGATGAACGAAAAACAAAAGGGAAAAAGGAATACCATCCATCACCCACTTGATAATCTAAATAAACAAATAATTAATCAGAGAGAATCTATGAAATCTTTATTCTGTTTCTATTCATTTACCCTCTGCTGCATTGCTGGCGCAGCTGAGTCGATACGCAACAACCAAAGATGGTGCTGATTAAAGCAAACTATACACGCAACCCATAACAAAATGTGAATAAACGAGCAATGCACATGAATTTCCGTCTTTTCTTTTTTTCTGCCTTTAATATCTAAGCACAACGCATATATGCTTTATGTACAATAGAGTGAAAAGCGATAAATATGAAATCATGACCACTTAAATAAGAAACAAATTGCAGAAAAGCAAGCAACTGGTATCATACAAAAGCGTAACTATCTATGTAATGCTTACAGATTTTAATGACACATAACACAGAGTTGCAATCGAATATCGTATCTATGAAAACAAAAGTTGAGAAATTATATTCATCAAGTATATGCACCACCCTAATTTTGCAATTGCAATTACTGACGCATTGTATACATTTTTTGAAATTTTGTAACGAAAATTTTTGTTGCGAATAGACAGGGGGATTGACACGCCAAACTGACACATGCCAAGAAAATGTTACAATGCTGATCGGTGCGAGTGATGTGCAATCAAAAGCAAAAATACTTGAAACAGAAATACCCACCCGAACACAGACTAGCGTGGAAGTGGGTGAGAGTCCAAGATATGGAGAAGTAAAGCATATTTCAGATTATTTCACTTTATATTAATAATTTTTTATAGTTGTTATTGATATGTTGTTCTTCAGCATTATAGCAGCAAACTCATTACAGGAAATTGTTTACGAATGATTTGTTAATATTTATGGCATCTACATAAATAATGTCTATAATTGCGGCATGTGGATAGACGTATTTATGAGAGAATTCTTCAACAAAACCATCTATAATATGAACAACAAAATTAAATTAGATAGAGTATATTGGTTTATCCTGTAGCAATCAGTTTACATAACGAGCAGTCAAAGAAATGCTACTCACTCAGCCACCATTAATAGAAGAAATTGTTTATTCGTGCTAACCGAGTGTTTGCCTGGAAACTCAATGGATGACTCAAATAAGAAATTAAAGCCAAAGAATACGTGAAGTGGAGAATGAAGAATATGTATACAATTTAACATATATATATATATATGTATATATATCGTCGATTTAAGATAAAATCCGCTTTCCTTAGAATTCTTTGGATTACAAGAATCACGTAAAGATTTTTCGAAATCGGGGCCACGATCTTACTAAAGCATTACAAGTCGCTGGTTTACTGGTATTTGTAATAAACTTTAGATCGATTTCTGATAATGTCAATTGTTTCAATGGTTATTTTCTGAAATTTTCATAAGCAATAGCAAAAAACACCTACTTTCAAACTTAATTTCGTCCTCGTTTGTTTTGCGGTTGAAAAATTGAAGGAAAGATGGAAAAAAAACTTACAACGAATGCAGTCATATTCCATTAGGTTTTCCATGAGAATTTCTTTGTAATTACAAAAGAAATTCTGCATTTTTTAATATTCGATATAAAAGTAGCGATTTAGTGATATGAATTTTTTACATTTTAGAATATTTGAGACATTGGGAAGTTAGCGATTCAGCAGAACTGTTGAGTTTTGACACTTCAAGAGAACCATTAACCATTGACCCGTTCATGCTTGGGGAGACATCATCTCGCAGTTTTGTTTACAGGGGTTAAATCGTCCCCAAACGTTACGATTATCTACCCATAGCTTAAATATTAGGTGGTGAATTGTGTTAGCGCGTAATTATGCTTTAAAAGAAATTTTGTGCACTCGTTGTGTACGTCTTGATGTTTTTATACCATAAAGTGTTTTTTCATCTTAATTTCTTCAAGCGAGTTTCGTATCAGAATTTGTTTCATCCACAAATCATATTCATTTAGACATGTTAACTATTTTGAGAATACAATTAATTAGTAAAATGCTAAAGTTGCCTATTATAGTTTATGTTATATTTATTCAGTTTCCTGCTGTAAACTCTCTCTTAAACTTCTCTTCATTGTTGGATGCCCAAGATTCGGCTTAAAACAGTTTATCTCTATTTGCAACCAAAGCCACCATTGTTCCATTGCAGGCCATAATTCTTTGAAGAACTAAACGAAAAAAAGGGAACATTCTGGAATTTTTATTTTGCTGTCAATCTTCTTTAAGTCGTTTTTTTTTTCTTTGTCTCTTTCAACCAATTGAGTTTGGTTTTGGTTTGCAGTAGGAGTGTACGTTTTGCGTTTTAGATGACATTGATACATGATCGTATTGTATTGCCGGTTATATGACTATGCATGTGCGTGGAAGTGTTTTAATGCCTATGGTGGTATGCGTGCAAGTAAAAATTTTGCATGGCATTCATACATACACATGTACTTTGTGGAGTCTAAATCCATGCTTTAATTGGTGTTCATCTATGCATAGATAAGCAAAATATATAAAAAAAATATCCTATATTTTTAATCGTCTATATAAGGAAATAATAAAGAGAGCTGATCTTTATGTAACGGTGACCGATTAAGGATTAGAAAAAATTTAATGATTTTGAAATGAAAACGAAACAGGCCCACTAAAGGTGGCAGGAGATGAAAGAAAATTGCAAGAGTTGGCCTTCAAAAGGATTAGAGTACTCCTCCACCTTTTTAAATCTTTAATTCTCTTGTGAGTAGAAGATCAATGCAATATTCCCAAAGTTTTACTTCGATACATTTTACAATAAACTTGGAAGAGAGAGGGCCCGCACTTATTGCTGAGCATACATTTTCCTCTGCACTGTATACACGTATACATATATATGTATTTTTCATCTCCGTTATATGAACTTTTTATACAAACACTTCAGATCGCACTTGAGATTGTCAGCAATTTATCTCACAGTGTGAGGCAAACATATAAATCTCTCAACACTTGGCCGATAGTGTGAAAAGATATGTTAGCCGAGAGGTGAAAACAATCAGAAATCAGAAAATTGAAAATAAACAAATTCTAATATGAAAAGAAATTAAAAATTAATTAAATGAATTAGAAACGTAACAAAACAAGATTTAATTATGCATGAAATTTGTATTAAGAGATTTAAGATGTAATTCGAAATTTTTTCAAAGACACGTACAGATTACAACAAATACGGTTTTATGCAAAGCAGAGACATAAACAATTTTTTATACGTATGAGTATAAAAATGTGCTAACGATAGCGACAACAATGGTGATGTTACCTTCAAGTCAAAAAGAGTTCATAGAAAAAATGCGTGCAGAGTGTGTAATTGCAACGGCTGTAACCAAGACGAACTAATTTTTTTCCGCAATAATAATAAACAGTAGTTTTGTTTTACTGTTTTAAATGGTTAGCTTTTGTATATTTTCCTTTTAAAATTTTGGTCTTATTTCTAATATACAAGTGTGACGTTAACAAAGTCACATATGTTGCTGCACTCGTTTACATTCGAATGCTAAACTAAACAACAACTGTAAGTGTGTTTAGTATAAAGAATTCTTTACAATACAATACCTCACCGCACAACTTTCATCGTCCATAACCGCCTTTAACAATGGAAACATAAATCAATGTAATTAGCATGAAAAAGTAAATGCTACCGAGTGCATAGATAAAGTAAAAAAAAAAAAAAATAAAAATAAATAAGCTAAAGCATAACACATTTACGGTTGCAATTGCTTTGCAGATGGACATATGAAAAATGAATCTTGAAGAAATGTTTAGGATTTTGTTGAACACGTGCATTATGTATATATACTTTTGGTTCGATTGCCATTCAAATTATATTTAGGAAAAAATATAAACTTCTTGAGGCTTAATTTTGGCATGATTATGAACACGATTGGAAAACAATAACTGAAGCAATTGGAAAATACGTTTGTTACAAATATATTTAACTCTCTCTCTCTCTCTCTCTCTTCAAAACTTAATTTTACATAGAAACGATTTAAATATAAATCCTTAGATTTCGTAAATTTTTCTAAATTGTTCTCCAGTCTATGTTTGAAATCAAATTGAAATTGAAATCGTTTTGAACAACAATTGTTGTACATTTTACAATAGGACAGCATGCCAGGAGGCGAAGACACCTTTTAACGTTTTTTATTAGCGTTGTAGACAACTCTTTCTTACTTTCCTTCTTCTTTTATGGTTTTTCCAAATATATTATTAAATCTTAATTCGTTACCGCGTCCGACGATAGTTTTGAGAAACACTGGTGATTATTATGCATCTTGTATGTTTACACTGCAAACATGAAATATTCGAGAAGTCTCCATCCACTTCATTATTGTTGCTCCATTTCCTCAGTTTTCTTTAGATTTTATACACAATCATTAATCTTATCAAACATTTAATTTTCCTAAAAAAATCACCATTTTCACCATTTCGCTTTTTCTTGAATCCACTTTTGTCGATTTACCTTTGATTTGCGTCTTTTCAGTCAGTTTCAAAGAATTCTTTTGTGTCGCATCAAACAATTATTTAATGATTGATTTCTTAAATCATTCCAAAAACATTCACCGCAAATATATAAAATCAAATTTCGCAATAAATTTCTATCTATTTGAACATTTTCTGTTCTGCATTTTTTTTAATGCATCAAAAGCAATTAGAAATTATTATTTATTCGAATGCCTGCCATTGTAGGCAGACGTGCATGCATGCTCGCATACTTCCTATGTTAGCTTAAGTTTTTTTATATCGACAATTATTATATTATAAATATACTATTGAAGAACTCATAAACCATTTGAAAGTACGTAATAATTCATGTCAGTTTAACGCTTAGCATAGCGCGGCGTAACACGCATTCGATTTTCAATTTTCCTGCCATAAAATTCACTTCAATAATATGAATTGTATCATGCGTGCAACCGAAACATCTTTGCTATTCTTAAGATGGACTACCGAATACGTTCTTTGCGAACGTCTTATTCATCAGTTTCCTCACCATGATGTACATTTTGTTATTGTAATCGTTTAATGTTACTGAATGTTTTTGTTCCGTTTGTTATGCTTTTTTATACTTCGGCAATTGCAATCACTCCAGTGAATATATATGTTTTTAAAACATTTTTTGTTTCTTTTTATACTAATTTACTTAAAAAAAATTATTAATGTTTTGCATAAGCCTATGCGTGCATACACCGAGCAATTGATATTACAATAAACTCATCTTTCAATTCTTCTTCATTTACAGATCATGTGTGCGCGCATTAACACTTTGATTTATTGCATTTTTCGTATACTTTTACGTTTTGTAATGTAAAAAAAAAGGGAACGGAAAACAAAACCAAAAAATTATTTATTTTTGATTTCGTACTCTTAATACACAGCAAGCGAGCTTTGAATGTGAAATCATCACACAATCAGACGGTTAGCTGGCTAGTAAAGCATTAAATGCAGTTGTTTGAAACATCCGTTATTTTAAAATAATGGAATGGATTGTAAATATTTAGAAAATCGAATGCATGCATGCCAGAAAGGAAGTATTGATTTTCTAATTACTTATAAGAATAGTAAAAATATTATTATACTTTCACAAAATTTAAGTAAATCATTGGGAGCTTCTCCTTACCTGTTAGCAAAATATTTGATTTTTCGTAGTTTCGGGATTTTCATTTTCAGTTCAAGATATCTGAAAACAGTAACTGCATTGGTGCTACAATATACAAGACGCCATTATGTTTAAGATTTTATTTGTTACATACAATCTTTAGCGACATCATCTGTTAGGAGCTTGCAAAAGTTTTTGTCAGTAACTTCTACAGGCAAAAGTATTAAAGTAATGGAAAATATCAGTGTAAATAAGGATTGAATTCGATAATTTGAACCTTCCTCTACCTAAAACAATAACTTTCCCTTTAGTTTTATTGAATTATTCAGTGTATACAGCCGTTATTATTGGGACGCTGAAAATAGCATTTTCTACATTCATCGTCGTCGACGTTCATTTATAACTTGAAGACATCTGCTGTCGAAGTCCATAAAAAACTTTTGGAGGCTTACGGTGATGTTGCTCTATCGTATCCCAATTGTCGGTTTGGGTTTCGATGGTCTAAACGTGGTGATTTCGGCTTCAAGGAAAAAGAACTGTCTGGAGACTGTTTTAATGATAGAAAAACTACTTCGCTATCCTTACTTGGGTAATTCGGTCGAAATAAAATAATTTTGTGTGTTATTGAACTGAAGATGTACTTTTAAGAGCCTGTTCATCAACAACATTTTCAGAACTCATCTATTCCGTGTTCACCAAATAAATAACCAAATGAAACCTTACATCCAGTAGGTATTACTGTTTGTGGCAGATTAATTATAGAACGATATTTTCTTTTTTATGGTTTCTTGTTTAATTTGAAAGTAAAATACGACAAACAAAGGACACGTTACGGTAATTGCAAGCATAAAAAGGATACACCTATATGAACTATTGGTGGCCTTAACCGGGAAAATTCATTAATTATCTTATAAGTAAATCAAATACCATGGCAATTAATACAATTAAGACAATCATTACCATCATTTGATTGTGCATCATGACGTCGCTCAGTCTTATATCGGAAATTAATCAGGAAACATCAACTGTGTAAGACTAGAAGCGCTTCTTTCCTTATAGTCTTCACAACTCGTTATTGCATACAACGAACTCTTGTTTCAGTCGTTAAATTCATTTGCAGCGTTTCCCTCCTTATGAAGACGTTAAAAGGTAATTTTGTCATGGAAACCCTTGGAGTACGTATATTAACCTATCTGAATGCAATTTGCCGAAGAAAATTTTTTAAAATTTATTGATACGCATAATAATAGTCTTCACTTCTTTATTGTTATCGCGCTCGAATATCGTAGTTGAATTTAACAATTGAAGAAAATGAATCTAATTTTCTTCGAGTGTCAGTTTCAGTATCTATAGTTTTAGGTCACGTCTTTCTTTCACAAATTTCTTCCGTTTGTCGTTTTCGTTTTCTACTTATTTTTATACCCATTACCGAAGGAAGGGGCTATATTGTTTCTCACTTTCTTTGTAATACCCAAAAGGAAGCTTCAGGGACATAGTGCATATATATTTGATCAGCATCAAATTTTGAATTAATTTAAGCTTGTCTGTCCCTGCGTCCGTATGTGTAATGTAAACTTTTTTCTGGTGTCGACTTAAAATCTGGCAGAAACATTGGAAGTTCTTGCGTGTAGATTGGTATTGAAAATAGATCAAAGTGCTCAAGGGACACGCCTACAGTATAAATTAAGCTGAAAACATCTCTGCCTTGTGTGTGTTTTTTGCTCACTACTCATAGATTACATAATAAAAATTTTCATAATATTCTCTTGAAACAGAAAAATTCTGCCACGCCCGCTTGTTAAAATTTAGTTTTTTTTGACACTTTTTCAAGATAAGGATGGTGAATATAAAAAATTCTGTAGCCGAATACAATTTTCTTATTTTTTTCTCATTTTCTTTATTTGTTATTTTTATTATATAATATATGAGTCGATAGTCTTAGTTGTAATCATCCTTTTTTTTTAAGTCCAAGAATCTTTTTCTTTGTTTTAAATAAATTATAATAATCTTATTTTTATAGATATTTTAAGTTTACGAGTAATATGCGTATTTTAAGAACTATTATGTTGAAATTCATATTATTCGTTCCGTATGTTTTTTTCATAATTTTGATTACTTAGATTTATTTTTGTACCGGTACTTACTCTGGATTACATTACATACATACAATACGACTCACTCTGAGGTTGTCTGCAATATATCGTAGGCTCTAAAAATGTCGTTGATAGGAGTTAAGCGAATCAAACAACTTTGCTTTGGAGAGTCATTAGAAAACTGAAGTCAATAGTGCGTTTTTAAATTATTGAATTAGAACTAAAGTCCAAAGTATATAAAAATATGCATTTGCTAATGTATTAAAAAATGAATTTCAGCTAATATTAAGGGGATAGAATTTCAAAAACTGTTCAACTATTCGTGTTGAAAAGGAATTAAAGAGAAAAGATTGTTAACAAGATTTTGTCTTTGTCCAAAAAGAGGCCTAAAAAAGGCAACGCAACTACAAGCACAAACGCAAGCACAGCAATAGCCATAGAATCAACCGTCAAAAAAAAGCAAAAAAAAAAAAAACAAAAGCAAAAACACTGACATATTGACGTCTGCATATGTTGTGGTGTTGTAAACTTAAGCATGCTGAGTATGTCAATAACATATCAACCTAAACAAGCCGTTCCATCGCGTATACGTACGTTCTTATGTTCGCAACTATCCGATGAATTTGCAATTTAACAAACTTAAAGATTTTTTCAATTCCTTTATATGTGTGTTTGAGGAAAAACATGATCACCACTGAAACAGCAACAACGACAACAACAACACTAACAACAACAACAATAATATATAGAATGAAATAATCTTGAACATGGTTTGCGATTGCAGATCACTGATGATGATCATCGTTGATCGTTAAACGATGAAGTTCGGTGATCAAAGTTAACAAGTACTAGAACAACAACAACAACAATAGCGACATATGAGAGTAAAAGAGTAAAAGAGATACTCATACAAGACAACATCAGTAACTACAATCTTTTTGGTATAATTTCACAGCCCTGACTAGTTGGCTGGTTGGCTGACTGGCACTCAGCGCAACAGTAACAACATTAACATGATCTCAGTGGCAAGTTTAAATGGAACTTCACGCATGCAATTTTTTGTGTTTTTTTTTTTAATATGAAGCAAAAGTATCTGCGTTTTTACATGATTTTGTGTGTGTGTGTGTGTGTGTGCTCATGTGTGAGCTTCGTAAAAATGTTTTGCTGCAATGCTTAATTTTTTTCTTTTTTTTTTTTCTTTTTGAAGCGATTACGATCTCATTAAAAGCATTATTTGTGTTGTTGGTCTGCTTATGTTGTATGTTGTATATGTCTCTGCACAAAAGCAAACATTTTGTGATTGTTATCACTACTATCATCGTCATTTTCAATACCTTCAATACCGCTCTCTGAAAAAGGACTTTAAATTTTACGATCTTTATTGTTCAGTTTGTTGGTTAAAGTTACTCTTGCTCTAATTCATTATTATTTGTGATTGAAAATATGTTAGTACAATACTTCTACTGATGTTGTGCTGCCCATTGGAAGTCACAATTAAATGCGTAACCACAACCAACCAACAATTTGCCATCTGTTCAAATTTATTTAAGCTTAAATGGGTTTTTTATGGAACCTTTTTTAAATTCTATCAAACAAAATTTTCTATATTTAAGAGTTAAGACTAAATTTCTTTGAGTTTGTTATACCTTAGTTTCCTGTCATATCTCACGTAAGCCTTAATAAGTGTCTATCAATATAATTATCCATCACAAGAGAAATTGTAATAATTCTTTTTCAGAAACTTCACCGAACAGAAGGCCAAAGAATTTAAAGTATCATCAGAAGACCACAACAGCGACTAGAATACATCGGCAGCCAGCCAAACAAATAGAAGAAGGAGGGCGCGAAGGTATCAAATATTACTTTTTCTTATAAAAATCTCGTAGCAAAGCTTTTACGGCTGCTATTTCTCGCGTACGTGTGCAACAGTAACTTTACTTAAATTAATCTACGCATACATATATACACATATAGACACACATAAACAA
Source organism: Glossina brevipalpis (assembly GCA_000671755.1). Lineage (NCBI taxonomy): Eukaryota > Metazoa > Arthropoda > Insecta > Diptera > Glossinidae > Glossina > Glossina brevipalpis. Next base: position 632,981 of record KK351016.1, on the reverse strand, counting down.
ATGCATTAGTTGTTCATATACGTGTATACGTTGTGATTTATATATATATATTTAGCTCTTCATACATCATGTCCTGTTTTCATATATCGTTCAATTCGACAAGTAAAACTTTCAATATTTCATTTTGACGAGAGAACGAATGGCTGTCTTCAACTACAGACTTGTACACACACAGTCACACACACACAAACACATAGACACGTATAATATTAATCTTAGCCTTTGGTATCCTTAAGAGAGATTTGCTGCCGTTGTTGTACTACTTTCCAATTGTGAAAGCAATTGTGTTAGTTTTATACTAGATTGTGTTGACGTGACATGGTCAAGAATTTTTATTTTCTTTGCGTACCGAGCTGGCTATAAATGGTTGAGTGGACATGTTTGCTTGACGAGGTCAAAGTATCTTTTACGTTTTCTTTTAGTGATAAAACTATATTTTTAATTTTTGTCGCATGTTTTCACTAATGATGGCAATTAATTTACCGATTGCGAAGAAATAACATCTTAACTGTAACAATTAGAAATATACTTCTTTCTTCTTTTTCTTCGTGTGATTTAAGAAGATGCTTAAATAGATCTCCTTTACAAAGAGTTTTTAGTAAATCCTATGGATCAGTTGATTTCTAGATTCTAAAGCCACTGTTCGTGTCGAATTCATTGTCATGGCGGCGTCGTGTATGCCACGACAATAGAACCCCCAACAACACAGTACCCTGTAAGGGTAAATAGAGATATAGACTAAGATCTTACGAACCACACATGTGTACTTTCAATCCTTATTTCCAAAGCATTACAAAGGATAAATAAATTAAATTCTCATCACAATAAATCATAAAATGAACTTAACTGAGTAGAAAATTTTTAGAAAAATTTTAATGATTTTTACTGTTAGTAGTGGTATTTTGATTGTTACTCTTATTTACGATCTTAGTTATGAGATGACGATCTAACGTTAGACAACAGTAGGCAGCTGAAGACAATAAACGAACATAATAACAAAAGTAACCAGAAACAACATAAAATAGTTTAAGGCTAAAACGCTTCTGCTAAGCAGGCAAAGTTAACTCAAGTGAAATGAACAGGTGGAAATTCAGTTGGGTCTGGCTAAATTTTACTAAGTAAATGAAAAAGAAAAACACAGGAAAACAAAAACACAGAACATGCAGAACGCGCTAAGCAAGTTATTACTTATGATTAAAGTTGCAAGAATTTAAAGCAAAATTTAAATTAAGAGAAAAAGGACAATTTTTGAATTTTCAAAAATTTACATGACCTCTAGGACATCGTTAGATTAATTATTCATTGGACAATTTTTATTTTGCGAATAACATGTCAGCCAAACTTAAAACACTTGCATAAAATGCAACGGCAAAAGTAGCTGTGCGAGTTGCGTGTATGAGACTAAGTGTTTATCTATGCAAAGGTTTTGCAATCAGTAACTTAAGATCTCACTTGCTTTGCATGTTTGCAGACACTAGCTCCCACGAAGTGAGAGGCAAAGAGACGAATAAGTAGATAAGGAGAGCGAAAGATTTTAATTACAACCCTGAAATTGGTTGGCAATTATTTACATTAACACGATCACAACTCACAAGCGTGGTTCATGCATCATCCGTTGCATCGGCTGTGCACAGCACAGTACAGCAAACAACAACAGCAATCAAAGAACGACATACATAGACTTGTACAAAATGCCTGTACGTCGATGATGTCAAAGATGGGATTCGCGTAAAATGCATTAAACAACTCACACAACAGCGGCAACAACATCGCACTACGAAAGCAAAAAACACAAAATTGTAATATTTGCAGTGCAATGCTTGGTACCGGCATTAGCTCTACATACACGAAAGAAAGAAGGCACTATTCGTCAATGGTTGGTTGCCATAAATGTGTACATTTTGTCTAACCTCCTATGTATGTGTGCGTAAAACATTGTCTGACGCTATCAGCCGACGGGCAGCAATGTTTCTTGTATGCTTGCTGCTTGCTGCTTGCACTCCTTTTAACCATTTTTAGTGTGGTTGGTTGATATTAAATGCAATGATAGAGAGAAACGAAGAGAGACAGAGAGAGGTTTATTAATTTATTGGAGTCATGTTAGTGAGTCGATATTGATACATATCCATTCTCAATCACCACGCATAGATATGCATCAAGGTCTGCAGCGAGAACAACAATGAAAAAGACAATAATTTGGTAAATGAGTCCATAACAACCTACCAATGTTTCAGTTTGCTAAACTGCGTACACTACATTGCGTACCTAGCTGAGAATAGAGGATTTTTGATAGACGTAAGTAAGTTTGATATTCCAGCCTGTGATGGCTGCAGCGACGATGACGCTGCTGGTAATATTGTCGATGTTGGTTTCGTGCTCACTACAGGCTCCAATTTTTATAGGCGAACTCATGCTGTGCCATATCTTTCTTCTTTTTTTATTTAGTCAAACAGTTTGGCGTCAATGCAAGCTGTTGTGTTGTTGCTTCTGTTGTTGTTAATTCCGATGCTGACAAACATGAACGCAACATAGCAAGAACAACTTAGTGTTGATTGCTACCATTTGCTTTGGCTACTGCTTGGATGTACAATAGATCGATCGCTTCCTCGCGCAAACAAACAGTTCCGTAACAGTAGGCCAGTCCGCCAGTGCGCACACACAAAACTTATTGAGATGACTCTAATAACATGCGATACTCATTAGAGGTTACTTCCTCACTCACTACCACTATAAGTTGTTTCTCTAGCGTTACTGTTTTTTCTGTTGAGTTTCATATACAAACATATTCTATCATGTGAAATTTCAATTTTATTTACTTATTTACTAACTTGCAAACATTCTATGTGTTCAAATACCACGTCATGTAATCGTAAAGAAAGATCGCATTTTAGTTTTCATTTTAGTAATCGTGTGCCCTTTAATGATTTCAGTCACTTAAGAATTTATGATATACAACTATAATGTATCGCCAATGGAGAAAGTGTTACGATATGACTTGGAAAACAGTTCAGCTTTAAATTCACAAGAGACTAATCGTTATCCGAAACTTTCATTTTGACCGTTTCAAGTTGGGCTACTTTTAGTAGAACGATATTTCACATACAAACCACGATATCTCAGATTAATACCATCACCATGAAAACATCCGTGTTAAGTAATTAGCAACAATTAGGGAACGTGGAGCAGGAAATTCGGACACCACAATATAGAAAGCAAACGAAGTAACTTGATGTAGAACAAATGTTCAAAGAGCAAAGTTAGAAAGCATGTGGGCCAATTACAGTTTGCAAGAAGGCGACGAAATGAATTGGATTAAGGCATCGCTTAGATCGTAAAAGCTTATTGTGACATAGGTGGCAAGTAAAGATGCTCTCTAATTTAAATCAATTGTTTGCGAAAAAATTTTTGATCGGTTGCCTTGAAAAATCATGTGCAATGAACCCATTAAATTTTACAGATTAAATTCACTTTTCTTTTTTGAGTGAATAAGAGCTTCCAATCTGCGAAGATATAAAGCAAACTGGAACGGTTATATGTAAGGCCTACCTCGTCGGTGGTGGCTGGTTCTATGATCTTCTAATAAGACTTAAAAAGGCAACTCTACAGACATAATTTGCGGACTGCAACTCTACAGACATAATTTGGACTGCGTTACTTAATTAGGCAGACAGACGATAGAGACAACTCATAATTTAAGAATAAAAAATATAAAGAAACGTCCTGAGAAGATTTATGTCTGCATACCACTGTCTCCCATATTCTCATATGAAAGAGATTATATCTTGAAATTTCATACTCTTTTCAAAGTTCTCTGATAAAAAGCCACCTTTATCCGACCAACCCCTGCTGGGGAAATTATAGTCGAATGTCTCGTCTGTTGTATTCTAACTTTTATAATAGACTAAGAGACGTCTTCAGAAAATATTTCAATTTATTTAAAAACATTTGCAAAAGAAAAAATATGTTAGCATTAAAAGTACCTTCATTAAAGATACAATTCACTGGATGCGAAGCTGAGAAGAAATTGATTATACGGTATAGACTTTTTGATTTTTATTATGAATTCGATCCCGTTTTCTCTGTAAAATATGTGAATTATTAAAGCAGCTCATCCAAGCACAAAATCAAACGAAAAACCTTCGATGAAAGGGAATGGGTAAGAGTAGAATGGAATTTTATTTGCGTTCCAAATTTTAAAAGGTTTTCTCATGCCTTTTCATGCCTTTTTAAAATGATCCATAAAACAATCTCTACAATTTTCTCTCTTTTCATTCGATTGTTTTCTAGTCTGTTTGAAATAACATTTTAAAGAAGAGTACATGGATATTTTTCTGATATATTAATTTAAACATTGTTTGTAATCAAATGAGTGACGTTTTTTTTCGTCAAAAATTCAATTTTTGATTCCATTACTCCTCAATCAAAATATCAATATTTTTTAAAAGCTTCCACGTACTCCTCTAACTTTATACATGTAGGTTATATGAGTTATTTTTTTAGATTCAAATCTATTGCACTATATTAAAAGCCGCACAACCTTTTTTTCAAATTGATACGCGTCTAGAAAAATAGTCTAGAATTGGTGTTTTTCAATAATTGAAGAAATAAAACTTTTTAAGTATTTTTTTAAGTATCTTAAGTACTTGAATTCTTAATGACTTCTTCACATATTATTATTCTATTAACTTTTCCAACAAAAAAAAGAATGTTAAGAAAAAGCTTTGATTTAAGATTATTACAGTGGCCAGCGTCTTAAAGAATAGCAGAAGACTAGTTGCAGTAATTTCCTATTTGATTTTTCGTTTGTCTTCAAATATGCATTGAGTGGAGTCTTGAATCTTGTAATGTTCATCATATATTTATATGAATGATCAGTTAATCGAGTACGAAAACTGTGGTTATATTTATGTGTTATATAATGGTTTTATATAATTTTACGTATATTTATTCTGAATTGACTTATTTGTTGATACACTTAAACAATGAGTATAAAATCTTGCATAAAATTTATTGAATCACTTCTTTGCCTACATAAGAATATAAGGGTATGTTAGTGCTATCGTACTGTTTGCAAAAGGTAGAAATAAAACTATGATTTGTTGATTAGATTGAGATTATCAGACAAGTTGTAATCTACTCTATACAATTTCATCTCACTCTCTCTCTCCGTCCCCTTCTCACTCGATCTCTCTCTCTCTCTCTCTCTGTCTCTCTCGGCTCTCTCTCTCTCTGTCTCCCACTCTTTCTCTATCTCTCCCCTCTCTCTCCACCTCACTATGTCTCTCTCTCTCTCTCTCTCCCTGTTCTTAAGAGAACACATCTTTGCTTTTTTGAAACGTTTCAGGTCAACAAATGAGCTATTTTATAAGTTGTGGAAACCAAGCAAGATATGAATGTGAATTTCTCATTGATATTAATCAGGTCCGAATAAATGGCTTAGGTGTATATAGATCTGATCGATCAGTTGGCTACTTCACAATAACCAAAATTCCAGCATTTCATGTAGATTCTCTTAACTTAAACGCCTACCAACCATGCGGTAAGTTTTCTTCTTTCCCTTTTCTTTTTCGATTACAGATAATAATGTTGATATAATAGAGCTTAGCATTCACGCCTTGTAAACGATTGAATGACTGACTGACAAAGTTGAATGAGTGACTTGAACGATTTCAAGTGCGTTAACAACTCATCAACAAGTTGCGTTTCGTTGTACAGTGTCAAGGATAGAGAACAACACTGTTGCATACTTAAACTTACGTGTTCTCTCTCTGTTTTTTTTTTCTTTTTATCTGATTTATAGGGATTTATGTCTCGCAGCAAACTTTAGGACTTTTTTTTATTATTACTTTTTTAGCACTCTCTAGGCAGTGTTTGAACCTATATATAGTATAGTGTGCTCTTTATATATTTCACTAGAACTCATTACGTATTTGTGTTTTTGATGCATTTATTCGATTGCATTGAATGATGATTTTGACTTTATCGAGAGACACTTTAAATTGATTTCCCATGTAAATCTTTTCGCCTCTTTTCTTTCTTTGTTGGTTTCATTTCATTGAGTCAAACTATTGCACGAAAAAAAGCTTTGAAGAGCGGACAAGAACACGTCAAAACGTTGTTTGTTTTTTTTATTGATTTTTATTGAGCTCAAATCTTAACTTTTCAAAATATTTTTGTGAAATGTCAGACGTGCCTTAATTTCGTTGATATATAGTAGATGGCCAGGTTACCCAAGCAGCATATACATACACACACAAACATATACACGCAATCATCAATATTTATTTTCATATCGAGTTGACACATGATTGATTGAATAATATAGACATACATTCAAAGATATTCACATTTACTGTTGCTAACGTTTGATGTTCAACAGAGTGATGGCATGAGAGCACTATTTTATGGCGAAGGTTGGTGTACTTCGATGCTTGACTTAACATTTTTCATCACATATTTGTATACACATACAATACATGTAATGCAAGCATTTCGTTTAGTTTGTTAGAGTTAATAGTGATTAAGCAATAAATGCCTGTTATTTGTGTTGGTCTCTTTTTTTTTCTGCTACGGTAAAGATTTCTGTAAACTCAAATAATTTAGTTTTACTCTTAACAGGCTCTACGAATGCGTATTCTGTTGTGTTTATTTGGTTTTTCTTCATGAATGATTTTTGCTTTATTTGTTTTTGGTTGGTGTGCGTTTTCTTTTTTCTTTTTGTTCGTCTGGTTTGTTTCTGTTGTATGCTGTGTTTTTGTTTGTCTATCAGAAATTTATTCAATTGTTAAATATAATTCTTTGAATATCAATTGTCATAAACACGCACGTGTTAGTAGGTAAGTAAGTACCCATTTATATATGTACAGAGCTATCGTAATAAGCGGTTTACGTATTTATCTGTGTAGTTATTAATTGATTTAAAATTTATTTGATTTGTGTTGTGTAATTTTTGATCATCACCCATCAAAACCAGTAATTAATAAAATTATTCTTTTGAATTTATCTACATTTACTTCTCTCTGGTGCGAACAATACATATGTGTACGCAGTATGATAGACATAAGTAAGTATGAACAACTTAAATTTGTAATTTTTAAATTCAAAACTATATTGGAATTAAAACATTTACTGTACACTATTTTAGCTGTTTAATCCGCAGAAAATGTCATCAATCTTAACATTGCGAATAGGGAAACGATCAGCTTTTGAATGATAAACGATGTGCGGCTATTCGATATAATTCAATATATTTTCAGATTGACGGATTGGATTGGCGGTAATGAAGTCCACACTTGAATAAACCGACTTTTTGAGATACGCAAATATTAATATATTTTGAAATTCATCTGAAATTTCAGACTCCATCAACCAAACCTCACCGAACGGAAGTAAATAATAGCGTAGAGTTATGAAAGAAGTATAAAAATGTAAATATAAACTATACTGTTGCTGAGCCTTTTGTTCCGATATGACTCAATGTTTAGTACAGTTATTACAAGCGTATGTATTAGAGACAGTATAACCTAAAAATCAAATTATAGTTCATATTAACCTGAGCTTGAGCAAAAACCATCCACAATTGAAAAAGAAAAGTTTTCACGTTTAACAATGATTTAAATGAAAGAAAAAAAAGCATTCGCTTTTCGCAATGATATAAAAATGTATGATAATGGGTAAAACAAAATAATATAAATATAATATCTTTATAAATATAAACATATTTATGTAGGAATTAAGTGAGAGGTTTGGGCCTTTGCGCCTTGGGAAAGGCCGCTAGTCCATCACTTGTGAGTTTCTCTTGAGGTAGACTAGAACTTGCTTAAATTAATAGCGAAGCTTAACCGTCTCAACGAGAAAAGCCTGGTTGAAGCTCCTTCTCCTTTAGATAGGTTACAGCCATCTTAGTTTAGGTACTCACAAGTCGCAATATTCGTAGGAAACTGAATATTCTTTTCGCCGAACGGCCAAGTGTATAGTTAAACTCATGTGCGAAACCGCGAAAAATCGCTTGCGCTTCATATTAAAAAGTGAGCAGCAGTAAGCAGTAGTATTTGAAAACTATCTTCAAAGTTATTACAATCAGTGTGTACAATCGTGGTTTAAGCAGCTCTTCTGGATTTTCTTTACCATTCAAGAAGATATTAAAATTTTTCTTTAGGCTCCTCGAAAAAAATTACGTTTTCCTTCGTCATCTGCATATACATTTTTTCCACCTTCACGAAGATCACACATCCTTCCTTACTCAGCAATAAGAATAATTCATTAAAGAAGTTGGCTTCTGTAATTATCTAGACATGGGACAACATGAATATCAACCTAAAAAAAACGGGACAACGTATAATATATAAATTTTTTTGGGACAGACGAGCTGGAAACCCCTTTGTTATAGCCTGGTTATAAGCACTTTTTCCAGAAGAATGAAATTTAAATAGCAGAGTACTTGAGTAATGGTTAATTGGAATAACTTTTTATAGAGCACACTGAGTTCATTATATTCAAATAAAAATTCATTGATTCCCTAAAGTAAATTTAATGTTTCGTTCCAAAATGTGTATCCATAAATAGCGATGCAAACCGTCATTGCTCATTCACTTTCGAATGCAGTTTAATAAGCCAAGTTACTATGCACGTACTTACATCTTATGATGTTTGCGGAGAAGCTTAGATCCGGCTGGGACGAAAATTTTTTTCTTTTTGATATCAGACATATACACATAATAACTTAGTCGGAAGATGAATGTTTGCACTAACGGACGTAAACAACAAGTGTTGAACAACAAGGATTACATAGAAGTTCTCGCCTTGTTTTATTAGATTCATAATATTCATAGAGAAACGATTCTAAACCAAACAGATCTATACACATGCACGGGTGTATATGAACGAAATTTTTTTCTATTTTTGCCAGTATGCCAGTGTCAACTGGTTGTTGCATCATCAACATTATGCTGCGTTGGGCATTTTGTGTACTGTTTTTTTTCGGAAAGTGTTTCCTTTTTTCATTTGTATTTTCTTTTATCGCCTAATACATGTACCGAAACATTGTTGTTGTGAAAAACGCATCATAGTATTTAAATGTCATGAAAACACACTCATGTAAGGAAACGAGTTTCTATATGAATGTGATGTCATCATGTGTATTTAGAATTGTTCCCTGTTCCTGATGTTTGCTTAAAATTTATGTACCATCAGGATGGATGATGGCTCGACGTTACGTTTTGTTCAGTTTAGTTTAGTTAAAAAAAAAAACGTCTTTTTGTTAGTTTTTTTCCCTCACACTGTGGGAAGCGTATGAAGTTATGGACACATCTACAAGTGTTCTGAATATATATATATATTTATATGTGAACTTAATGTGTATATGTTCTTGATGATGTCAGTTGATGGTTGTAAATGTCGACATTGCGTTGGACAATGTCTTCAGCTGCAATTACAGCATGTTTCACCAAACTGATGCGAATAAATGTTGACACATGTGTGGCCAAAACATTCTCTCCTGTAGTGAGTTCAACTTTATTTTGTTTATGGCTATTTGCTACATATATATATATATATATATGTATGTATATGTGTTTGTGTGTTTACTGGTGTAACTAAGTGCCTGATATATGTTAGGTTCACAGGAACACGAATGCGTAAGTGTTGCCTGCACGACAAAAAAAAGTGTAAAACGTTGAGCACATATTTTATTATTAAATGTTATGGTTGAAAATTTGTTGTTGCTATTCTTGTTGTCATCGTTATCACCACTAATCCAACCATCATCATCATCATCATCATTATAAGTGCCACTGCAATCAAAATCAAGAGTATAAGAAATATTTGTGTCAGTGTTTCCATTAGTGAAACCATCATAAATCATTCGAAACTTATTTTTGGTTTTGAATTCGGGAGAGGAGAGCTTTGAGAATAATTGTGACAACTTGAAAAGGTTTTCATAAATTCAGCAAATAATTCGATACCACCATAAACGTAACGATTTGCAAAATTTATATGCGTTTCAACTACACCGAAACTAAATACGAAGGAAAGTTTGCGTCCAGGAAAATCTTACCTGATCCTTACAAAAAAGATTTTGAAAAAATATCTGAAATTGATGTCGAACTGAGCAACAAATTTTTAGGAAGGGATAACATCATCAAGTAAAACCAAATTTTTGATCTTTTCGTAGAGGCTTGCGTTCACATTTTTTTGAGGTTATTTCCAAGTTCTTCCCTAGTTTTTAATTAAACATGCAATGCACGCTTGAACCTTATTTCTAGATTAGTTAAAATTTTCTGTCTAAACTCGTATCTAGTATAATGTCTTCCTAGTCGAAAAAGTTGAGACGCTTTCAATTAATGATATGAAGAACGCAAGGATGTCGACAACGATGTCCTTAATTATTTTGGGACTCCAAATCACTTCTATGCATTTCTATTGAGGAGAGAAAGCTTCTTGATAAATGTAGCGCGTCTAATGCCGTTTAGAAACTTTCAAAAACGTGTTGTGAAGAATAAATAGTAAAATTTTATTTATTTATTTTTAAAAAAAAACTCCTGACAAAAATGTTATACACTGCACCTAAGCCTAAGCAGCGTAGAGTATATTTAAAAGAAAAATGATTACCAGAGTCCACACTTCGTATAGTTTGCCTATTTGATTTGTTACTAATATCTGATAAAGAGAACGATTTTTGTTCTTTCTAAAAACAAGTTTTTTGACAAAATATGGGCCTAAGTAGATGGCCTGGTAGAAACAAACAACAATTTATCAGGGTCACAAAAATCTAGATATAAAACAGAATAGCGCACTAGTGAGTCTAGAGAAAAAGAAGTGCATTACGGCAATAACACTACAGCGTAACGCTATGTTTTACATACAGAATTTGAAAAATATCTAAGCGTGCTATTACACGCCTCATAAATGCAACTAAGTATTTTACTTATCAATTAAAAAAAAAATATCTTTACCTTTTCCCTTCGAAAATCAGCTCGGAGCGAAAACATTACAAACAGTACGCTGTGTATCATAGGAAGAAGACCACAAGGGCTTTCAGAAAGTGTCGCTGCGAATGGTTGTTAACGTATTAAATGATTTCAAGTAACTATGATGACTATGACGGCGCCAACGCTTTTGTTGATGACAGTGACGATCCTACGGTCTGGTATTCTTCGCAGGTTGATGTGTATATATATGTATGTATATGTGCACCTTTTCTCAGTTGTCCTGCATTGTTAATGTCTTCGTTTAGCATTTAATTCGGTTGTGGTTGTTTATCATCACACGCACTACGTTTAATAGCACATATACGTGTACACGTAGATGTGAATGGATCTGAACAAATAAGTGAAAACGTGTAAGCGTATATATATAACACATATGGAAAATGGGTGAAAAGTGTTTAAAATGTTTTACGTTAACCTCCAGTATAAACTCGCTCATTACTCGTATGTAAACGTTATAAGTCATTTGTAAATTATGGTGCACGATACGGTACAGGGATGTGAGAATGTGTGAATGTGTGTTGCTACACAGTGAATTAAATGCAATGCTTGTGTATATGTAAAAGTTCTTGCCTGTTAAAAAGGCCCGATTTTATGGCATCCTGCCTGTACCCATGTATATGTGGATTGGTTTGGTCTTATGCAAACAAAAACGTGCACAAACACATATATATATATACGTATGTGATCATAAATACAGAATGCTTTCATTATGACGATGACAATGATGATAATGGTGTTGATAATACATCTGGAAAAGTGAGCCTCTTCACTGTTGATTTCCTGTACTGAATTTTGTTCTCTTTAACGTGAATGTTGTTGTCGTTGTTGTTGCTGTTGTTGTTGTTGTTTTTGTTGACATGTTGCAACAGCAAGAATTATATTGCCATCATTCCCTATGCCTGTTATGACACCATTTTCGTTCGTTACGCTATGATATGCTATTCATTCTGACAAGTGAACGCACAAGCAGCCTACTTATATATAAATGTTTATACTCCTATTCGTCCTATTCGTCTATATGCATCCATTTTTGGGACAACCATTGTGTCCTTGCCATAAATGTCTCATATGAGCATTAAGGTTATGTGTATGTGCGTGAGTGTGTATGTGTACGTGTACGTGTAGGTGTGTGTGTGCCTGTGCCTGCGCCTGTGTTTGTATGTTGCCTATTCCCAATATGTTTTTGGTGGTTTTGAATGCTTTTGATGCATTTATGTCACTTTCTATTTAAACGTTATTTTTCTTCTTATTAGAACAGTGACATGCCTGACATATGCATACGTACATAAGCATACACAATGTGTGCGCACACAATTACATTAATGTTCGTATGTAAACAATAATTGCTGCAGCAGTTGTGTGTATTTTCGTTACGCCTGTTACGGTTGGTGTGTGGAGTGTATGTCCTTGACATTTAATGCATTATGATTTCATTCATGAACACATAAATAGTTTAAATATTTTATTTTGTTGGTTTAATACAGAAACGGTGTAAACTCAATCAAAACATTTTAGGGAAAATATATTTAACTTTAATTTTGATGAAAACTTTAACAATTATATTAAACTCTAAGCATCGTTTGACTTCTTCCTCAATTACAGTGCAGTTTATATCTAACGATTAGATAAATACCTTTGTGCCGTTCAGTTCATCGATAAAGTATATATCGAAATCTGTTAGTTGATTTGAAAACAAGAACTTAGTAAGTGAGTCAACTACGAACGGCTTCTTTGTGTTACAAGTTTAACGTGGTGATGGTGTAGAAATCTAAGAAAAGTTCAAAACAATTCCTTTAGCAACGCAGACTAGCGGTAATTATTTATTTTCTTCTTATATAAACAACAAATTAATTCATTTTGACCCAAATTCTTGCGTTAAGCACAATGATTAAGAATTTTAAAGAAAAAAAAAATTATCCAATTTTTCCTCACCTCTATCAATCATCTAAAATGTATATGTTTACCTTCTATCCATAGACAAGTATGACGGATATATTTGCTTAAAGTGCACTACTTATAAAAGTACGCACATGATGCCATCCACCAGCACATTGATGATGCATTATTCATCAATGCCAAAATTTAATCTTTGACAACTTATCTTTAGCAGTTGTCTTTTCGCCGAATGTTATGTCGGCTGGTTGGCTGGCTGGTTGGCTGGCTGGCTGGTTGGCTGGTTGGCTGGCTGGCCGCTAGCGGAGACGCGAGCAGTGTATAGCAAACAAAATGAATAATATTTTCAGAGTGGCACGCAGTGTCTTAAAAACAATTTCATGTTTGCATTTCCAATGTGATCTCGGCGACAATTCATCAACTAAATGAGTGAATGAGTGATTTAAAGTGAATCCAATATATACATATATATGCAGAGGAATGCAAAGGCGCAAACATGCACGCAAGGCAAACAAATCGAATAACATACAGAGCAACGGACTATTAGTAATCATCATTATCCTCATTATTATCATTGTGATCCATAATAAAGTAAAAATGATTTATACAGAGAAAAATACAGAAATTTATTGTGACACGCTTGGCCAAAGAATGTATGTAAGGATATATACATAAGCTTAAGTGAGTGTGTATACAAAGTTGCTGTTTGATCTGCATTACTGAGTAGTATCTCGCTTGTACGTATTTCTCATGTATGTATGTGTGTGTACACGAAATGATAGCAAGCTTTGATACTTTCGCCATCAACACTTGACGGTCGAGTTCATTAATAAAATCAAAGTGACAAATCGTATGCAATTGTCAAATTGACATATATCCCACGTTTTGCATTACCGCCTGACTAAAGGCACTAACCGTGACAAATTCTGTCGCAGTGATCACTTGCAATATAGACAACCTTTCACTTTGCGAACAAAACCAATATGTGTAGCAAGCAACTGCAGTATATGCAGCGTGGAAAAGGGTTTTATAAGTCCACCAATGCCGTTATTTATGACCAAGGCAAGCGACATGTGCTTGATTGCAAATGATTTGTTGCATCCATTCTACTGTTGGTTTTTTGTATGCGGGTTATGATTGGCATTAGCTGGTTGTTATTGCTGGTATTTTTTGTTATTTAAGTGTGTAATTTTTTTTCTTTCTTTTAAGTATCCAAAAATGGGTTCGAGTAGTATTTATAATCCGCTCGTTATCGTCTTTATGTTCTCAAGTTAATGCGCAACTTTTCTCTTTGCCGGTCGGCTGGCTTGTCAACCTTCAGATTATTTATTATATATACTTTTGTTTTCGATTTTTTTTTTGGTTTCGTTTTTTATGCCTGACAGTGATTGATGTAATTTTCAAAAATGTGTTGACATATTTTTAGTACAAATAATTATATTTCATTGTAACATAAGCAAGTGATGCATCAAGAGTAAGAAGTACAAGCTGCCCAACCCGTAAAATAGTTTAATTATAGAACGAGTAAATGAGTGTGCTTAGGAAAAAGGTCTACAAGGAAGCATCAAAGAAACTTAAAAAGATCAAATAGAAAGGAATAAATCTAAATGTTTTTAGCAAGTACATACATACATATATTTGAGGTTATTACATATATTTCGCTATACACATGTGGTTATGATTTTTGTCGATTGTAGATATCAATCGAAATAAATGCATGATTTGCCTTTTGGTACTGTGAACTACAATTTATTATTGCAGCTATTTAGCTCGAGTATTATTTTGGCTTCGGACTCTCTTTGATGAAGTCGGTACCAATATGTGGTAATTAGAAACTGATCATCTGTATTAAAATTGATTGATTCGTGCGTACCGCAACGTACGATTTTGTGACCTGTTTTTTATTAATGATTTAGTTGCGTGCTGCCACAATTGTCACATTCTGTCACGCGTGGCTATGTGCATGATCTGGCTCGGCGTATTAACGATTATTTAATTTATATTGCTCTCTGATCTGAGTCAAATAGCTTAACATTAAACTCATCCCATATCTGTATGTTCACAAAATTGCCTAGTTGGGCCGCTAATATCTAATGGAGCTATCGTATAAGGGAAACTTGGCATCGTCATAAGGCGTCGTTAATAGGCGTTTTGGATATGCTTACAATAAGCGGAAATATGATAGGATGTCTTTTGAATTCCAAACTTTCCTTCATAAACTCTTCCGCACTCAAACGCTGCGACATTTATATAAGAAAATTCGGTTCGCTAAATCGAAACGGACCATGCCTGATCATGAGTATCTGTCATCATCAAGACTGTTTTTCTTGCGTATCTGTCATCATCAAGACTGTTTTTTTGCGGTAAATTTGTGAAATTCATTGTCACGTGTTATTATTGTAAGTTGGCTGCAAGGGCTTTTTGCAATTTACTACGTCCGCGTTGCACAAGTTAGTTATTGTAACTAAATTATACTATTAAGCACAATCGTGCCCTAAGGGACAGCAGACCGGAGCCTGTTGGGACCTGAAATTTTAGTTATTATAGTAACGATTGTTATTCCATAAGTGTAATTAATGATCAATAACCTAAACTAAACTAAACTTCGTAGTAACTTCGTAGTACACGAATGTTGTTTGCTACACATCTTGCATCACATCTTCTATGTGAGAAAAGAGATCGGATATTAAGTAAGATACGGTAGAATGTGATGCGATCGATAATAATGAATATCAGAAAGCGCTTCCTGTAGACGCACATACTTGAAGACAATTCAGTTATGTTCACTATAAGTATGTAGAGCTTGCAGTGCAATTTCCTATGATGCCTTTGATGTGCAATTAGTTTTACACACATACGATGTTCGCATGTATTAGACAATTATCGCGAAGAGAAAAGGGACAAATATATATAGACTACGGTTAGAGGCACAGTAAATAGAGTGGGACAAATCCAGCTTAGGGAAACTGACACAAGAACTTCTCTCCAGAGTCAAAGAATGGATCGAAAAAAAACCACGGTAGTTGACTTTTATTTTGTAAAAACTTCGAGCAAATGTGATTGTTACCGGCAATATCTGCTGGACATGTTATGTTTCAGTGTTCGAGATTTATGATTAGGAGCGGGA
The DNA here is from genome assembly GCA_000671755.1 of Glossina brevipalpis. Lineage (NCBI taxonomy): Eukaryota > Metazoa > Arthropoda > Insecta > Diptera > Glossinidae > Glossina > Glossina brevipalpis. The sequence continues at coordinate 616,973 of KK351016.1, read as the reverse complement.
CATTGTAAATCATTCTATAGAGAAAACAAAGTTACAGAGGGCAAGGTAGTGGTAAGAAATATAGAAATCTGAACTTTAATATAACGAATAAGTACTAAATAATAATGAAAGAACTTAGAGCAAGGAAACGTTTATGAGGACATAAAAAAGCTACGAATTTGAGCTTAGCTTCGGTCGGATTTCCTGAACTATTACCTAACCGTAGTTTCGGTTGAGGTACAAATCAGATGTGTGAAGAATGTTATCAATTTTCAAAGATTTCATTTTCATTTTCAATAAAACAAAAAGCAAACAATTTGCTTATGTGAGTCGATTTATGGCAACTTTTATTTCACCGACTGAGGAGGGAACGAAGTGATAATCGACTACCACGAAACGTAGAAACGAGATCGATTAATACATTCTTCAACAAATTTGAATTCAATATGAAACCTAATGATGCAGGCTAATAGATTTCGCCAACATAAGTATACAGTAAGAAAAATTTGCGAAAATTGCGTGGTTGTTTTTTATGCCAGTGAAGAAACGAGTCCTTACACTTTGTTTTAAAATAATTTTGTCGCGTTTTAAATAAAAACGATTTTCTTTTCAAGGGTCAGTTAATTTCTCAAAAGAAGCGTACTTCAGTATTTTCGTATGCAAATGAGTTTATCGTTGTTATTCTAGGATTTTTTTTGCATTCGATTTTGTCAATTGATTCTTTTAGACATTAGTAAGGAACTCCAGAAGATAACATTAGGTAATTGATGAGACTGTAGAGTAACCGATTTCGTAACTTCACGGTTGCTCTATATGGTGTGTAAAACTCGTTACTTCTTTTATCGTAAATTGTAATAAATGAAGAGTTTATTAAATATCGATAAAGTGCGGATCATTTATTTCATTATTTCAAATCAATTACAAACATTATTAAAAGAGTGGCTTAAGTGTCTTGCTTGATATAAATGATGAATGCAGCAGGAGAGTATAACGCGCATATGAAAATATGATGGATTGAATATTCTGCTTGCCTTTAAAACCGACACAATTGCATGTACTTAGTGCAACTTTTGTGTGAACACTCGCTCAGATGGATATATGCACTTTTGTTTGCAAGTACGTGAACGTCAATCGATAAGTGACGCCTGGATCAATGTATTTTAAGACTGCAATCGTTGATGCTCTCATGGCAAGGAAAATGACGCTGCGAGAGAAATCTGACGGAATCGAATTATAAACTCAAACCAAAGAGATATGGATGAAAGTAAATCAGTTGAAAGGACAGCAAAAGAAGATTTATTGATCATTTATCATCAATACACGACTTAAATAAAAATGGTTTAATAATAATAAAAAAAAAAAAAAAAAACAGAAAGTAAAATGTGTCATAATTTGACGACATAATTGATTTTAATGCATCACAAGCTCAGATAAGCAATTATGTGAGAATTTTATTCGTGCCGCGCATAGTTCAAGAATACTGGAATATAGGATACACGAAACGATTACAATTCTTTGAAAACAAATAAACATAATTTTTATATATAATATATATATATACACGTGTATATGTATGTATATATATATGTAAATTTATATAGGTTTAAGGTTTTTGTAAAAATTTTTCAATTTTATTTTCGTTTCATTCTACAGACAGCATTTGAACGAATTTTAAACGCTTCGTTATTTCAGGTTTGGTGCTGATGTGGTAGCAACAAGTTGTTAGCTGTTTTTAAACAAGAGCACTTGAACTTTTGCAGCACCGGCAAAAAAAACTTACATTTTTACGTAAACATAGCGAACTCGAAAAACGCTCTTTAAAGAAATTCTAAGGAAAATGTATTCAACAAAAAAAAAAAACCACACCGCTAGACATTATTCAGACTCTAGTACAGCTACACCCACACATGCTCTTTATTAATATTGCTAGCAGTTTGAACTTTTTTCCATTTTTTTGTTTTTTTTTTTTTTGTTTCACACGCAGTACATTAAACAGTAAAATACTGGAGACTTCTCTTAACTCTACGAAAAGCATTGCTGGTGGTAGTGATGACGATAGTGGTAGAAAGTGTCTTTTCCCTATTTTTTCTTTGTTGTATATACAGACACTGGCTCTATACGAAAGTGAACGCAGTTCACAAACCAACAACAAACTCGTTGTATGCGCAAAAAAAAATTATACATTTTTTCTTTTCGTTTATTTCAATGTTCTTTGCTTACGTGGGTTTTCCGGTATTATCGCTGAGTATTACCAGCTTATTGTTGTTGCTTCACTAACGGTCTATATGACTGGCTGGTTGATTATATTGCTGTCTAGTTGGCTGCCGTTGTCATGGCTTGCCTTGGCAAATGTCCTTGCCCTAGTCCTACTTTGCCAGCCACAGCACATGTACTCGAAATACATACACAAACGCACACATTTATCCACTTATGGCTTAAGCATAAAAACTCCTAAAAAGCATTGGTAGCGTTTTCATTCGCACCCACTTAAAAAAAAAATGCAGAACTGATTGCACAGTAACAGAAAACTTGGATTGTTTCGGAGATTTCTCTAGTTGTTGACTTTCATTTTATCTTGTTTATACAGTGTTAAGGTTAAGTCACAACACTAAAGCCTATTTAAGTATTTTCAAAATGCGTATTTTTTCATGTTTATTGAAAAAGCAAAAATTTAATTTTTCTCTTAAGAGTATTTACGTACGTTCCATTTATTAAAGTTACAAAAACTGACGTTTCTTATTTATATTGGATGAATGCCTTGGGAGAAGTTTCAAATTGAAATTCTAATTAGTAAATTGGTTTGCCAAGGGAAAAGAACGTGTCTAAATAGTGCGCTTTTTTGTCTTATAACACCGGAAGATAAAACCTCGAAAAGTTTGCCTAAAATACGCAGAGTCCGATTAAAAAATATATTTTTTTTCATTACTCACATATACTTTATAATATATATTATACATTAAATATTAAATATTATATATATATAATTTTATTTTTATATTTAATTTTTAATTTAATATTTATTTTATTATACATTATATAGTATATAAAAGGTGGGCTAAAAAGTTCGTACATATGATTTTTAGTTAGCCCTAACCTTCAAATGAAACGTATATAAATTTGACAGTTGTTGCACTATTGGTATGTGACTTATAACACTTTTAGTGAAACAACTTTTGTTAGTTTGAAAAAATGGATAAAAGGAATTTCGTGTGTTTATACAGCATTCCTTTTTAGCGAGAAAGAATACTATTGAAGCCAAGGCTTGGCTTGATAAACATTATTCGGACTTTGCACCAGGAAAATCAACCGTAAAGAAGTGGGTTGCTAAATTTAAAAGAGGCGAAATGAGCATCGAACGCAGTGGACGCCACAAAGAGGCTGTTACCGACGAAAACATCAAAAAAGTCCACAAAATAATTTCAGATAACCGTAAAGTGAAGTTTATTGGAACAGCTGAGACCGTCAAAATATCAAAGGAACGTGTTGGACACATCGTGAATGAATATTTGGATATGCGAAAGCCCTGTTCAAAGTGGCTGCCGTAGCGAGCTCACAATCGACCAAAAACAACAACGAATTGATGATTTTGAGCAGTGTTTGGAGCTGTTCCATCGTAATAAACCCGAATTTTTGCGTCGATATGTGATAGTGGATGAAACATGACTCCATCATTTCGCATCGTAGTCCAATTGATAGTCAGCCGAGTGGACTGCACGTGATGAACCGACTCCAAAAGGTGGAAAGAAGCAATAGTCGGCCGACAAGGTTATGGCATCAATATTTTGGTATACGCATGGTATAATATTCATTGAATATCTTAAAAAGGGAAAAACGATAAACAACGACTATTACGTAGCGCGATTGGAGCGTTTGAAAGAAGAAAGTGCTGCTTCATCAAGACAATGCGCCGTGTCACAAATCAATGAAAACGATGGCAAAATTGCATGAATTGGCTTCGAATTGCTTCAATATCCACCGTATTCTTCAGATCTGGCCACCAACGACTATTTCCTGTTCTCAGACCTCAAGAGGATGCTCGCTGTACAAAAATCTCGCGTCAAAAATTGCTTCACTAAAAATGCTATAACTTACATACTAATAGTGCAACAGCTGTCAAATTTATACACGTGTCATATGGATTTAATACTAGTAGCGCCATCTATGTGTCAGCCTACGAACTTTTTAACCCACCTGTTATTATATATTTCCTTAACCATCCTTTAAGAAGTGAGAAGAAGCGTTGACAAAAGTACGTACATTAATTAAAACGAATTACATTTAATTTTGAAAGTTCCAGCAATCAAACGAAACAATCGGCTTTAAACGAGAGTACAGTTTCAACAAGTATTAGCTGGTGGCCATCGTTTTAGAAAATGGTAGCTGAGCTAAACGTTTTCTAACAATATTAATATTAGAGTGTCTAATTGTCAAGGAGCCAAATCGGTCAGAGAAGACGTCTACAGTGCAATATGAATATCGCCTTTGCCTTCTCTAATAGAGTTCTCTAATGCATACTTTGCAGAAAGTATTGAATATAAGAAAGATTTTGTGCAAGATGATCGCAAAGTTGACGCTCTACCGAGCAAAAAGGTGTTCATATTAATGAAAAAAAAAATTGATCTAAACCGGTGTTGGCATTGAAAAATAAAATCTATACACTATCACTATTCCGAAATTTTATACAAACAAATAAACGGTATATGTAAGGTTCGGGGCGAAACTGTTGTCAATTGAAGAACCGACGCCCTGATTCACAGAATATTTAAGTAGGCTTTTAATAAAACATTTGCTGAATCTAGCTATTGTTTTGTAATTTTTTTTATTGGCATCACTTAGCAACAGAAAATCTAATAAAAAAATTACATTAAAGATATTTACGTTAAATTTTAGAAAAATCTTTTAAAAAACTTCCAAAGCAAAAAGTACAATAAATTAAACCAAAGAGACATAACAAGTTTAAATTAACTTATAGCGAGGAGCATAATATAAAAAGATACGCTTCAAGATAAGTGCCCATAAATAAGCAAATCAAATCTCCATAATTACCATTAAATTGCCAAATGTTATGTGCGCATTTAAACGGATATTATAAATCATTCAAATGTCTTTGAACCCTGCCCACAACATAGCAAATGAATGACTTAATGTTTTAATCATATTTTAAGCGCTAGAACAATAAATAAATCAAAACATTATTGTTAAGCAAAAATTGCAAATGAAAGTGAAATCTTGAGACGATTTAAATTAAACACCACCAACATAAACAGATTAAACGAATATTACTATTATACTCTAGGTATCCGCCTAGGCAGCTGTCTTTTTTTCCAATAAATAATGAAAATTAACCGAGTAGCCAGAGAGTGGCAACGTGTAATATATAGAGATGAGGATTAAGCTCTTTTGAAGAAGTTCTATTCGGATATATGTTCACATTCAGATATCATTTGTTTTATGAGATTTTTTTTATGAGATTTCCTCGCGGTTGGTTGGCGAATCGTGCTTTGTCAATCATTATTGTTGATTAAGCAATCAATCTTGGCACAACGAAATATTTTCACGTACAGAATGCGACAAACAACGACGTTAATGCATAAGTGACTGCATATATCAAATGAACACTTAGATCAAATTTACTAAAAATGTTTCAAATTTGTTGTGCTTCGCAATGTATTATGTTATAAATCATTTTATAATTGAGTCTTTCTATTATCTTCCTTCTATCGACCACACTCTTAACACCAGTTGATACGTGGTTGTTTTTAGAATTGTTGTTGTAACCATTGAAAATATATTGATTTAAAAAATAAAAAACACTTTATCTACTTAAACGTCTTCTTTAATTAATCATAATTCTTCTAAAAAGAAGAAGAATATGAATTTTTGAAACTCGATCTTTTTTTAAGGTGAATTTCAAATAAAAAAATAAAAAGTTTAAGTCCGAAACTTTTTTCTTTTCTTCTGATATTTTTACCTTTACCCTTCGGCTACTGCGCAAAAAATTTCAGTAGCGCACAAATTCCATTTCGCTAATCATCTGCTAATTAATACCGTACACCTTATATTCAGGTTTTCTTTTTGACATAAACATTATACACAATCAGACAGATTTGAACATAAAACCAACAACAATAATAACCACAACGTTTATGATCGCTTAACTCTACAACAACTTCCTTTCACAGTCAGATTTACTTTACGCGCTTCTTGAAAAATTTTTAAACAACCGGTAGTTCTCTCAATACTAACCTTGTAGACTACAGTCAAGTTTTTCTCATTTTTGTTCCATTTAGGCAACACGTTATCTTTGCCAGTAATGCTGAAAACACATTTAAAATATGCTTAATCCGATACCTGTGTATGAGCAAATGTCTGACCGACCGCCTTTCGATGAAAATCGCTTGTTCGACAACATTTTTTTGGATAAAGTTCCTGTATAGTTCTACATTATTTAATGTTTTCTAAATTGGATTAACTACGAAAATCTCTTGAAAAGGATTAGAGGTCAATTAATTTCGAGCAAGGTTGTTATAGAATAAATGAATAAACGAGTTGATTAAAAAAACAGGTACATCAGGTACATCGGGATTCAAGCTATTGTTCCCGTTTCCAAAATCCGTGGAAGGGCATCACAATTTCGCTCCAACCCAAATACAGTATAAATTATTATTTTCTGTTTCCTTCTTCATCATAAATTCTTAATAAATGAAAGGCATTCGTTCATTTTCGTCTTTCCTAATGGGCCTGGTATGGTATTATGTTTGTATTTTGTTACGTTTAATAATCAGTTTTGATTTTTGTGAATTGCTCATATTGGCGTGAAATGTCAAAAAGCATCAGGTTTGTCTCATCAAAGTTGATGAGACGAGAATGAATCAATTTTCGTTCGCTTTTATATATTTTATTGCACATATCGCTGGTCCTCCCGTTGTGACGTTGTGCTGTTTTGCTTTTCCTTTGCTTGACGTATCAGATTTCAAATTTCTTTCTTCTTTAAACTTCTTTAAACTATGATTATGTTGATGGATATTAAAAGATGGACAAAAGCTGAACTTACGTTTTGTTTATCTTTATTTTTATTTTTAATATAAAAATTTAATTAATTAACGTAATAATGGAATAAACTACGCTTAATGAATTAGGTCAAGAAAAACATTTGTCATATTTGTTCCAATAGATTGCTTTAGATTAGTGTAACTTTCGCAATACTAGCTGCGTAAAAAAAATGTTATTACATTTGTTAATTTAGACAAAAGTAGCTAAAAATCTGCCAAAAAGGCAGGGGTTCCATAGTAGTAGTTTCTAGGGTGAAGGCGTTTTATCAAAACCAGAACCCTGAAATTTTTACTCTTGAAATGCTGCTCTCCTTCAGAAAGCCGTGAAAATTCTTGAAAAAGCTAAGAGGACCGGTACAATTCATTACAACTTCGTTGTGAAACTACTTGCACAAGAAGCATTAGATTTGTGGACATTAAAGTTTAATTTCTTCGAATTTCCATTTGTGAATCGCCCATGAAACCAAACAAAACCGAGCTATTTTCGAAGAGGTTAATAAGGGGGATGTGTGTGAAACGTAACTCACATACGACGATAACATGCGAGAGGGGCCATACTGCGAAGTGTTTGGAGCTACAAAGTCACAAGACCATGGTTTGGGTTCAAAGGGATTGAAAGAAAATCGTGCATTATGAAGTACTACAACATGGTCAGATTGTTGATCCTACCGTGTCAAGTACTAATGCGAAATGCGCAGTTGAGGCAAAGCTCTGTCATGGCAATGCTGGACTACACACATACCTAATAATTCAACAGAAACTGGAAATTTTGTCTCGAAACTTTTGATGTACCCATCATATAGTCAACACTTGCTATTGCGTCCGCTCTCTAAAGATCCCGTTCAATGATGCAAAGCTGTCTTCGAAAGTGGCCTGGAAAAATAAACTAATTCTGGTTTTTTGCAAGAATATCCTAAATGTCCTGCAGTAGTGGCATAATATACTAGATTATCGATCAAAATGGTTCAGAGGAATTTATGGATGTTTTTGAATTTTGATGAAAACGACGCCGCGAAATATATGTATATCGGAAGAAGAAGAGCATACAAAGGAGAAGCGCAAAGCGCCCGATTTAGCGTTAACGTTGATAATAACTTACACGTTGGTAATAACTTACACTCACGTCTCCGTATAGATGAGCATTCGAGATCTTTGGCATTCAAATTAGTGAGAGTCAGCCGTGCATTATTTTGTGAGATCGGTTAAAGCCGAAAATAAACGGCACATTGCGTGCACAGATCTTTCCTGTTTGCCTTTTTGCCATTATCACGGGTCGCTTGGCAACAACTGGTATATATTGAATCTAGAAAAAGAACGATTATTCATTTTACCTGTCTGTAGTTAGAGAGATAGGTAAGGAGTTTAAAAATGTTAACTCTCTTGAGGACTTTTCTTTAAAATATTATTTTACAAATATTGTAAAAATTCGAATAAATATTGTTGTATTCTGCTGCAATCAAGCCGTTTTTGAGAATCATGTTTCAAAAAAAAACATATTCAAGGTATTGAAATATATAGCAGACATGTTGTTTTATATTAGGTTCTTTTTATTAATCTACGGTCCCAAGACTCGAATGTTTCGGTTCCATGTTCAAGCATTCTGCTTCATTTCAAATCGCTATTAGTCTCGTATTCATTCGACGCCAGCCTCTAGATTGTTTTTTATTACTATAGTTTGGCAGTGCTTCAAAATGAATGTGAAGACTTTCTAAAGACAACTGTTAGTACTTTAGAGAACTTAAAAACTAGCACTTAGAAACTAGCACTTAGAAATTAGCCGATGAGGCATCACACTGCCGGCAGAAAACAAGATATTTTCTTCGAGTCGTTTGGGGAAGAGATCGCAATTCCAAGCATTTTTTGCATCCAAATTTTTTCCATCTAATGGATTTGTATCAAACCTTCTAGATTAGCGAAATCATTAACAGGGCGTTGTTTTATTTAAGCTTCGAATTATCGCCCTTTAAAGTACTACACTTTATTATCTACGCATCTAGTAGATAGACATCGTAATTTTACGATAATATGTCTCTATGTCTTCAAGGTTACATATATATTATGTAATAATAAATAAATAAATGTTTCCAACTATTTTGTATATTATTGAAAATTTGAGAAATCAGTCGATGCAAAGGTGGGAAATATAGATAAACTCAACAATTCACTTTGATTGATGGCAAGCTTAATAAGCTTTAGTTAGTTGTTTTAAGGTAAAATTCGTAATCCTCTCGCAATTATATCCTTTTTGTGGTGACATAAAAGTTATGATATTTATGTTGCCGATCACCATAAGGTTTCATTACCATTAATTAGTTTAAGTCAACACATTAAAGAATGCGGAAGACGACTCATATGATATGATGATTATTTTCTCTGCACCGTTGGTTTTGAGGTCACCATTAATTGAAGACGAATGTAGACGTTTATTTATGGATGGATTAGAAGGCATAAGCTAAACATAAATCTCCTACGGATTAAGATGAAAGCAAGCGAACATAAACATAAGTTAAATACTGAAACACAGATGTACAAACCTAAAGAAGTTATTCTTTTCAATTAATAACATCAAGGGTAACATAAAAAATATGTTAATTAATGATACTGACGTTGTAGGATTTCAACAAAGCATACAAAGAAATGTAAATAAAAAAAAGAAAATATCGGAAAAAAAAAATTTTAATTTTTTGATTCATCTGCAAATTTCGATTTTGCTTCTATATTTAACTATGATTCGTATTTCAAGTGTCAAAAACCTGGCTAAAGGCAATTCCTTTAATGCGAACATGTTCTCTGTGCATATCCTGGTCGCTTTGTCAGATTTGGTTTTTGTGTTGATTGGGAGCTCTACTTGGCAAAATTATCTTAATGTTCATCTTTATTCAACATTTTAATCATTTCATTGCTGACGAACAGGTCGTCTCTCCGTGCTTAAAAAAAAAAAAGAAAATATACAATCGAAGGCAAAACAGACATTCTTCCTGCATGAGTCCTTTCTATTTACAAATGAAAAAGTTTGACGAACTTCGAAATATTTAGTTGAGTTAAGACAAGTTGTGCTAGTTGCGTAAGTGTACAAAGGTACGTCTACCTTTGACACGTACCAATCAGTCCGAAAAATTTTGTTGAATTTTTTTTTACTTTTAAATATTTCCCATTTTTTCATTGTTTCACTGAAAATTTTCCTTGATGTTAATTAATTCCTGTCTTCAAGACACTTTTACAAATTTTGTGCTTTGTCAAAGTTTAGCTGTTGTTGTTGTTGGTGCTTTTATATAGAATGATTTCGTCATCATCTCATGCATATTTACTGTCTTTGCAGCATCATCATCATCATCATCATCATTATCAATGTCCTGTCGACAAACGAACTAAGCACAAGAAACAAAAATGCTCCTATATGTCTGAATTGACTTGGAATGAGAAAAAAAAAACGGAATAAAAAAAAATAGAAGTAAACGTTCATCGAAACACTTCATTGTCAACGTTTGGTCATTATAGAAGCTAGCAAAACGGATATCCTTAACAACCCAACTGACTGACTACTCGAAGCCTTCAATCGAAGATAAAGACAAAAGGTCGTTTGAATAATTGTAGACAGAACACCCACACAAGCAAAGACGGTTGAAGGAATGTTAGCATATTTTTCATATATTAAAAGAAAAGTCGAAGAAGAAAAACAAAACACAAAAACAAAACTAGTCCTTATCCTTACACCTTTCAATCACTTGTGTGCTCTATTCAACTCACACTTTTCCTTGTATGTTCAGTCATTTAAACGTCAGTTGGTAAGTGAGTTAGTTGCTTGGTTCAGTTGTCATCCTGTCTGTCACTCTTGTCAACTTTTTCCTTTTTCGTTTTTCATTTTATTCATTAAGTTTGAGAATATAAATTTAAGCATGTATGTGTATGCTTTTGGTGCTTCTCGGTTCTCTTTTTTAGTTCAGTATTAAAAGAGTAAAAAACGATGAGCATGAAAAAGAAAGCAGAGCAGAGAGAGAAAGAGAGAGAAAGAGAGGGACAGAGAGAGGAGGACACAAAAATAAGGTTTTCATCCTCTTTCCTTATGCTTAAGTTTTCAGCATTATTGCATTGTGATGGCACACGCACACTAAGCAAACATATATATGTATATATATATTTGTTTGAATAGTATTAGTCCTTCAAGTCGTCTCATTTGATAGACATTGATTGACTTTCTTAATAGACTTTATTTCGTGTCAGAAGAATTAAGAAGAAAGTGACGTTTAAGTTATTTTGTTCTTTATTATGTTTGTGAATTTGAACGGACTGTTATGGAAGAATTCCATAATACATGCTTAGTTGAATACATTTCATTGAACAAAAGCCAAACTTTGCAATCGAGGACAAAAATCCGTAGTGCGTCTATGTCAAATATCAGACTTTACTTGAAAAAAAAACAAGCTGTAGACCCATGAATATCTATGAATATATTTGTTTTTGTATTTGCAATTTCTCGACTGGCATAATAAATATTGAACTGTTAAGACCACAGTTTAAACAGATTCTTTGAATATGTTCGCATTTTAGAATTCGTTGGGCCGTTCTCAAAGCTGCCTCTGTAGCAATATTTTTATTATCGATATAGAAGACTTCTATATTTCATTTGAAATTAGCTTATATTCGCATTGCTTCTAATGCTTATCAATTTAATTGAAATTATGCCAGAAATTGAGGCTCATCGGAGAAATTGAAAATATAAATTTGTCTTACTTTTTATTAAACTATGGATAAAAGATAAGGATAAAAACATGGATAAAGCTACGGATAACTCAGAGAATAATAAATAAATTGCCTTATGTGAAAGGGTGGTGGAGGGGGCGGGGAGGGGTAGGGTAGTCAAGATTTAGAAAGAAAAAGCAAGAGTCAAAGAAATACTCGTTATTTCCGACAGATTTCTCTGAATTAAAACTTTGCTTACAACGGGTCAACCGGTGAATAAATTTTTTTTTTATTTGAAATAAAAACAAGTAAGACAGACTGGAGCCGTATTTAGTATGACCACTACTGTTTATTTCATCGTAACAAGACTTCAGGTGTAGAATGCACTGAGTAATTTTCAATATCCTGTCTTGTTCGTCTTGGGAATAATAAGTGGAAAAAGTCAAAAGAGTGAAAAAAAGAAATTAAAAATTGATCTTCTATAATTATGTGACAACGCGGCCAATTTTTTTTCATTTTTGAACATGAATAGTACAAAATTTAAAACGTTTAAGCCTTCTGACACTGATCAAGAATATATAAGATCTCTATAGCTTCTTTTTGGGATATTCCAAATGTTATGACAAACTGGGCAGATTTCGGTAGTGAGTGTGGCAAAACCGCAATACAAATTGACGTTTTTTTTAATTTTGGTTCAGGACTTTAAGAAAAATCGGTTCTAGAACACCAAGTTTTAGCTACTTTTCCATACACTTTGTATCAATAACACAAATTATGTTTGTTTTAGGATCATTGGTTTATTGGAATGAGTTACAAATTAACGTAAGTCCATAGAAAAGAGTCCAATAGACATAAATCGCATCGGCTTTGCTCGCAATTGTAGGGTCATTGAACTTTTCTCTCTCAACGAATTGATTTAATGTTACATGTTGCACATATCGTCTGACTAGATATCATCCGATTCATTGTACAAAAATCAATAATTATGTTTCTGCAGTATTCTCCCCATTCATGATAACTACGATGCTATTTTCGCTCACTCTGTGCTTCACAGCATTGATATTTTCAACAGCGCGTTTATATGTCCGACAGGTTGAATGAATTGTTATCATCCCGAATGCATTCATTATCTTCATAGTAAATTTTAACAATTTCTATACGTTTTTCTAATGTGCATCTTTCCATGTGATTTGCCAAATAATACTGAACGCTCAACTGTCAATTTTGTTGAGAATTTGAAGAAGGAAATGGACGATATGACGTTTTAAATAAAATTCACTTTGTGTAACAAATTCATTAATTTGTTTTTTAATTTTTTAAATTTTTTTAATGAAGTGTAATTATTAACAGTGATTAGGTCAAAGAAAAATGCAGTGAATCGTCCCGGTGATAAAATGAACTTGTCATCGTATCCTCAGAGTGTAAAATCAGCATACCAGCCAAATGAACCGTTCGCGTCAATGATAAAGCAGAAAATACATGAGAAAAATCAGCTGAATGAACTGACTTAGCCCAATAGGAAAAACAAGCTACGTAATGCGTAACACTCTTATTTGAAAAAATAATTTATTGTGTTACATTGAATAAAGCTTCCATTGCTATATCGAAAAACTCCGATTGCTGTTTCGGTAGGAAACTCATATCCAAAAAGAAAAGTGTAAAAACCATTATGGGCGATGGAGAATATTTTGAATAAACAGCCTTTTCTTCTATAAATCTTCAATTCTACTAAAACAATGAGCAGAAACTTAGAGGTGAAGAAGAAATATATGATTTCTTGCAACTGTAAATAATTTATATATAATATAATATATTATAGTGAATTCCTCATTTATTACTCTTATGAATATTCAAATATTCTTCCTATACACACAATAACACTTCTTCCAAAAACGTTTGCCTTCCTGCGCGAATTTGTTGAACTTCCTATAAAAGAGTGTTTTGAAGTTCATGACCCGAAAAACGGCTATAGATGGAATGTCAGCCGAATGACATTATATATCTATTTATACTTTTAAATGCTGTAAACTGTTGAGGTTATTAGAATACTTTCGAATATTGTGCATGATACAACAAGCCAAAAACAAAAAATATTAAATAATAATTTGTATGAATACATCAGAGAAAAAAAGTTCTAATTGGAATTGATTAGTTTTTATGTATAAAACACATGCACGTTTCGTTTGTCTTTAGAACATATGTGACACAGTTTGTTGCTTACGTATGCGTATGCGTTGCGACGATTTATATTAGGAGATGGTTGGATAAGTAATCAATTCAGTTGGTTTAGTAAGTTTTACGTGGTTAAAAAAAGAAGACAATGAGGTAATGAATACCATATAACGCCCAAGAAAAACTTTTAGGCGTTTGCCAACAACTTATGGTACATGTCTATTAATAAAAATCTATTTTATATTTATGATTGATCGTTGGTAACTTTTTCTTATTTTGCTTATTTTTGTTTATATTATATGTGTGCATGAGGATTAGAAACAACTAAGATTTCGCTTATCAGTAGGTGTTATTAGAAAATTAAAGCAAGGAAGGCAAATTTTACCATTTAGTGCTTAGATTAAGCAAACTCTTGAAAAAGAAAGCATATAAAATGGAAAATGCTTAAAGCATTATGGATGATTCAATGTTTGTGGGGAGCTTTCATTTTTCTTTTGATAAAATGTTAACTCAATCTTGATTGCTTGTTTCTCTCTCGTTTCTTAAATCTATATTATATGAACATTAGTCTTACAAAACCTATAAGAAATTCCTACATTTTATAATAGGTAAGATTGCAATGAATTTTGGATATCCCCAACAACCAACGGATCTGCCTCCGACGCCACAAAAGAAATCTTACTTTATAGGCCGCCTCTTAGTTGCTTTAAACTCCTCTTCAAAACATACAAGTGCTCAAAAAAGTAGGTTACAACAACAATAACAACAGAAGCATCAAGCGTAGCATGTGATTGTAATGCACAAGTGTGCGAAGTTCCTCTGGTTCTGACGTGAACTTTTGACAATTTATTCAACAGTGTCATCCCAAATTGACATCGTTATTATTATGATTTTGATGACATTTTTGCATACGGCTCTTGCTATAGTATTCTATAAAGAAAATTATGTTTACAAAAAAACGAGGGGAATAAGTAAACAACAACTTTTCATAAATTTGAGATTAATCTGGGTGAATGTACTTGTTGCCATACGCTTTAGTTATCATTTAGGAAAGTTTAGAATGCAGGTTCGATGATTATCCATCACAATGAATTCATTTATAAGCTTTCAGTCTCTCATTGTAATACCAAATATTAAGAGAAATATATATTTAAAGAATCTCGATCCAATCCCAAAAACATTAAAATGCTAAAGACCTTACAATTTCTGTAAGGTGTAGAGCTGATCTCGACCCAATCCCAAAAACATTAAAGTGTTAAAGAGCTTACGATTTCTGTAAGGTGTAGAGCTGATCAAGATCTGGAAATTCTTATTTTTAACAACAATTGATTATATGTGTTGTAGTGCTGAACTTAAAGTCTTACTTCATTCCTACGACCGTGCTTGCAAAATATTTAACGAAATGTAAGTCCAAACTATTTATTTATTCTTTAAAAAACAAGTGATTTGATAAACACAAACGCTGATGAACTTAGATGCTCTAGTTTTTTTTTGCTGCAATTAACAGGTTGAGCCAGCTCTCAAATCTAGTACGTCTACTGAATAACCGAAACTCTTTAATGACAGTCCGTCTGATGTGAATGCTGTATTATGCTGTTTATGCAAAAAATAATACGTACAACTACTCAAACATATCCAAGAAGCGAAGCTACATCGCAAAGAAACAGTCGAGGAATTGAATAAAGAAAGATAATCAAATCGGTTAAGGTTGCAAAATTTAATTGAAATGATCTGTGCACAACGTGTCAAAAATTAATCGTTGTCAGACTTTTTTTTGTTCGTATCGTTTGAATTCAAAGCCCAGCGATATGAATACGAAATAAATTAATTAATTAAATTCATAAAAGGAAAACAAGATTAGATAAGAAAATTGTGCTGCCTTACAAAGAAAAACAACAAATACTTGTTGAAAATATAATGTTAATATTAAAGCATCTCATTATTAAAAGCACTAGAAAATATCTTAAATTCTATTATAAAATTACATCAATAGAACACTGAACGAAAGATCTTTAAATATGTTTATGTAAGTACTTTGAAATCAACGCAATTCCTGTGTGCGTACATGGATGTAATTCTCCGCCACACAAACAATCTCATAGGAAATGTATGTCAAAGGCTTAACTCCACAACATATGATGACTCTGATCAAATTAATAGAATCAAATTGCAATGTAAACGCTAAACACATATATTCGTACATAGTACACACGTACATAAATATTTATGCATGTAAGTAGTAGTGTTTAGTAAAGGACATGTTTGATGACAACCCTGATGACAATACAATCTGTGTATACGTGTATAATAACTGTTCATACCGAACGGCAGTTTTATAAGAAGAAAGTTTAGCAGCAAGAGAGAGAAATGCAGAGAAAGACAACGCTAACGTAGATGACAACAACGCACGCATAGGTAAACAATGCGCGTAAGTTGACTGCAACTGTAGCGCCTGCCAACTCGTTTTAAATAAATCCCCAAAGCATAAAAGTAAAGTAAATGAGAACAGATTTGTCACATTCTGCATAGAGATATAAATAGTGATGCCAGCTTCGCAGGCAGAGACAAGAGTTTCACGCATAGAGGCAACTGAAATTTGCAAATAAGCTTCATAAACGAAGCAAAATTATTAAGCATTCGTCGCTACTAATTAACATTTTAGACGACGTGCCAAATACCATTTTAGTCCCAAAATATAAATATATTATACACATACACACACATACAGAGAGAGAGAGAGAGAGAGAGAGAGAGAGGGATGTTCCAACTCATTTACTATTGATGTTTATTAGCTTAAGATGCATTTTGTTCCTTACGCTTAGTTTTCGCGTAACTGACTCATTCCATAACGGCTGGAGGTATCTTTGTCACGTATAGCACATACGAGGCAACTATTAAAAAAAAAGAAGAATAAATATATTGCTTAAGGCGTTTTAAATACGGGCGAAATTAGATGAAACTAGTTTGTGAGCAATAGGTAAAAAGAACCAATTTTGGAGCTTTCAAACACAGAACTTTTTTTCGGTTTATGATGTATTGTAGGCGTGTCCTTTAACGGATTTCGCCTATTTTCAATAACAGCCTGCGTGTATGAGAGCATCAATTGTCTTTGCCAAATTCGAAGAAGAATGTTTGTCACAGACATTGCACAAAGCCACAGGCTGACAGATGGACCAGCTTAGATTGGCTCAGAATTTGAATACATAAAATATAATTTAAGGGTGTTCGGTGTTCGGTTCGGGTGTTGTGAGCAACGGAAAGCTTACCGTCTAAGTAAGATTGTACCGGTAACGGGAAAGATTTTGATTAATTTTATAAAATTAATTTATTTACTTCCGATATTAATTACTTCATGTTATTTTTATATCTAAATCACTCTTTTCAAAGAACCGCCTTTATATTTTTAATCAATCTTTAAGTTCCGATTGTATAATTGAATATAAGATTTTCACATGGCTTTGATTTAAAATTTCTATACATGTTTTTTAATGAACGGATTCGCCCCAAAGACTAAAATCGCAATAACTTACATAATTTACATATGTTTCTATGAATTTTGAATACGCGTCCCCATTCCAAAAAATGTAAGCGAACACTTAAACTTTCTCGTAGCAGTCGGGCGGTCAGAATTTTGTTGTAGTCAATCGACCCTGAGAAATATTTACATGTTAGGTCGACGTCTACTTTGTTGTTACTGATGCCAATAATTACAGGTTTTATTATCTCAAGATATCCAAGAGATAACTCCATTATAAATTTATGAGAAAAACATTTTTTTATTGGTTTCAACATTCTAGAATATGTGGAGAAATCTTCGTTACATGAAAGAAATTTTTTTTTTTTTTGAATTTTTAAACTGATTCTTCTATAACACGTAAGTGTAGTGTGTAGCGTAAAGTGTAGAACCGAAATGTGTGTCAGACTTTGGTACCCACATTGTAGTATATATTCATTGGAAAAGGACGTTAGTAATTTTTATTAAACTTTACCGCTCCAAATGGATGACCTATCGGTAGACCTGTATTAAAAAGTTTATTTTACATATCTAATGGCTATTTTGCCAAACATCAATAACAATAATTAATTATTGTGACAAAACAAATTGTATAAATGTAATGAAATTCTATGTGCAATACGCTGTAATCTATAATGAATCAAACAAACATTCGAAAAACTGTTTGGATCAAAAATAAGTTTCTATGGTAGCGTTTTATAAATATTTTATTGTGTATTTTTCTATGTAAATGACCGCAATAACTCTGAACCATTATAAATGTCAGTCAATAAAAGTTAAATTTGCAGAAAGACAAAATAGAAAAAAAAAAAATTTAAAACAGAAATGTCAAATAAATTAATTTCACAACAAAAGCCATCAAAACTAATTACGCCACACCAGACAATATATTAATGACGTGTCAAAATTAACATTTCATTATATCTGAACAAAGTTTTCCGGAATTGACAGTAACAAAATATAGACAAACACATATGCACATAAGCCTACACACACACACACACACAAACCTGTGCTTATATTGCATAGAAAAAAGGACACGTTCTCGTACAGACATAACTGCAAATGAATGTGCATTTGTCACTATATTGATGAGCTGAACTAATGCATTGCAAACGAGACGAATTGCGTTTGCATGACGCGTCGTACAATTTTACAATATCTCTATATGTACTTTAAAACAACTACACATGCATATGCATATATGTATGAATGCATGGAGGCAATGCAAAAAGTAATTATTATATTATAGTAAAGCATTATATCGAAAAAAAGAAATTATCTATTTTCATCAAGTACGATGTGAATCCATCAATACGAGTACAACAAACACACAAAGAAATGTTAAATATAATAAAACCTCATTTTGATATGTCTGTGTTTGTTCTATGCATGCGTACATGCATTACATGCATTAAAACATTAAACATGCCAGAGAACTAGTCTGTCATTCGAACTAACCGCTAAATTCAATTGAATTTGTCAATTGACTTTAACTGCTCAGGTGATGTACATTTTATTTCCCAATTGAGTCAAAAGGACACGGCGTTATGTACACTCATTCATTGTCCATATACATCGCATATACGTAAAGAGAGAGACACTGCCTAGAACGACAAGAACTCATTTATTCCCCAGACTTTGTTAATTCACCAAAAGTCATAAACTGCCATGAGCTTAGTTCGGAAAACTGTGGGCGGGTGGATGGAGAACAAGCAGTTGCAAGCAGATATATATCGTCATCATATTCGCTACAGGTATTGGCAAACGTTCTGTACATTTATAGATGTCTGCCTATATGAGTAAGAGTGCGTTTCATCATTTTCAGTTCGTCGTCAGTGTACGACAATATTTTATTAAATGACATTAAACTGTCTCTATCGGCTTAATTAATTTATTGTTGTGTGTTGTTGTTGTTATATGTATTATTGCATTGCTTGAGCTGATAGATACTGAGCTTGATGCGCATTCATATAAAAACAGTCGTTAATTTGACATTTTTATTATGCAAAATCAATAAAACTTAATGTTTTTTCTTCTGCTTATTGTTCTATTCTTAACTTTTTTTCAACATACGCGTAACCATACGCTTGTGTAGCGTTAATGTCGTTTCTTCTTCATAAATATAATAAACATTTCTTATTAATTTTTTAAAAACAAAAATTCTTTTCGTGCTTAATTGATTAAAATTTTATTTAATTAAAATAATTTCTATATGATAAAAGATATACGAACAAGTAGTTATCGATTTTTCTACTTCATTTTACGCTTGTCATACTATTATTTCTTCATCTGAAATGAATTTAGTTTTCTCATCTTCCTCTTCATCTTGATCATTTATTCCGTTGTGTCAATAATCAATGAATAAATAAATAAAACAATAAAAGCAAAATTGTGACTATTCCATCACTTAATAGACGAATTAAATCATAATTTCTTAGCATATTCGTTTGTAAATCAACGCATACGCCATAAATAATGCGATGATGTTTAACCCGCACTGTATTTATTTTCTTTTTAATGTAACTGTGACGATGATTATCTTATTTTGTCGTAGCTGTAAAAGCGTTGTACAAACCGTAAATTTCTTAAATAAATAAATTACACCTTCGAAAAATCTAAATCAAATAGCACATAGTATGGAGGCTTTATAATAATCAGCAGAAACGCCATAAAGAACGCATTCTTAATCAGAGTGCAATAGTGAAGTTCATTCAGACATTTTCGACTGCACGGCTGTCTGTTTGTCTTTACGGCTCAGGTTAGTCTAGAAGGATAAACATGAGCTCAGTCCCTATAACTCTCGTGTAAGTGTCAAAGTGTCAGTTCAGCAAAACCCATTTATGGGTCATGATCAAATAAAAATTTCCCTAAACGTGAGATTATTTCCCTTTTTCTAAATTATATGTGAAAATCGAAAACTACATGAATAGAATCGAAAGCTAGACAATATATAAATCAAAGTTAGAGATTAAATTAATTAATTGCAAATTTAAAAGTTGAAATAAGTTTTTAACGTACGGATTAGCATGGTCATAAGGCAAGAAGCCGTAAGGTAGACAATATCTTATTAGATATCGATTATGTCATACAAGTAAATAAGATGAGTATTTATCTTAAAAATATTAAAAATATAATTTAAGAATTGCTTGGCATTCGTTGTTAATAATATAATTCAAAATGTTTACATCCATGTACTAGGTATTGTTAAAACGTTTTAAAACATGATACGAAATATATATACGATGTTTATGACAAAATCAAGAGGTCTTGCATACGCGATAGTTAAACCTTGAAAGCAGAAGAACTATCATTTCATAAAGTACACATATACACCCCAAAGGCTTAGAGCAGATTTGGCTGTTCATCTTTTGCCGTCATGTAATGTCTTTATTGAAATCGAAATAGGAAAATGTCTCTATACTTTGTATGTCTGCCTTTGCCGAAAATTTAGAAAAGCTTAAGAAACGGAAATTTCAAAATTTACTCAAATAGTTTACAAAACATTTTCGTTTTAAATTTCCCATAAATATTTATCAACTAAAAAGCTTCAGCTCAGCATGCAAATTATCAAATAGATTAGCGCAGCTGGGTGTACAGAACTAGCCCATAAAACAAAAAATTTTTTAAAAATTTAATTTTTTAATTGCTGTACTTTTTTTTTCATTTTAGGTCCTTTAACTGTGCTGCACAACTAAAACAACAACAAATTGATTAATTAAATTATCAATTTGTCAATCAAAATGTCATTTCAAAATCCCGAAATGAAAAATCAAATGCATAGACGCACATCCTTACAACATATGCATACGTATGTAAATGATGTTTGTTAATAGATTCCGAGTGACAAATTGTGAAACCATAACAACTGACAGGATATCAATCAATTTATATATGAATATTAATTAAAATAATTTAATTTTTTTTCCTTTTTTACTTATTTAAGATACAATACGAGAATGAGAGACATGACAGAGATATTTCTGAACATCGAAGAATTAAATTAATATAAAGAAAATCAAGTAAAAGAAATTTTGGATCAGCAGAAATCAGACAAGAATATATATGCAGAATTTGAACAGTCCCTTTAAATTATTTCGGTTTTATGAAGCACAAAGGTCAATAATGCGACATGCAGCTATGAAGCAAAATTAATTTAAAAAGTCATTGAGGTAAAAGTAGATACGGGACATCCTTGGATACGAGAGAGGGCAAATGAAATAAGGTTTCGAGAGAGAGAGAGAGCGCATGAAATAAGATTTCGAGAGAAAGGGCAAATGAAATAAAGTTTCGAGAGAGTGGGCAAATGATATGAGGTTTCGAGAGAGAGGGCAAATGATATAAGGTTTCGAGAGAGAGGGCAAATGGAATAAGGTTTCGAGAGACAGGGCAAACGATATAAGGTTCCGGGCTGTTTGTAATTAACTTCGTCTCACTTCACCTCATTACTGTTAATTAAATTTAAAGCAATTTTATATGCATTATGGTTAAAATCCTTCTCCAAACTATGTCAACAATTGATTGTACAGTTTCTCAAAGACTTTCGCTTACAATAGCACACTACCTTTCAAACTATATCGCGAGTGTTTAACAATGCCAGTCCATGTAAACTTTGCGTGACCAAAAATGAATTTTGGTATAGAAATTTACACGATTTTCAAAGGCTGATGATGAAGTTGTTATATCAAAAGCAACTTAAAAAAAATCCCATGACATAAACTTAAGAAAAAGAAAACAAGATAACCAAGAATTTTTCTCTCTTATGCTAAAAGTTAACTCATTAGATGGATGATTTAATACTTTTCAATAGTAGATAGATTATAAACATTACGATAAACCTGTAAATGACTAAATATTTAAATAAAGAAATATATATATTGGACGCGTTATCATAAATTTAAGAAATGCTTAAAGGACGTTACTTTGCATAGCCTTTTGTTATACAAGGCAAGGAGACCAAAAGTATCTAATCTACCATTCGCTAGCTGCAGATATGCTAAATTGTTGTAAAGATGTACATTTTCCATGCATGTAATGTGTGTGTGCAAGCGTTTATAAAACCCTTTCCTCATTTCATATAGAAGTTTATATAGCCACTGCCAACACAAGGATATGCAAAGCTGTCTGTCGATGTCAATCAAACACAATTCACTGACATTAGGCCAACGTCAGTCTTAGTAGCGCAAAGCACCAACACTTTGCAATGCTTATGAATAAAGTACAATAAACCCCAAAGAGAGGTACATAGAGGAAGAAAAGAGACAATACACAGAAAAAAATGTCACATAAATATATGCATAAACACATATAACAAACACATATTAAAAATGCTCTAAGGAATGTCATCTATTGTGACGAAAGAAAGAAAAAAGAAAATATCTAAGAGTTTGTTAGGACTTAGCAACGTCTCCCTCTGTCTCCCTATTTTTATTAACATCTAGTCTCTAGTCCCATGTTACATGTACAGTCGATACTTCGTCAGTAACAAAACAACAAATTGATGTGTTGCAGATGAGACGCCAAAAGTTTACCCTAAAGCTTTCCATATAGATTTGCAAGAAAAAAAAAATTTCCGCAAACCGACAACAACAGCATAAGAAGTTTTCTAAAGAAGACTGTAGAAATTTGTGTGTATGCATGTCTGTATAAATGTATGCGTGAATATTTTGCAAAATATTGGACAGAGAAATCGGGGTCGTTTTGTTCGGTTATTATTTTCTTTATTTTTTCGGGTTGAAATATAATAAGCTAGTCACCGCAGTTCATGATGAGGTCCTGTGCTTATGCATAAATGCAAAGTGACAAGTATTCAATTTTATCATCAATGGTGAACAGAATAGCAATGCTTGTTTATTACAGAGGCAAGCACAATGATGTAAGACGAACTAAATGATGGAAAATGAACTTTAAGATGTACCCTTGCAATGTTAAGTAGTTTCTCAGCTATAAGAATCATAGAAAAATGTGACTTAAAGCTAAATATATTTTCTAAGTAATTAAAACACAAAACACAAAAGATAAACACACTAAACATAGTATTCATAAGTGCTCTAATACTGCAATCGGGCATAATACTCAGCATATGAACAATGAACTTCATAAACTGAGTTATGAGCGTTGGTTTCTTCTTTTGCCGACATTAGTCGACGGATTTACCAATAAACGGTCAAAATCTATATATTGTAGTTCTACTTCTTAGTCTTATTTATACGCATTTATGACAATATTTTTAAATAGTTATTGAACGTCCCTATGTGAGCTACATTCCGCGTATGTTGTTTCGATTCATTCAGATTGTTGGTAACTCTATACAGCCACACAATAGCAGCGCGTGTGTGTGTGCTACTATTTCTCAAGCGTGTGTAACCTACATAAACACATTTTTTTTATGGCGCTACGAAATGGATCGAGTTGATGCGAGTTGATCCTGAAAATCTTGACGCTTTGAAAACGAATATCCGTTAGGCCATGGCTGAGCTCTTGTCCGCTGTATGCAGGCGTATCATCGAAAGTTACTTCAAAATGATTCAGCCCTGGAAGATGTCTCGTAGTAAATATTTGTGTGACATTATATTCCATAAATAATCTCAAAGTCCAATTAATATATTGAAAAAAAAATTTGGTCCAAATCTCAACCAAAATAGATGATGGAAAATGTATGCGATTCACTCTTATAAATTGAAGAAATTGTGAAAATAAGTTAGAGCGAAAGTCAGTTGAGAATAATCTAAAATCTGAAGTAATTTTTTTTATACTAATACTAGACATCTAAACACACACACACACACAATTGTTAAATCCCTTTTCGTCAAGAACAATATCATGCTTTGTCATTTGATATTAATTGAGAGCAATAAGAGAGTATAAAGCATCAATATGAAAAGCAAGAGCAGAATCGATTACGAGCACATGTCGTTTCGTGAAGTCGCTTCCGTATTTACCAATACCTTTACATTCTATTTAACAAATGTTATTCAACTGAATAATATTTCGTAAAGATTTTACAATGTGTCGATTGGAAAGAAAATTTCACGGGAGAGAGATAGAGAGACAAAAAACTTCTCTCTTTCTTTCGGTGTGTACGCGTCTGTATATGAGACATAATTGATTATTTCGGTTTCATATACGCTATCACTTCCATTCGATCATGGCATGCGATGGACTTTTAATGGTTTTCTTTTTTTTTTTTTGGTCTTTTGTTATAAACTACACTCTGTGATCACTAGTCCAAGAAAATTTAATCTACACAATTTCACTTTGTTTTCTCCTCGTCAGGTACTCAGTGCGACCAAATGGAATTTATTTCTTAACGATCATCATTCAATGTTCAAATGTTAATAACCGCTAGCTATCGTACTCGGTCGTATAGGTATACATATACCAAACGAAATGCCAACAATTTTCATGATATATAACCTCAATCAAGATTCGCTCATTATTTACATGTTGAAACTAACAGCAAGAGAAAGAGTAAAAGAATTATTTTGCTTGTTTTCCACCTTTTTTATTTTTTTTTTTTTTTTAAGTAACTGCCGGTTGATGACGATGACGATGTGATTATTTAACAACACACCTTCACTACCAACGACCAAAGATCAACAGCGCTTAATAAGCCGCCACTGTGATCAGTCTGCACACTTAACTGGTTAAATGCATACAAACTGTGCATATAAACTTTACGAACGTACATATATGACATTTTATTTATGGTTACCAAATTGTAAATTATTAACATGTTCCGTGCAAATTGTACGTAGACATTCAAATCGGTTAGTTTTCAGGACTAGAAGATGTATGCGTGTTATTCAAAACTTTACCGAAGTGAAAGAATTTTTCATGCAGAATTGATTAAGTTTTATGATTTTTGTTTTTTTTTCTTTTTTTTTTCATTACCTTCCTACTTGAAAACGTTGAAAAGACTGATGAAATATTTTCTAAGATATCTACGATGTGATATTAAGAAAGTTAGAGCCAAAGAAAAGGTGTTGAACTTGTGCAGTCCAACGACAGTTTCACATCTTAGACGTTTGAAAATTGATTTTATTTGTTTTTATCTTTAAAAGGACTGGTTCTTTTTGCTATGATTCGTTAAGACAAACATGTCACCAGCTTCTGATCTTACCCCGTTCTTCACTAACGAACTGTAATAGTTAGCTAATTAATTTTAGTAAATAAAAACATAACGGAGAAGCGTTCGCACTAAATGATCTTTTTTAAATTTTTGGAAACTTTTGAAAAAAGCGTAATGTGTGCCCTAAACTACCAGGTGGGCTGAAGAGGTCGTAGGCTGGCACATAGATGGCGCTACTAGTATTGAATCCATATGGTTTTTAGTTAGCTCTAACCTTCAAAAGATACGTGTAAAAATTTGACAGCAGTTGCACTATTAGTATGCGAATTATACCATTTTTAGCGAAGATTACGGTTCTAGATAGATATCATGCGCAATATTTGCATAATTTCTCATGTCATTTATTGTAGACGGCAAGAACATCTTTCCTAAAACATATTTGTTAACACCCGATCTCTGTCGAAGAAGCGGAGATATCAAAAACAGTCCTCACCCCAATAGGTCTTTTCGAGTTTATAAAAATAATAATTGCCTTGTGTAATACGGCACGAACATTTCAATGCATGAACTTCTGAAAAGCCTCGAGTTTTATTATATATACTTCTGCAAACTTGAAGGAACATAGAGAACGTCTGCATGTATTTTTTAATCTTATGGCTTATAGCTTATGAAAATAAATGTTGCGATGCGTGAATTTGCGAAAAATGAGTTATCTTTCTTAGAATATTTAATAGCGGCAGAGCGATCATAACCTCAATCAGAACGCGTCGAAAAAATATGCAACTACCAGAAAATGTACATGACCTTAGTTAGTTTCTTGATCTCATCAACTCTTATCGTAAGTATATCCCTAAAGCGCTCAAGACGCCAGGTATTCTCCATGATTTAAGAAAAGATCAAAATAAAAACGATAACAAAATATAATTTGGACAAATGAACTTAAAAATGCATTTAATTGTTTCAAACAACAAGTTGCCAACGCTTTGTTTCTAGCCGACCGAAATGAAGGATCACTTCTATAACTTTGGATTGATGCTTTAGATTTTGATAAGGGAGCCGTTTTACAACAATACGCTACAGATCGTTGGATATCGCTTGGATTTCTTTCCAAAAAAAAGTGAAGACACGCACGCAATTTACAAGACTTCCGATAGTGAATTGCAAGCAATTTATTTGGTCTTAAGCATGTCCAGTACGTCTTGGTAGATCACAGTTTTGTGTAAAAGGACATACCTAGATCGATTCAGAATTTTACGCTGATCAAGGATATACCTTGTAAGGCCTCTGAAGTTTTCTTCTGCGTGTTGCAAGCTTTTTAACAAAACAAATGGGTATGAATAGATATTAACTAAGAACGCTTCTGCTTTCTGTGTGTTCCTTCTTACAACTTATAAGCTATAAGATACATAAGATTATCCATTTTGTGATTCCAAAAGTAAAAGTAAATCAAATATCACTACTGATTAAAATTTCTATCAAATTTTTTTTCAATATATTGTTAGGAGCTTGATATTATTTATGGAATATAACGTTAATCAAATCTCTATCAAGGTACACCTTCCAGAACTGAATAATTTTCAGGTATAATAACTTGATATTCGTTTTCAAAGCATCAAAAGTTTGAGGATTGTTCGGATAAGCTCAACTCTTTGTATAAGCCCACAAAAAATGTTCAGGGGTGAGAAATCGCACGGCCCTGATGGCGCAACAACGCCAAAAGAGATCATGTCGTGTACTTTATGATACCGTCCCGTAGAAATCACAAAATCCATACCTTGAATTACACGCAAAAATAAATTGTTCCTTCTGTGGTTGTAGCGATCAGAAGCGTCTTTTTGGAAATACAACGGTCTTTCGATACGTACTTATGGATCTTCACTGCACGAGATGCGAGAATTTTGTTTCTTAACATATTTATCAAGCGAAAAATGAGCCTAATCAATGAAGAAAATTTGATGCGTAAAACCGTCGTCATGTTCGAGCACCCAATCAGCTCATTTTCTACTTATTGCATAATCGGCAGGTTTCAGTTCTTGTGTTAGCTGAATTTTGTAAGGATGGAAATGCAAAACCAAATGCAAAACACGCCCTAATTTGCCACAAAATAGGCCCAAATGTTGTGCGCGCCGTTTAATTGATAATTTTGGATCTTCTTCGACACTTTGGCTATCAGCACCCATACTTCCGGCCGAGCATGCGTTTCATTGATGTATGTACCTTAACAAATTCACTACACATCAAGTTTCTTCAAACCTGTTCACAACTTTGCCTATAGTGCTCTCAGATGGGCCATTAGCTCGACCATACTTTACTCATAATTCATAAGACGTTTCTATTGAAAAATCAGCATTTTTATGGTAGGCTTTTACTATTCTAACACGGTTATCCGATCCATACTATGAAATGGAATGCTACACACTAAAAATTTGGTGCTCTGAATTACAGTTCCAAATCCGGAGGACGAATTAAATGGTTATATGTGACGTATGGACATCCTTGCACTGCACTTGCAAGATTGGAAAATATCAGTCATACCCGTGGTAGAGTAACGAATTTCAGTTTTTTCGTTTTTTTTTGTTTTTTAAATGGAGCATCAAATATAAAGATCCATTTTAGACTCTCCAATGTCCACTCAGTTTTTAAATAGTTACATCGCAAACGAAATAGAACTCGATGTGGACAGTTATTTCAAACTTCATGCAGTAGTTTACTCGAAAAATCGATTAAGTCTTCACATAAGAAAACTAATTGCAACAGTGCTCGCTATCGTTATTGACAATTTTGTTATGATCTTAAGAAAATGCGTTTTTAAAAAGTGTTTTTTTTTCTTAAATATTTTTGAAAGTGTATGTGTTTCGATGCGCGTATGTTTGAATTCATCAAGTGCATCAGTAAGGTCGACTTATCACAACTATCAAAAGCAACGAAAAAGAATTCTCGTGGACACGCTTACACACACAAAATGACGTTGGCAGAAAAATAACAGAAATGGAAAATTTGTACACTTCAAGCACATAAGTACACATCTCTTAAATATAAGATTTTAGATGAACGAACTCAACAAACACCACACAACACAAAAATCATATAATATCTATAATAAAAAGCAACAACCACACATACATGCATTCCTCGTAAACTGTAGAAAACTTTTCTCCTCTTCCTTCGACCAGTCTTGGAAAAAACGAGAAATATTGTATTCGCATACATACATACATATAGATGTATATTATATATATATAGATATATACAACGAAATGTCACGTAGCAACTTTTCAAATTGCAAAAATCCTGACGTTGTCGTTCAATTTTATGTGGATTGATAGAAGCACAGAGCATCGTCAATAGGGCCACGACGATATACAACAACAACGACAACAAGAACAGCAAGACGACAAAATTAAGATGAAATGCCAACTGGAGAAATGCAAAAAAAAAAAAAAGAAAAAATTGAGATGAAGACGGTACAAAAAACGAATGAATACAAAAATTGCATGTTTTTGAACATACTGAAGTCCAGTTACAATGTATTTGAAAATCTAAGCTGCATAACCCACAAAAAGTTGGAAAATAACAAAAGCAACACTAACACGCTCACACACCTGCATACGCGCATTCATATGTATATATGTATATGGATATCATCCCATCACATAGAAAACTGACCTCTTTTACTGCTTGATAAAAGCTATGCGAACCACCTTCATTCCCTAATTCGTTCCGTACAAAATGTCCGCAACGAAACAAAAAATTCTTTTCTATACACTTCATCGAAATACATAAATAAATGATTTCTTGAGGAACTTTCCGATAAGCAACCTATATTTTATTCCTGTAACTCTGGCTGTTCCTCGAACGTCATTATTATCATCATCGACCATATCTTCATTTCATTGTTGTCGACAATGTTGTCAATCGTCAAACGTCTTTTCTTAGAGCTGATGTCAACTGCATCAACCGAATTGACAACGACTACCATCACTATTACTCCCTCTGTTCCCACCATCACCATCCGTTATTTTTATCAACATTACGGTCAAAGGGGTTGCAATTTGGTTTCACATCATCTTAACATCAAACAGTACACTTTTCGTAGCATAAATAAAACGTTGAAAATGTTTTTGTCACTTCGATAAGACAGTGGGCTTAAGAGACAAAATTTTAATTAAGGACCTTTTGGCATTTCTTAGATGATTTTTTTTCAAATGGAATCAAGTAGAATGCGTCTATATCGCCATTTCTATC
Organism: Glossina brevipalpis; assembly: GCA_000671755.1. Taxonomy (NCBI): domain Eukaryota; kingdom Metazoa; phylum Arthropoda; class Insecta; order Diptera; family Glossinidae; genus Glossina; species Glossina brevipalpis. Next base: position 587,260 of record KK351016.1, on the reverse strand, counting down.
CAAAAGGCATTTAGCAGTTTACGAATATTATTGCATTTACTCCTGGAAGTGTCCATCAACTGGACGTACCGAAGATTATATGGGAATCAATTTATGGTCGAGTTTACGAATAATGATTTAATAATAACTAATGACTTGTAAAATAAGGAAGATTTAGTGTAGTCATCCCACGGATGGAACATACTTCAGACATAACTTGAGCCATGTTAAGTCAAGAGATAAACGCAAGATTTGTTGCTTGTATAAGAATCGTTGCCTGCAAACGGGCTAAATACATGTATTATTGTACGGTTGAGCCAGAGTTTAGCAAATAAGTATAAGTATCCGTTCGATGTTAATTTTACACCCAGAACAATGTAAGCAGATTTTTCAGCCTCATTTAGGTAAGAATTTCATTGAGAAATTGTCTCAAGGAAGCCAATCATTTAGATATGGAAGTAATTCCTACTAATTCCTATAATAAAAAGAAATATTCTTTTAATATAACCCACTGTCCAGGACGTGAAAGCGCATCACAATTTTTTTGTTTTCTCATCCCATTGGAAAAACTTTATTCTTCGTTGCTGGATTTTCATGACTTTTCTTTTTATTGCACATTCTAAGTAAAACGATTGATGGCTTCCAGGATATAATATTTACAAGTTTTCTTATTCAATAGTATTGACAGCATTAACATCAGTTGCAGTTGCAGAGTACCAGTAGTCTGAAGAAACATAAAAAAAAAAAAAAAAGAAAAACATAACAAAAATTAAACGAAAGAAAACCAAAAAAAAAACAAAAAAAAAGGAAAAATGAAAAACGAAAAACGAAAAAGTTCCCAAGTAAGCAGCAGTCACATCTCACAACTAAAAACGGATGATGTCAAGGATTAGTCTTGATGTACGCGTTTATTCATTTCAACTGAAGTTCTCTTACGTATGTATTTATCGTTATATACACAATTCGTAAGAGTTTATGTATATGTGAGCAAAACTTTCCTATATAAATGTATATGTTATTATAATAGCACTGCACTGCAATACTATAAGATGGTTTGGGATAGTGTGAGATGATGGTGTGGTATGATGGTCAATCAATACTTTGACTGAAATTCACATTTGGCTTGAAACTCAATCTCTTTTCATAATCATCATCATTATTTTCATCAACATCTGCGTCGGTTGATTTCTTGCCTTGTGTGTGTGTGTTTCTCTTACACTTTTCTTTACGTCGTCTCGTTTTTTTTCTTTTTTTTTATGTTAGGTTTCAAGTCTAAAAAGTTTAAGTTACGATAATAAAAGCAGCATATTGAATATAAAGCAAAAATAAAAAAAAAAAAGGGAAAAAAATAAGCAAAAAATTTTGTTGATTTTGTAGATTTTTGTGTTAAGTTTGAATGATATTAAAGTCATTTCGTTTTTATGCAATTTAAGTTATTCCCTAATATAGTAGGGACGCAGACACGCGGTAGAATTTCTGACGCAATTATGAGTAAAACATACACAAATTTTAGAAAGGAAAAAATAAATAATAATGAAAAGTAATTTTAAAGCTAAACGACATAAACACGTGAGTTAATTTCTTTTCTCCCAAACTTCAGATCTTATTATCGTGCGCAAATAGGAATTAATATACAAGAAAAAATATTTAAAATCATTATCAAGAGTATAAGTTGAATTTCATCAGTTATAGCCTAGCAAGTGCCTGGAATGTACCTGGAATGTGCTTTAATGTGCAATAAAACGGATAAGTCAAAGTGTGCTTGAACCACCACTACTAGTAAACAATACACTCGTTTAAACAAATAGATCAATGGATCAAAATCTGTAGGCGTATCGCTTAATCACTTAATATATATTGAACTGTTTATCGTGTGCTTGCTTGTTCCTGGGATATAAGAGCATCGACCGTGGCCACACATTATACACATTCATGCGTAATTTTCTTTGAGACGAAAACAATTTTTATGCGAACGAAGTTAAGTCATATGCGCAAGCAAGCGACGAAGTAAGTTTTCAGCTCGTAAGCTTGTGAGTTTCGTCTCTTCATCTTAAAATTTATTGTAGAAGCATAGATTGTTTTGAGTATACGCTTAACTAACTTCACCTAAATTCCTCGTGCAACCTCGTACCCAGTTACTCCTTAGGTATCGGCTTCTTTTCTGCTTTTTTCCCCCGCTTTCTCAACATACAAATTGTTGTGTATCATTCATTAATTTCCTTTCGGCGACAATGTACAACAATTTGTCAAAAGTTAAACACAGACTTTTATGCCGTTCAACAAAGAGGCGACAAAAATTTTTACAACAGCAGAAAAAAAATGCTAAAGAAAAAATGTGTATTTGAACTCAACTACATTTCCGCATGAGTAACTCATCATCAGTTTAATACAAAACGATGACAATGCTTTGTGTCCGCGTAAGAGTATTTCTGTAGGGGTGCAAAGAAAAAGCAAATACCATCACTCACAGACGCATTTAAAAGATAACTTATAAAGCATAAAAAGTACAGCATGCGTTTTCCCTGTTAGGAAACACTTTTTTTTTCTTTCTTTCTTTATTTATGATGAGAGCAACAAGTTTTCCCTCACTAACGGCAGATTGTGAGTGAAAGTGGGAAACTAGTGAATAAACTGAAATGAATGAGTGAGTGAAGCAAATGCCCATAACTAAAAAAGAAATAAACAACCGAGAGATGTTTACGTTCGTTTTCGCCGAATTTTAAATACTCGCCGTAAATTCTTTTTTCGTTTAATTTTTCTTATTTCACCATTAAAAAAAGGAAAAACGCACACAAAAAGAAAAAAATTTGTTTGAAAAATTTTGCAAAAAGTTCGATTAACACGAACTTGATTAAATAAGCAGGAGGAAGAGGACCTGACCAGAAAAGTGCAAAATCGATATTGACAAGGCGAAAATCTCTTTGCAGGTTTTTAATTCAATTTAATTATCGCATCGGCCCGCATTTGCCGAAAGCTTGGTTCTGGTTGGTGTTAGTTTAAATATTAGTTTTTTTTAGAGAAGAAAAAATGATATTTTTCGTAAGTGAAGTGAAAGAAAAAAACACAAAAAAAGAGTAAGATAAATGCTGCCACAAATTGCATAGCAAATGCGCACACAAAATACACACAATGATTGAAGACTGATGTTACAAAACAATTTAAAAATGCGCACACACAAATGCCTACACACACCAACACAGCGTATAGCATTCACACTCAACTGAAATTTATGATTGTGCGAATGGTCTACATTTACGTGTGCACTTGTACGAGTTTGGTTTTTTTTTTTTTTTTTTGGTGCGAAACGACAATATCTTTTGGTTGGAAAAAAAAATAAGAAAAACAAAGATAACAAATACAGAAAGAGAAGAAAGATGATTTTTGTAATGTTTTTTAAAACTATGACACAAGTCATCACCACTTCATTTGAGATTTCCGCTTTAATAATGAGAACACATTGTATTTCCAGATACTCTGTGTGCTCTGTTTGCTCTGTTCCCTTCTCTGACAAAATATTGGCTCATACAGTGCTTTTCTAAAGCACATTTGAAATGAAGTAAAAAATTTATAATTTTTTTTATTGATACGATTACGAATAAATACGCGGACCAAAGTAGCGATTTTTAATCGATTTAAATAATTGCGATTAGCTGGTCAGGAACAGGACAATGAAGAATAAAGTCAAAGCAAAAAGTTCTTCAATCATTCAAATAATTAAATATGAGTTGAGATTTTAAAATCTTAGAACACTTAAAAGCTATCCGTGCTATTCAAATTATGAACTTCCATTTGCATATTTCATTTACTCATAGCAAAGGGAATATGGTAAGTCTTATGATAATAGTTTTCATAATTAATTCATAATTACTGTATATAGCGCGAGCTAAAACATTTTGTGAAACTGCTCCGGAATCGCTTCATATGTTTGATTTTTTCTACATGACGTACATAATAGTCAAAGTCGACCGCTTAATCAAGCATTAGACTTTGCAAACTTTTCATGAAAATTCATAGTCGACTCTTGTAATTTAAGGTGCGCTTGCGCCAATTGAATAAGTGGTAAGCATAGTACTACAAAGGATAAAGAGTATGTTGCATCATGCGGAATTTTACAGCTTAGCAACTGGCTATCTCTTAAAATCTGTAAACACTGCAGATACTTTGATTGTAATTGCGAACTTAACTTAAGTACACAAAACAATTGATATTGAAAAAAAGGGGAAACACAAACGTAATACTGTTATGCCCATAGAATCGTATAGTCCAGCCGTCTCATCCTGCCGCCGACCTCTGTTTGGCTCCTACAATTTTTATTAGATGACCTTGAAACTGCAATGGATTCAAAACGAGTTTCTCTATTAAACATCAAGCTTAAACTACTAAAACGATTTAGTGACCAATTTTGGAAAATTTTTTCCAAAAAACAAAAACAAAAAATTTTGCAAAACGATGACATTAAAATTAATTTTTCGAATAAATGTGTCTTTGCTCGCTGCATTTTGAATCATATCATAAAAAATTATTATCTCTAGTGGTACGTAGCGGTAAGATCGTCATTTTGTTTCTTAAAACTTTACACTTTGATGCTTTTTGTTATAAAACTTCCGAAAGATAATGCAGTATGAAAAGCTTGAATTTTTTACATCCAACACTGTTTTTAAGATATTATCGAACAAGATATATAATGAATTGCGAGCAAAGCTCTACATGAAAACGCTGACTTATAAGGTTAATAAGTCATACATTTTTAAGGTTAAGTTGTATTAAGTGATTTCTTTAATAATTTTTCCATGACATTCCACTGTACCACGCGCTACAGTTTATAAGTATGGATACGCAGTAGCATACAAAAAGCACACATTGCGTTTTAACAGTGACAATGACGATGACAAAATGTATCTGTTTGCAATTAAAATTTTCGGTTTTCTAATAATGTCAACACCAATAATAAACATGTCACATATTTGCACTGGAAACGTCATATACAATGGACAAAATTATCTAAAATTCTATAATTTACATATATGATAAATTATTATATATATATATATGTCTATGAACACACTTGTGTAGGAATGTATATAACTTTGTGTGCCATTATATATTACGATGTTATATTGATATAAATAGTAGATACATACAATGTCTGGGTTTAAATATATTTTCATTATTATTATTCTAACTTTAGTGAATAGGTCCTTAATTGAATAACATGATCGTTTAAATTTATGAAAACTACAATATCACGGTACGAACATGCTAAGACTCGATAGACAGCGCTTTCTTAAACATTGTTTCAGTCTTTCATTGAAAGTTGAAAAAATTTAAAAAATTAATTTATTTACCTGCCAAATTGCCAACCCGTTAACCAATACTAAAGATACTTAAGTCAACCGCTCTAGTGGGTGAAAGGAAGTCAGAAAGCAGAAAAGCAACCTATCAAACCAACACTGAATTAGATTCTTTCTAAAGAAACTCATTTCCCTCAAATTCTTAAAATGTAAGATTAAAGAAACGTCAAAGACATCTCTAATAGTACTAGAGCTCTAGTTAATATTAAATATGTCAAAATCCTGCTTGGATGAAAAAACAATAAAATATTTCGTTAAAATCAGTTGTACATAAAACAACATCAGTCACGTAGACATCATGATTGACAAAAGCTATTGCAACGTGAACTTCTCTAGATGAAAGTGAAAAAGAAAAAAAAAAACTCTATATATAAGCTTTTGATAGAACTCACTAGCCAACTGAAATGTACATCAGCACATACACACAGCGTAAGCGTATATGCATCTACCGACACCACCACCACCACCGCCATCACCCAGAAATCCACATCAAAAGCTGTTAAATAAAGACACTATGATATATGTATATGTAATATATAGATAAGATGGTATGTGTTCGTTTAAATAATTTTCTTAAAGTTATTTTATCCAAACTGCCCGTCATGCTGTCCATCAATTTGTCAAAATGATTACAAAAAAGAAAGAAAAGAAATTGTGAAAATACGAGCAAAATAAACTAAAGAGTAAAAATACATAATGCATACAACAGCATTATGTGTTTATATGTATGGATGTGTTTTAGAGAGTGTTCATGTGATGTGTCACAATCAGTTCTAGTTTCACAACAAGGACATATATATATATATATATGGTTGTATGGTTGTATGGTTGTATGGTTGTGTATAAAATATATTGTATGCATGGTAATGTGTAAGTGTGTGTGTTGGTGAGTATTACATTATATATTAAAATAAAAAAAAAAAAACAAAAGTTTACACATATACATAGAGAGATATATGTATGTGTATATGTATACACATATATTGGTTTATATATTTAAAATACACAAAACATATAAAAACTGTCCATCATTTTGTCTACTCTATAAATTTTCTATTTTAAATTGACAGCAACTTGACTCGTCTCTCAAAGAGTATCTTCGTTTTCCTTTCACAAGCTTTGCAACAACACCCGATTGACTAAGAATGACGGACTACTACTAAAAGAGTACTAAAACGGGGTGTGGAACAGATCCTAGTAGAATGAATTCTCAGTAATATAACAAACGATTTAGTGATTTCATATTTAAACAAACAACCAACTGACGGATGGGTGAACGAAAATGCGGCAGACGGTCATTTGTACATGACTAACAAACTGACTCTTAACCAAATAGCTGAACCTTACGACTATGACTGACATTGTTCGCAATCATTTGTTGAATTTTTATATTCATCTACTTGTATAGTTGATTTTCTCTTCTCCATAATAACAATAATGTTGTCGATGTTAGTGTCCTTGTCGATGAATAGCATGGGAGAGAAACAATAAAGGGCAGAAGAGAAGCGAAGAAGCACTGAAGTCATACATGAAAAGTTTAACAAACTTAATCGACAGGAAGTGCAGTTAAGACAAATTTTTATAAATTTTCAACGTACTGAAAATAGAATGAAAAGAGCGTTATTGTTCCGATAACACTCACACAGAAAAAGATTTAATCAGAACGTGATTGAAAAAAATCCCTACAAAATTAAAGAAAAATCCCAAAGACTATAAAAATTAATTTAAAATCTTTTCTTGCATGAAATATTTAAAAATCTCTTACTCTTCGTCAGTGAAATTCTCTCTCGTTTTAAATTTAATACAAATTTGAATTCGATTACATATTATATATATGTATATAAAATGATTTATTTTTACTTCTTTACAATTATTATTATAAATATATTCTATTACACGATATTATAAGTTTATAACTTAGATTAATGCGCTCGAACATTAAACGATATATGTTTTGATTAAGGAAAGAGCAGAAGTATGTTTACGAGAATTCCTGCAGCTCTTTTCAACTCATTTGAACCATACTTTCATACCGGTAAAGGGAGGGCAATGTAACTATTACATTATCTTTGTCATTTTTCTCTTTTTTTTTTGAAAACCTAGACTTACTAACTGTTTGTGTAGGTTCCAAACCGGCCTATTTAAGTTGTTTTTAAAAACATGCGAATCTCCATAAAAAGATGCATACAATTCAAAGTATTGTTATGCTTTATATGGTACATGGTACATGAGTAGGAATTATTTTCAACAAATTTCAAATCTTTTATTAGGTAAAATAAAAAGTAAACTTAATTAAAGCGACTTATGATTAAGGCTTATGATTAAGACAATTGGAAAAGTATTTAACATATTGTAATTAATGGCAAATATTTAATTTATTAATAATACTAAGGCAGATATCGTTGGAATCTACTATGATAGAGAAATAAAACTTTTAATTGGCTGCTTTGCGTTTTATTGACGGAGGAATTTCTTCTTGTTAAGAAGCGATAAATGATTATTTATTTCGAATGTGTTTTTGGTTAAGTATTAATATATGAAAAGCAAAGTTCACTGAATTTTTAATTATAAAATACATCGGAAAAGTTAACATTCTAACTGAAGTGCATCTTAGATATCTACCACATCTCAGACGATATGATATATATTTTCTTTTATCCTTTTATACTCGGCACCTGTATCTAAATAAAAAAAAACGAAAATAATCAAATTTCGATACTTTATATTACTGTGTGGGAATGGTTGATTTTCCTCTTTTTTCTACACGTATTGTAATATTGGCTAGAAAAAATACGTGTAAATTTTTATAGCGCTGCGTGTATAGTTTATGGGCTTTTTTTATTTTTGAGAATAGAGGCGCTTTTGATTTTGTGTTGTAGAGCCGACGTGTTATTTGCCCGATTTGATCTATTCGCAATACCAATCTCTTGTCCAGATCTGTCAATGTTTGCATAAATTCGAAGTCGCTTTCTCAATTTCTACGAAAGGGAGAGACAGATGTGCAGACAGACAGACGGACAAGTATGCTTAACAGAATTTGAATTTGATACTGGTCAAGAATACTCATATTTTATAAGGCGTGTTTGCAGATGATTATAACGTTTTGATAAGATAGACATTCCCCGCACTTTTGCTAGTTGGTCGATCAGAAAGATTTTAGATAGAGAACTGTTATAGGGATTCACTTAATTTTCACAAGTACCTAACATATTATATATTTTATTTCTGCAATTTCAATTGTATTTTTAGTAACGACCAAACACATGATTAGGCATCGCTTACTATTTTGACGTTCAACAGACACGGTATCTCGTGTTAAAACCGTCCCTTTGACAGATTTATGAATTTTTCTTCTGTACACATTTTCTTTCTTTTTTTTTTTGATATTTTAACAATTTATATGTATACTTTATAAATATATATTGTTATGATCTCATCGAACATTTTTCATATTTCGTTAATGGAAAATTCATGCGTGTTATATGTGTGGTATAATGTTATATAAATCGTATGAAATTTCTACTAAGAAAATTTAAAGTTTATTTAAACTTAAATTAAAAATGTCGATTTTTCATTTTTTTTCACCTTAAGTGCTCTTTTGTTTAGCATTATTCCGCATGTCTGCTTTATTAACTATATAGTTCAATTTGCAAATCATACGAAGCTTTACGATTAAAAAGCTAATTCAGATACGACGAAACGCGGGTATCAAAGAGAGTCGATTTGATAATATTTAAAGAGTCCGATATCGAGATTAATTATAGAGACCATTTAGATTTTTGCAAAGGACTCTGAACGAATTGGAAAGCCCACGGTTGTATCGGTATGGACTGAGTTTTATGAAATTAAAGTTTCTCAAAAACGTCTACTTACATTGAAGTTTATCTTACTTAGCAAAGCCGGCCATTTATTTACTAAGCTGAGAACGAAACGCCAAGGGTGCATACACGTTACTCTAGTGACAGTAACGCTAACAGAAGCACTCTATTTTCATAAGAAGGCAAACAAGCGTACAGTTCTTAATCGAAATTCCTAAGCACAAAGCAAACAAGAATTGCTTTCGAATGGATTAAATTGACATACACAACGCCTATGGAAAGGGAACCACACAATAGAGTCATATCATCCATTTCTTTGAACCATCGCTTAATAAAATTGGTCCAGTTTTACTTATGGAGAGCTCTAGATGCGAATTGAAACGCAATTTTTGATTTTACAACACACCCCAATCCATGGAATAAATTTACGTATTCCGATTTTTTTGTGAATCAATAAAATACTCAGTACTAAACACATTCCTCGTTGAGAGTGAAAGCTTTTTTGCATTTATTTAGGTTCAATTTCATAAAATTTAATGAGCACCATGCAAAGAAATTATCTTAATCAGATTGAAGGAGTGATGAGAGCGATTATAGGTTAAAGGAAGAGAACAGTTTAATATAAACAGGGAGATCATTGATCATGGTACAGAATAAATGGAAAGGGTCTTAAATGGCTGTCTTGAGACATAGGGAGAAGTTCGTCAGAGATGATGAACTTAAAAGAACTCTGAATGATCTTCTTTGAAGATTTGATCGTGAAAGCTAACTGTTGATTAAAAATTCATTCAAGCAACTTAGGTAAAACCCTCCAGTTAGCAACGTCACTATAGTTCTGTGTGTTTCCACTTTTATGAAGTGCAATTAGGAAATTACACTTCCAACACAAAGACGAATTCCTTGTTTTCAAAGAATAATTAAAAATGCCTCAGAAAACACTGAGTAATTCGTCAGAACATGCTTTGAATATACATGATAGAATGATGCCAGGCCCAGGCGAACAACTTTATTGTAATGACTTTAAACCTTCTAATATGTCGTTTTAGAAATGGCAAAATTCAGAGTTGTAATAGGATTCAGTAGGTGATTCAATTCCGGATAAGTTGTAGTACGTGGATTAATTCCGCGTATGTTGTTACCTATTTCTATATTCCGCCTATGTCTGATCTGTCGGCCTATTCACAGCGCGTCATTCTGAATCAGAAAGTGTTTAACTTTATGAGACCAAATGATGATATGGGAAATTTTAATGTGCCGAATATTGCATGGGACCTTGATCGGGTTGTGAGATTTTATGTTCCACGTTATATATCCGTTAGATAAGACTCATTGTTCGACGATATATCTATATGGGCTTAATGCAATTGAATGGTGTGTATAAATCAAGTAATAAATTGCTAGATTTAGTGTTTTTGAATATAAAGGATTTATTGGTAACTAGGATTAGTCAATTGGGTTTTCATCCAACGCTTGGTATTTCTTTGGATATTGATTCGTACAAACAGAATGAACCTTATCAAAGTGTGCATGAATTTAATTTCTTCAAAATCAGCCATGAACTTATGTGTATTATGTGTACTCAGTTAAGTGCTGATCTTAATAGTCATGTGATTTTCTTTTATGATACCTTGAATTATATATTTTCGGAATGTGTGCCTCTTCAGCTTGCAAAGATTGCGTCTAGACATCCTTTATAGTGGACGAAAGAGCTTAGGTGTATAAAAAATTATAAGAATATGCTCTTTAAAAGGTTTAAGAAAAGTGGATGTCATTTGGCGTTCGCACCTTATATGGTTGCCAAGCAGTAGCTTTTAACTAGTAATAATAGGTGTTACTCAAGATATTTAGAGAAAGTAAGGGTGAATTTTACAAGGAAACCTAAAAGCTTTTGCAGTTTTGTTATTTGGAAAAGGAAGGGTCATTGGTTGTCTTCGCACAAGTACCTTGATAATATTGAAGCATCTGATCCACAGACTATTTCTAGTTTGTATGCTAAGCTTTTCGAACAGTCTTACTCTGGCCAAACTCAACGTGAGGCTGTAACCTATCACTATCATATTGAGAATTATGATAACTTGTTTAATATGCAATTCTCATGTTCCGAAGTTCTTCATGGTCTGTGTCTGTTAGGATGTTCATTGCTTTCCCCGATCATGATGGCATTCCCTTGCGTATCATTATTAGGTGCTTGGAGATTGTCGTTACACCATTTACGAATATTTTTTATCTCTCTTTAAGTAGCGGAGTATTTCTTAGTGTCTGGAACTGCACCTATATTTTACCGTTACATAAATCTGAGTTTAAGTTTATTGAGAATAATAGACGTATTGCGAAACGACAAAATTTCTATATAATATTTCTAAATTATTTTTCCTTTGATTACGAGATTTTTGTTTCGAAAGGATGCAATATAAGGTTTGATGCAAAAACCTTTAATTTGGTTAAAAATGCATTCTTATGCGTATGTGTTTTGCGTTTTTTATGAATATTTGTTCGAGGTGAATCTCATATTATCGTGTTATAGTTGATTGCCAAACATTTGAAGTAAATATGAAATGACAATGATGCGATGCAAAATGCATTCCCCTGATGATGATGCTCGAACGCTGATGCTGCTGTGTTACTAATGATGATATGGTTGATGATGATGTGATATGATGTGCAGTTCTAGTACAAGCATGCGCATACGTGTGTGCTTGTGTGACTAACAGTAACTAACAAACTAAACTTAAGTATTCTTAACGAGTCACGAAAGTAATGCATACGTCTAAATATATATATATATATATATATATATGTGTGTGTGTGCAAGTATTTGCACATGCTATTATATTTATCTAAGACTATATGGTAATAATATATCATTCGCTTCTCCTCTTTCTGCGTTTATGTATACGGTAACGGAAAATTTTGTGATGGTGACACAAATCTTGTACTCACAACAAGCGTACGGCAGTTGTGTCTTTACATATCTCTAAAAATCTCTATGATATACTATTTAGTCTCTACAGAGATGATGAGGCATATAATAAGAAGTCGGTATTTTCCGTAAAGAGCAAGCAACAGGGTGTCGCTTTTTCTTGTTGTTGCTGCCTCTGTGTGATGTTTTGAGGATATATGCTTGTAATGTGAGCTTGCATATCCTTTTAAGTTGAATTTCAGTTCAACCGGGTGACATCATAGTGTTTAGTTATGATTATGGTGATGATAATGAGAGCTGGTTTTCATTATGTAGACACACATACGTCCATATACATGAGACACATATGCGTATTCTTTTGAGGATATATAAATCATGTTATATATTATATTATTTATTATCCATATAAATAATCATATTAAGCTTTAGCAAGAAAAGGAATAATGCGTTAAATAGGAATCAAAATTTAAAAGAAAAATTTAAACCAAAGCCCCTTTGCGTTCTCGTACATTGACAATATTTTAATAAACTGGATAATATTTAAAATATTTTGAACAAAAAAATTTAGTGAATAAGGAAAATAAGGAAATGAGACTGTAGATTAATTCAGTGATATTACCAGATTGGCGAGACTATTGAATTAAAAGTTAAGCTACGCTATGAAAAAATAGGACCGACACTGTCCCTCATTTCTGTGTCTTATGATAGGCGAATCTCCATTTTTTTTTGTACAATCAATTTCGTATAATCAGCTTCAACTGTTGTGCATCTTAAGCTAGAGACTTCATAGACTTATGTCTCTTTCCCAGATACATATCACGAAAGACTTTTCGAACACAAATTTATACTTCTAAGCTTCTTGCAGATCAAAACTCTTTTAAAATCATTTCTTGAATGTAGTTATATAAAAACTTGGTATTCATATTGGTGTAAAAAATGAATTATTATGATTCATGAAAGTGAGTGAGATAAAATTTATTTTCCACCTTTTAATTCACTTAAACAAAAAAAGTTTATTAAAAAATAAAATTTTATATAACTAATTTCTTACTTTTCAGTCTATTAGAATTCAAAATATCTGTTTTCTAAAAGTCTCACCTTGAGAACTTGTTTTGCCGATTTCTACTCCCCCTGCTCTTTTATTCGGCGGGCGACATTTTGAATGTATAGAAAATGTAACTTTATCACATTGTAAAATTTCTCCATGGTTGGATGTATAGAATTACACGAAATATCTATCGGAAGTTTCCATGCTGACAGGAAATCAAGTTAAATAAAGACTTATAATAAAAATAATTCAAGTCTATATAATAAATACAAAAGTTACACCGCCGCCTTTTTGACAAATAAAGATCGGAGGGTTCTAATAAAAGATGAAATTATCTTGATGAACTAACTGATGAGAAATATGTACAGAATAGGCTCCTTCAGAGATACAATTTAATTTTTAGATTTTCGCCAAACAAACTGAAATTTAGGCGCCATTGTTAAATAAACTTTATGAGAGCACAGTTTTTTTGGGAACCTCTTATTATTTTATTCTTCGAGACTTTTCACGTTACCAGTGATTTTAGAAACTAATTTAGTATTCGTTTACAAATGACCTTTGATCGCAAAAGTTTACGAAAGAATGTAGTGGAACACAAAATTCTTCAGTCTTCTCTTGAAAACCTGATGATGTAAGCGTCATGAGCTTTCCTAACTCGATCTTCATTATGGCGTCATTTTTAAAATATACTTTGAAAAGACCGAACGTATATATATGACCCTGTACATCACGTATGATCTATAATGTTGTTACGATTAATACCTTTTTCTAATCGTACTTTAGACAAAGTCCGTATCGCTACAATTACTGTATTTATGAAATAATATTTACAATCTCGATGATTTTCACAATTTATTAAAAAGGAACTATTTCTTTGCATTTTCAGAAACTTATGCCAATACTTTTCACCTCTTTTTTTCACAGCTGCAAAGGTACCAGATTGTGCTTCTTTCATTGACAGCTGCAAAGGTGCAAGATTGTGCTTTTCGTAGTAATATAAATGCTTTTTAACTTTTGGTCTTTTCGAGAATGTGATAAAAAATTCCTGCGTTTTTTATAGAGTAAAAGACATCTACTGGGTCTCGGAAAAATCTTGTCTTTATTCCCATTCACCTCAGCGATATGTGACCATTATGTCTAATTAATGAAAATCTATGTTCAATTAACAAAATATTCATCCATTTTAATCTGGAAATCTGCTAAATAAAAATTCTAAAACATTATTTTCATCAATTTGTCAACTTATTTGCCTTTAACCCATTCAATATCAAGTCGTCAACATCAACAACACTATTCAAATTGTAATGGGCAACAATTGAAAAAAACAGAAAAAAAAAAGCTGGCTAACAAGCATGTATGCATGTGTAGATAGCTGTTGTAACTGTTACCGTCTAGCAGGAGAAGACAATGAATAATGACGACAACGATGACACACACATGTTGCGTGCAGTCACAATGCAGTAACAGCAACACAAGGCCTTAACTCGGTGAAAAGAAAACAAAAAAGCAAAATATAAAATCCAAGTAAAGGGAAAGAGGTAATAAGGCAAACGCACAACAGAAATTGGGCAAAAATGTGTCAACACTGTGGCGACATCTTTGTTAAGTGTACTGAACGAAAATCATTCATGCTTCCATTAAGTCAACCATAACGAAATACGCACATACGCACACATTCGTACTTAAGAAACTGCAAAAAAATGTGCAAAAAAAAATTACATACTTTTGATGTAAAAAGAACTTTTCTCTTTCTTTTTAGCTGCACAATAAACTAAGTTCATATATCTATATGAGTACGAAAGTAGTACTGTTTAGTGGATGTGATTATGCATGTTCAAATGCAAATTGTCAGTGTCGCTGTCACATCAAATTTTCACCAAACAAATTGTATGTATTTCGTATCTTATGGTAAAGTGAAGACAACAAGTGCACATTTAAGCGTCAGGCAGTCATTTAGTCAGGCATTCATTCAAAACTATTCGTCCAATCAACCATATCACATCATTGCATTCTGAAATATTATTAGGATTCGTATACGCTTAATGTATAACAGACACCATTGGTGAGGCAGTAGGCACGCAGCCAAGCGACAGATATCATTCAATCATTTCGGTGACTGTGTCACAATTGATTAGTAGAGAAATTTTTGAAACTTACAAGCAACATACATTCGCTTAGAATAGAAGACATGGTGAACATGATGTCTTAAATTTCATAGCAATATGAGAAAGCTACACACCAGGTAATTAATATGATAATAAATTTGATGTTGTTAACGAAAGTATGAAGAGATATTTCTTACTTCTTTTGCTGCTTCAATGCTTAGCCTATCTTAGTAAGAACTTGTTCTGAGCGAATCACGATAATTTTGTAGATTGCTAAGTAAAACTAGTTCAATAGTCCAATCGAAAAAGAAAGAATTCAAATTTTTTAACAGCATTAGGTAAAGGTCCAGTCTATACAAGGCTAAAACATGTAGAAGACAATTGGAGATGGGCAATCAGAAAACGCTTATTAAAACTCATTAAAATTTTCACTTTCAAGACACTTGTAAAGTTCCAAATCCGGGTGAGTTTTAATGCATAATTATTCTATCTCAAAAAATAATTCAGAATAACTAGAGCAGTTGAATTAACGTCTGCCCGCAAAAGGCATTAGTGAATCAAGAGTATTAGCAAAGGATATATATGATAGTACACATGATGTAAACAACAGCTCGTAGGTGACTGTCCAAAAAGGTGCAAAGTATATCTCAAAGGTTAAGGTTTTCAATTTCCTGATTTGTGAAAAAGAACGAGCTTCAAACGAAATCTTCTTAAACGTACATCTTTGTACTGAACTTTCGATTTTCTTATTAAAGTAAATAACACAATGAATGTGTTATTATGTAGCAAAAAATTTGGTTAGCCGAAGGGCTACTATTGTCGTGCTTTATATAAAATATTTTTTAAAATTTTACTTATTATACATGCGCACATAGTAAATGTATGATTGAAATTGATAACATTAGTTCATGAGAAGTAAAATTCAGCCGGGTGATCTGGACATATGCCAGAAGTTTTTCTGCTTTTTTCCTTTTTTTCTTTTTATATTTTCTCATACAATGAACCCAAAGGATTAATATAAAATGTGTATTTTCGTAAAATTGATGAGATATTTACACACAAATGTAATTCTGTTTGGACATTATGTATATAGCAACGGTTAAGACGGTACATTAGACTTGTCATACCATAAGAGTTGCAATACTGCCTTTATTAAGTACTTCTCAGTCTTAGTTAATCGATAAAAACCCGTAAATTTATTCGAGCTAATTATTTTTCACTCAAAAGTTTTTTGTTTGAATGCTGCACTTAGTCACCAGTTTGTCTTAATTTATGAGAAAAATAAGAAAACTACAATCACGTGTTTGTTAAACAATTTTCCAATTTAAGATTTTCTTGGTTGCCTCCACAACTTCTTTACGAAGAAAATATGATGGGTATCCAATATTCATCGTAATCTGTAAGTAGTTTTGCTTTGGGTTTATGTATGTCGCTTTTTCTAGATTACATTTTCAACTCAATCAAATATGCATTCAATCATAGAAACGGTTTTGTATGACCAGCAAAGCAAAAATCAAATATAAAATGTCCACAATCGTTGGCATTGAAAGATGTAAAATAATAAAAAAGTTACAAGAATATCAGCAATTGCGATGTCTTAGTGCCAGTCAGACGCAGTCAGCAAAACCCAAAAGGACTTAAGTAAATCATACATATCTGTCAAACCTTGATATAGCAGACTTCAATCAAATCATGGTTACATGCTAACGAATATACATAAACATATATGAATTTGAATACGTTCACAAAGCGAAAATTATTATAATAAAAATGCGAAAAAAAGAGACAAAATTCACAAAGGAATTGAGGGAAAAATTCTAAAGAGAAATCCGTTGTTGAGACAGCATAGATGAGGTTCTAGCTGACGACTGATGCAGACTTAAATGAAAGACGATAACAATATAAGAATGTAAATATGTATAAATATTTAATTAAATTATATCTTTTCAAAAAGGAACAACAGATATTTTAATTAAATTTTTTTATTATTAAAAAAAAAATGTCCCAAGACCAAACTCGTATTAAAGCACCTTACTATTGCTTGGTTGTTCATAAATTTAGTTGTCAAAATGCAAATTTTATCTGTTCTTAGTTGCTAAATTTATCCGCAGAAGAATCTGAGAACTCGTACATTTAAAAATTATCTTATATTTGTGTACGCTATGCATACGCATACGCAAGATATACGTTAGAATTGAGTGACAAGACATCAACGTTACAGTAAAAGCAGTTCGTTGATGTCATAAACACGACTGTGAATATGAAGAACTGCTGACAGGTGGCAATATTTAATTGGCCTTGTGTTTCTAAGCAACTTTAGCACAGTGCTGCCAACTAATATGCATGACTTAATGAATATTTTTAGAATTCGAAGACTATAGAACTCGGTGTATGAAAAGTATATGAAAATTTCTGCTCTGACATAAATTATAACACAAAGTCAATTTTAGTCTTTCAGCGAATTGCAAGAAACAAGTAGAGATTGTAAGACCATTGGCGTCAATTTAATTCCATTTAATGTGAATTCTTAAAAGATATCCACTTTCCGCATTGAATTATTGAATATGAATGCGACGAGAACTCAACTCTGCAAAGTGGCGGCTAAATTAGAGTGTTTTTTCTATAAAGAAAACATTTCTAGTTATTTATCAGCTGTTTGTCATTTGACATGTAAGAAAGTGATGCCTTTTATAAGATATAAAATATACACACATCTTGAAATATTCATATTCCCGTAAAGTATTAATTGTTAAATAATTATTTTTTCTTTCAATTCCTTCACTTGCGTTCTTGTGTTTGGAAAGGGAAAAAGGAAGAAGAGAAACTAATGTAAAGATTGTAGCCGGCTTAGCTCGAACGTTTTGAAATATTTATCATTTGAGATCTAATCAAATATAATTAAGAGTTTGCAAATAAAATGAAAGAATTCATAAAGGTCGCACATTAGCGTTCACGGTTATCAACTCGATATTTATATCACAGTTATTGCTGTTTGTTGATAAAATCTTTCTAAAAATCCAATTTTTTTATTCGATAAATAGTATCGTTAGTTCAACAGATAAAAAATACAATATTTATTTATTCATTACTGAGGATCTCCTCTTATGACAAACCGCACAATAAACTTGATACGCATTCTTTAGGCAAGAAGTACTTTTTTACTGTACGATTCTCTTCAGCTCTCCTCTTCTTCTTCTTTTTTGGCATGTGCGTGTTTTTTGTCAACGAAATTTATTGCTTCATTTGTTTAGGACCGCCGCACGTCTGCCAAAATCATTTTAATGCACATGCATACATACATACACACACACTCTACTTACATATACTTTTCTTGAATTGATTTAAAACGTTTTTAACTTACTCAGTTTTGTATGATTGTTTATGTAGTTATCAGAAAAGGAAAAAGAGTGAACAATTTATATATTTATAATTGATCCTTAGAAGGAATTTGGGGCGCGGAACAAACCATCGTTTAGGTAAAAACTAATGGGAAAGTCTAACTGATAAAGCATTGCAAATATCCGGGAAAATAGTTTTTTATAGGTCTATCAATTGTATTATTTTGCTCCAAAAAGTCTTAGCAAACGTATTTTACAAAAATGACAAAATCACTCTGAAATTATGCATAAAGTTCATCTTTTTGTTCGTCCGATTTCCTGTCGTTGCAAATGCCAATGTATGTGTGACGTGTTTCTTGCCGAAATATCTGCTTCTTAATAGTCGCTCTTATATATGAGGAGTATCAGTAGACTCATGTAGAAAATAAACAAAAAATGAATTTTAATAATCATCTGCTTTAGGGTGACTTTTTATAATTTTGTTTACTAAACATCTGTTTCACATTTTCGCAAAATCATAACACTTTCTTGAGATTTTCCGTTCCTGCCGCCTTAATAAAGTCTTGCAATAAAACAACTGAAAAAAAAAAACAAAAAAATTTCTTATACTCTTACACAGCTCGTGTGATAACTACTGCGTCAAATACCAAATTTGTTAACAATAAATGCATAACAAATGCCCAAAACAATCGTTTGGGACCTGTACAAATTCTTTAAAAAAACATTGTAGGTTGCACTTGTATGCACACATACATGTATACAAGTGTGATTGTTTGTATGCACTGATATATATATATACATAGAATTCATATATAAATATTTTTACCAGTAGTAGTAGCAAATAATCTATAACAAATGCTCGTGTTGAATTATGCTGACTTTGCTTAACTGGTGCTGTGGATAAGCTTTATGAGTTTGTTTCAACTCAGCCCACCTATAGCAGTTACGCGCGGTTACCATAAAAATAAATACACAAATTACAAGAAGAAAAACTAGTATACTAACGCTGTTGATTTTATAATAAACAGCTCTTGAGTGTCGAAAAATTCAAATCGTTGATATCCATCACATTACGTAAGTATGGAAAAATCACAATTTTATTAATTATAGTCATGCCAGTAGGCTAATCGTGGGAAATTTCAAGTTGCACTTTAAAATAATTACGTATAAATTTCATTCTTTATGTATTATTACGTTATGAACAAGTCTTTAATATTTATTAATAAATATTTATTTGCTTTCTTTTGAGCGGATTACAAAAATTTTTTAATCTCATCTCTAATCGCAATTTTATGACTTAAGATCAGGAATGGATAAGCTTTAGTAATCTAATAATAGTAATAAGGTCCGTGCCATGGTGCTCGTAAGCATAATTCACAATTGGTGCCAGGATGTAGGATTTAACATTAGTATTCAAAAAACTATCTTGGCTCCTTCTTCTAGAAACACAAAACTCTCATTGACCAGCATCTTTTTAAAACATGTTGAACTCCACTATTCGAATTAGTTGAAATATTTGGGAGTCGAATTTGAAAAAGTCCTAACTATATTGTCTAAGTTAATCTAAGCAGCTGCTGACCTAAAGTTGAGTAATAGACGGAGGTAATGGCGCTGAACAAAATTCATCGTCATTGAAGGATTGTAGGACTTCATAGATGAAGTTTTTGTCGGTATATCGGTGGACAGCGCCGCATGTTCAATACTGTCTCATCGATTGAAGAGATCTGAACGGGAAGGCCTAGTTTTTGAGCTTGCTGCAGCAACACGAAAACGTTAGAAAGTGGCAAAACTGTGGTTAGTGTATGTGACTCCAGATTTCAAAAGGCAATTTCATTGGGATATATTCTAAGCACTAGATGCGCCTTCGAATGTCTAAGAGGGCAACGCATATGAAAGCGAATCTTCATTCACTCCGAAAGACAGACCACTCTTAGAGCCCTGAATAACTTCTCCAAATGTTGGATAAGATGGCTAAGCACAATGAGTTGCAATTAATATGAATACGTGCATAGTCGGTTATTGAAGGCAACGAGAGGCCGCATGGACTATGATAGGTCAAAAACCTTTCTGTGTCGTGGACCGCATCAACAAGGACGTTTCGTAATGGGCACAGAAAAAATCAGCAAGAAGAGCGTAGGACAACGATAGGCGAAAAGATTTATAAAATTTTGCAGTACAACACATAAGCTAAGAAACACGGAGAGGTGAGCATTGTTTTTTCGCTGGCTTCTATAAAGGGCATAACTGCCTCAGGTATCGTATGAAAAATATCTGTATATCAGACACAGAATTATACAATTTCTGCGAAAGCGTGATCGAAACGTCTCATCGCATCTTGTGTGAATGCACGGTCATCTGTAGAAATACGAGGTGTTTGGCGAACATTTCATAACGCCAGACACTCCAAGGTGCTCCAAATCAAGGAAGGCGGCAGGATTCAAAACAATCCTAAAGCTGGCGGTTTAGGGGCATTCATGAGTACAATAGATCTTTTAGATCGCAGTACTGGTTCTTCATAACTTCAAAACACAATGAAATCCTCGTACACGCGAAAATGACTTATTAAATAATTTGTATTTTTTAAGTATCAAGCAATTCTCAGTCAATGATTGTATGACATCTATTTTTAAATTCATACGCAGGATGTTACCGAATTACTTAAGTGAGAGCGTTGTGTAGGTAACAGATATATGTTATTATATAACTAGAAATAGAAAACTCTTTACATTGCAATATTATGAAACTATAAGCGATTAACAAAATATATTCTATAATGTTTTAAGAGAATTTAATGAGTTACCAAACGGTATGTGTATTAAAAAGATCAATAATTTAACCACATTTAAAACAAGGTTCTATAGCTACAATCTATAATGTGTAATGTAAATGCGTAATATATTAAGTATAACGTATATTAAGAGTATTATATATTTATATTATGTATAATATTATTATTTTTAGGAGTAGGCAGATTTTCTGCTATAATAAATAAATAAATAAAAATAAATAAATAAAATAAGTAAAAAGCAAATAAGAAAATTATATTCGGCTATGCCGAATCTTTTATACCCAACACTTTATCTTAAAAAAGGTGAAAAAACTAATTTTAATCGGTTGGCGTGGCAGTGAAAGAACTTTCAATGGTTTTGCCAAATTTTAAGCCGATGTCTCCATTTTTGCGGCCTGGAGAATGTTTACCTCAGACGTTACACAGATGGACAGACGGACAGACGGACATGCTTAAATTGATTCTAAATTTGAGGCTGATCAAGAATACTTATACTATGTGGGGTCTCCGAACTTTCCTTTTCGTAGTTACAAACCAAATGACAAAATGAAATATACCCTTCACCTTCGGTGGTGGGTATAAATAAATCTTATTTAATATTGTGTTTTTGGGAAATAAAACGGGAAAATGGGAAACAAAAATCTATTTCAGTTTATTAAAAGAAGATTTTTTCGCATTCGTAATCGAAGCACGCTTGAATGTCATAAAAAGTCTTATTCTTATATATACAAGTATCTATGCACACCCTTGCTCAGTCATACTTACGTATAAAAATTGCAGATAATCTTAGGAAACGGCTGCACGCACTTAATATTTATTTAGAATAAATATTTGAAGATACATAAGCGGACACTATTTGAATATATTTATTAAGAATTTCTTAGTCACCATAGGTAACAAAACGAACATAAAAGTACACAATAATCTGCCATAAAGTGTACAGGGCTATGATTGACAACAATCGATCTGCCACAATATGGAAAGTATACATACAAGTAAATATTGCAATTTGAAAACAGCTGAGTCATATGATATACCCAATTGAAGGAAAAAGTTATTTGGATGTTTAGCACTCGTCGAAAAAACAAGTCCACCTGTATACTTGGCACGCTTAATCAATGCATACAAAATTGGATCGAAAAATTTAGTAAAATTGATTATTTTTTATAACATCTATTCTTTATTATTGTTTCATATTTATTAGAAAAAGCAGACTCTAGTCCATATTTGCACAACAGCAAAGAAATAAAATTTAATATATGATTTACGAATTTATAAAGAATGCGCAAAAGCTAAGATAACTCATAGCTTTATCCTAATACTAAATACTAAACTTTCATTTTAATCTTCGTAAGATAAAAGGCAGATTTTGTTTTTCGGTTGATTCAATCGGCATAACAATGGTGATCGTTAGGCCAAAAATCTGACACATATTCCACGTGCAGGGAACTTCCGTTACGTGCAGGTCGTTAAAATCTTTAGACCATCTTTTAATAAAGCCATTCTCCTAGACTAAATAGTTTGGAAATTTTTATAATTCTATCTGCTATGCTTTACGAGTAATAAGCGAAACACTCAATTTGTTTTGCTTTGAAAAACAGAGATGTTCTCAGTCCATATTATATTGTGGCTGTGTCTTTTGACTGATTTTACTCATTTCCAATACCAACCTGGGTGCAAGAACTTCCAATGCTTTTGCCAAATTTGAAGTCGATACTTCCATTCTTGCGGCCAGAAGAATCTTTACCACGGACATTACACGTACGAGCACGCGGCCATGCTTAATAATATATATAATAATGTATATACTTTATGGGGTCTCGCGTCTCCTTTGTTGGTGGGTCTAAAAACGATAACTGTTTTCTATTTTTAGGTTGTTACAGTTGGTGTGTGAAGTTTCTCGCTGTTTACTAGTATTTGTTGTGCAGATATTTAAATTAAGAAAGATTAACTTACGGTTAAAGAAAAAATTAAAGAAAAACTCGTCTTCACCTATTTATTAAAGAAATTAAACGAAAATATATTTTTAAGAACGATGACCTTCACAAGAAATACAGATTAAAAGAAGATTCAGATCGTGGGTTTCCTTCGTAAGCCAATGCTTAATATCATTCTAAGGGCATATATGTGCACTTGTAGGCTATAATGTGCAAAAGCGGAAAGATTATAGATGCAAAAGCAAAATCAATTATCTGTGAAATCAACTGAAAGGAAAAGAGGACAAATGAATGACCATATGACCGCCACTTGTTGATGTGAGACGAAAGGAGTGTTAATTATTACATATTTGTTTAACTTAAATATGAAGGAAAAAAACAAAAACGAAAGAAAATTGTTTGACAAAACAAAATACAGAAAATATTAAAACATATGGTAAATAAGCAAAAAGTTAAAAAACTTAAAAATTTCCGTATCTTTAATCCAACCGATAGAAACTGCCTAAAAAAACCAGTCACTGTACTCCCCTAAAATTTGCAATTCGTTTGTGTGCACTTATGAGTGTTTTTTGAAATGGTCTTGTTTTTATTATTTGATATCAAAATTACAAATTTAGACGAATATGCCACACACCAAATATTCTGGAAAAAATAAACAAAATTTATTTAAATTTAAACACACAACTTAAATATCAAAATACATTGAAGGAAACATAAAAGACGAATATCCACAACAGTGCTTTGAATTTAATATAAATGAGCAATAGGAGAAGTGAACATTGAAGTATACAGATGTATACTGGCTATCTGTGGTATCAACTGACCATCATCGACTGATTGAAACTAGTCATAGAGCACGGTGTTTGGTTTTTATTTTGTGTTGCTGGTGGGTTACCCTTGCCATGACAGTTAAATTGCCTTCCATGCATTGCTGTAGGCCGACTTGCTTACTTCATCGTATTGTCTTGTATCAGATGTCTTTCTTTATTGATTAGGTTAATTGCTAATTTTGTTTTGATCTTAACCTAGTTTTTTATCATTAAGTTCTTCACAGCTAAGGTAACTAAATTAGCTACAATTTAATATTTTAATTTAATATTTTAATTTTTTGATTTAGAATCAGTTTCAGTATTACTCAGTGAATAAGAACTGCCAAAAACACGTATTGTTGTTTTCATACAGAAAACTTAATTTACTCCGAATTTTTAAATATCATTTACGGGAAAGATCTTTCAAACTTTATCTTGGTGTTCGTGTTGTATTCCTTGATGTCCCGAATTCGTATCGTGAAAATATAATTGAAAAACGAAAGCAAAAATTCGAATAAAACTTTTAAATACCATTTGACAATCCCTAACAACTATATGACTATAATTATTGAGCCAACAGCAATATCAAAATATGAAGAATTGTACGGAATTACATGAACTTCTTATGAAAGATTTCGATTCGTATATAAATACAATGAATTGAGGGATATACTCTGCATCTCGCAAGAGTAATAAACATAAGAAAAATACTTTTCCTAAAATTGATATTAATAACACATCATCGAAAAATGTATTAAATGTCCATGAAGCTTCCATCTCCAGAGGCTCCTGTACAGGCAGGCGTTGTCAACACCAACATTAGAAATCGCTTTACGTTTCTAGGAACAGACGACCACAGTATTACTAACGTTGATGACAACAAAATGTGTGGTCTTTAAGTATATTTAGATGTTAGAACAAATCATGATTGCAAGTTTTCCTGGCCTGAACGAAAACATACTGGCACATAAGAATCAAGTCCGAAATAATTCTTAGTGTTTGGTAAAGGGAAATAAATCTTTTGCTTTAAATGCTTAAGCGATCTTTCGTATAGCGTGGTATGCAAACGTATTCCGCTTTCTATCTGTCAGTTATATTTCAAATGATGTCTAAATGATTTAAATTGTGAAAAAAATGAAATGCATCCTTTTGTATATTATAGAAATAAGTATAAAAATGTTTTTAGGCAATTTTTTCCACTATTTTTGACATTTGACATTTCCCTTGACATTCATTCAGTAAAATAACGTAAATTAAGTGCTTACATGAGAAATAAACCGAAAAATATGACATTTGACAATTAACGCGCAACCAGACACACATCGGTGACGTATCGTTTAAAATAAACTGAGCATGTCAGTCACAATTACTGTAGATATCATTGTTTCTGTTTTTTCGCATGAATCTTTTAAATATTTTAATAAAAGAAAAAAAGATGAGAGAGAAGAAAAAATTTCACTTGAACTAATTGAAAATGAAGTATTTTACCAAAATGCTTTAATCAAATAAGTTTTAACTCTAGAAAAATGTTGTGTTTGTGTGTGGCTACAAGTAAACTGACAAGTTGTAACGACGTTTTGGCCGTGGTACCTCTCTCTCTCTCTCTTTCTTTTCCTTACGCTTTTATTTTATATCTATTTATTATTTTTCTTTTCTTTTTGAGAGAGAGAGATCGTGAAGTGCACATTACCAGCCAAAGCAGTCACAAAGCAAAGTTTAAGTCACTTTCGTCTTGATGTTTTGTATGTGAATTAGAGAAACGAAAAGGGAGTTAGTTGGACGGACCGACAAACAGACATTCTATTCGATATATATGTGTTTATATATATATATATATATACCAAGACCATGTCAAATATAAATTAAGGGAATTCCTCTTTGGCACTTTGTCCGTTGATAAAGGAATGTGAGCACAAAAGATGGAATGATAGAAAACCCTAAACACATATATGGTCACACAAATGAATATTGACACAATACATATAAAAAGCTAACACAACAGGAACAACTTTAACATGACCGATACAAAACAATACCACACGCGACTCTACAATTATTTTGCATACTCTCATAGAGCGCAACATACGATGAGAAGAACGATTGCGGGAGGAATCGTTTCTATTTTTTTTGTTGCTTTGTTGACACTTAAAGAACTTGGCATTCATTGCTTTGTGTATGTATATGAAATTTATACATATATATACTGAGATTTATATTGATAGTCTTTGGGTATCATTTCAAAAACATGTATTTGCATATTGTTGCTATTGTTGTCAGTTTCATTTATTTTGACGTTTCACATGTTTTCGAAAAAAAAAGAAAAAAAAAAAAAAACAATACGGTGAATACGCTGTTGCTGTTGCGGTTGTGATTGTGTCCTGTCGAGCTCCCTTTCTCGAACTATTTGGTTAAACTCAGCACAGACTTTGATTTTGCAATATTGGAAATTTATTGTCTTAAGTGTCAGTGTTATCGGTTTGTCAACGGGTTGATTAGACATTTTGGTATTTATGCAGGCAACGTACACATGATATTGTGTTTTCGAGAGCAAACAAAAAATGAAAACAAAGTCTTTATCTATAAAGTTGTCCGCGAAGAAAAAATTGTAATATCTCCACAACTTCGACAAATAATGATTTGATTTTTTAAGTACTGCAAGTAAGATTTATATTAAATTATCTCGAATACACTAAAGCAGAGATTGTTTGGCAGCATGATTTAATAGTTCTGAAGAGCAAGATGTTATGTCTTATGAATATTTCGGGAACCGTTTTAATAAATTGAGTTATGAAAAAAAATGGTATCAATAACGACAATAATCTGTTAAAAATGTTTTTCATAAGTGATTATGAAGTCTAATTTTAAACTAACGCATCTCGTATCTATGCATCTAATTAGTCTAGACAAGCAAAGATAATACTTATTAACAAGCGTTTTCTACCAGAGACCATATGATACTTACAACTTAATTGGCTTGCTCGATAACACTACTCAATTATCCATGGCCTCAAGTAAATTTAGTAACATAAGCAAAATATATTACAAACCTAAGAAAAAAAATAATTGTGAACGATTTTTTCTTTTTTTTTTATGAAAATCGGAGTAAAGCAATATAGTGAAAAATTGTAATTGAACTTAAAGGAAGGAGCTCCGTTCCATTTTCAATTCAAACTTCAAAGGAGAATAAGCTGCCAAAATTGGATTGATGTGTTCTTTTCAAAACTTTTTAAAACCTATTAGTACTACCTACTAGTATTTTTACTTTATCGTTCAGTATATTCTTGTACAAGCTTGGCCGGTTTTTATTCAATAATACACGAATGACAAGAACAAATAGTTAAAAAATCCCTTCGTCAAAATTAGCCGAAATGCTTCAAGGTTTTTCTTTTAAAATTTGCTTCTGTTTTATGATCGATATTCAGGATTGCAGTGATTGTATGCACTGATTTGTTAAAACATTTTCGCTGCTAATTTCTCATTCTATTTATGTGTTATAAACATTTTCAAATAACATGAAATGTTGACTCAATTTACCCATTTCTATCTACTGTTGACATTCTCCAGATCTAATCTAAAAGTACAATCCTTATTGGATGTGTGAAAGCAATGGCCAAAAAAAGAAACTTGGAATAATAGCGAAAGTTCCAGAAAATTTTCTATAACAATTTAAGAACTATGGTTCAAATGAGTTGGAAGTGTGTCAAACATTTTCGTCACTTGTAAGTATACTTTTCGGGGTATAACAGCACTTTATACACACGGTAGTTTTACCTGTTGGCGAAATCTCTAATCCAAAAGTGTTCTCATTATCGTTAAGATCACCTTAATCGTCAATTTAGCTTAGGACTAATGACTAAAATTATCAAGCGAACGATAATGATCCTGTTCCCTTTCTTATGTGAAATTCGGACTTGGCGCAAATATATATATATATGCATATGAATCTGCATGAATACGAAATTACGAATCATCATCATGCGCTTGATAATTTTAGGTCATTTGCTTTTCGAAGTAATGTACGATATTTTCTTTCAAATGATGATGGTGATCTAAACGATGTAAATAATAAAAGTCTGACAAAACAAACAAGTGAGAAAATTATATTCGGCTGTGCCGAATCTTTCATACCTAATACCGTTATCTTAAAAAAGGGGAAAAACTAACTTTTAATAGGTGGGCATGGCAAACATTTTCTATTTTTATGGAATACCGTGGGATACAGTCAGCCATGGAATACTGGAAAAACAGCCAGAATAACAGACAGAAAATAGATCTGCTTTCAGCTTGTGCTGTAAGCACACTTTGAATAGCAACGTATGTGAAAGAACTTTCAATATTTCTGCCAGATTTGAAGCCGATATCTCCATTTTTGAATGTTTGGCACAGACATTACACAGACGGACAGACGGACACGCTTAAATCGATTCTAAATTTCATACTGATTAAGAATATAAATACTTTATGTTGCGAAGTTTCCTTTTGGTAGCTATAAATCAAATGACAAAATGGAATGCACCCTTCACCTTCGGTGGTGTGTATAAAAAACAAAGCGAAACTGAGTATTTTTTGTTAAATCTCTCATCATTCTGTCTCACGTATTTTGGCCAGTAACATCTATTGGTGAAAATGACAAATTCGACCTTTCTCTACATAAAATAATAGTTTTCCACTTACTTTGTGTTTGCAGCCCCTAATCATGGAACGTTCAAAATTACATTTTCTACATTCATTGTCGACATTCATCCCCACCGAAGCCCATCAAAAACTTTTAGCAGCTTATGGTGATGTTACTCTATCATATCGTAATTATCAGTTTTGGTTTCAGCGGTATAACTGTGGCAGCTTCGATGTCAATAGCAAAGAAGTTTCTGGAGAACCAAAATAATTCGAAAACAATGAATGGCAAGACTTCTAATAGCTTAGCAGTTAATGAATCAACTGTTTTCACACGTTTATATGCGATGACAATGACTCGAAAGGAGGGAAAATCGTTGCCATTCAAAATGGCATTTTCAGCCATTTCAGTTTAAACATTGCTTCCAAAGCAAAAAAAGAAATTGGCGTATTACGTGGATCTTGGCGCTTTCTGATTACCACTTGTTGATAGGTTGCCAAAAAGATGGAAAAAATGATGGAAATATATGTATATAAAAATGATGAAAATAAATATATATTACACTAATTTCTCGCAAAAAATGCCTTTTTCAAGTGCGAAAACGGCGGAAATATATATAAGCATCTAAAATATAATGAGAGAAAGCTATCTCTAAAAGGACTAGCAATAACTAACCTCAGTTTGATTATTTTTCTAACATTCTTTACGATTTACTTCATTTCAAAGAAAGCGTTACGTTAAAGTATTGCCAGTATCAATAAATTTCTTTCGATCTTGAACTTTTCCCATTTTTGGACGAAAGTATTATTCTATATACATTGGCATCTTTTTCGACTCAATCGCCTTACGTGTTGTTGGTAACGTTTAATAGCACTTCACCTAGCCTGCTCCATAAATATTTATATTTGGTTATTGTAATGTAACCAAAAAACTTGAAGAAGATAATAGGGATAGTATAGTAATGTATGTTATGCAAAATTTGGAGATGATACTTTTAGTTGTAGAAGTTACAATTCCATTCATCGTTAGTATCTTTTTAGCGCCCTCTTGCAAAAGAAAAGAAAGATTTAAGAAAAAAATAAATAAAATTAAAAAATTTAGTTCTTCATTTACTCCTGCACGGAAAATAATAAAATAAAGCAAAATCAATGTTATCATTTAATCTGAAGAAAAGCATTTACACTCAATGAGCCGTCAATGAAACTTGAGCAACAAAACTGAAAAAACAAATAATTTTACAACTTGCGGTTGACATGAAACACACACAACTTGGCAATCACGCTGAGAAAAAACTCAACATGCAAACGAGCTGGAAGAAGAAGGGTCTGGCGCAGCAACAGAGAGTAAATAGATATGACTGTGTAGGGAATATAAAAGCATGTAGAGGAAAATAACGTTCGTCTGATGATAACAAAACCGAAGAAAAGAAATTTATGCACATCTGCTCTAAAGGAAAAATTCATTTGTTTTTTTATAAAGAAAAAAGTGAGAAAATCTATAGACTTCAATCAGCCAACAATAACAACAAATTTTTGAGCATACAATTACAACAATATTAAAGAAAAACAAGAACAATCTTCAGTTAACATGGCAGGTTATGTTTTTACAGGTTTTCATCAACAACACACTGTGACTTGAAAAATATATATATATATATATATGTGTGTGTGTATATATATATAAATATTTATAAGAGTATAAAAAGCGCTGAACTGAATTGAGAGGAAACAATACCTATATATATATATATATATATATATATGTGTGTCTAACATGTCCAATCAGAAATTAAGAAATGTGAATAAAAAGAGTGAACGACATTAACAGAAAGTTTTGCTTCTTTCAATTTCAATTTCTTAAACACGACGCTCAAAGAATGTCAACACTTCCAGTCAATGTTCCGCTCCACAAGTGAGGTTGAATTGTAATAGAAAAACACAAGGAAAACGACTGGCGGAAGAGGTTAGAGATACGAGAAAGGTCCGCACAACAATATTGACGTATAACAAGACTATGGAACAAAACTGACTTAAAAAGCGACACATAGAAATTTACAAGAAATATGGACGAAAACGTTAAAAAAATATATTATAAATTGCACAAAATTCTTAAGATTTAAGTTCAAGTCAAATATATTTTGGTTTTAAATACTAATTAACCAAAGGAAGATTGACAGAAAGGAGAAATAGCGCTTTCTCACCTGTTGTTAGTAGTTCATCTCTCTTACTTCACATAAAATGCATAAATCTTTGATCGTTACGAATAGAAACAGAACTGACTTAATCATTAGTAGTCGAACAATGCATCCAACCGATTGAAGTCAGTCAGAAGTCCGTTATGAAATAATCGCTACGCATCGCCATTAGCTTTCGAAATTGATTCTCCACTTAATCCGAAGTTTTCAACTGCTTCAGTCTGAGATGTTACTGGCATCACGGATAAAATTAAATCATTTTAGTATTTTGGCAACAACAGTAGTTATCTCAGCTCTAGGAACTACAGCATTATCAATGTTTCCCGAAACCTGCTACTGGGTTTTAAATTTATATATTCTCGGTGCTTAACGAACATTTTTTCGAATATTATTTTATTGTATAAAATAAAATTAAAAGAACTGTGTTGGCTACACTCCAGCTGCATTTATAACTAACGGCAACAACTTAATGAATTCTGAGCATAAATCCACACTTTATTTTATACATTCTCGCACACACATGCAAGTGCGCGGCCACTCTTAAGTGCATATAAAATGAAGGTCGACAGCACTTATAAAAAACAAAAGATCTAGTTGGCTGGCAAACAGCAATGGCTCAAAAAAAAAAAGAGAAAAAAAAGTAAAAATGAAATGGTTGCACGTATATGTATTTAAGTGTGCCTGTGTATATGTGTGATGTAAATTATCGATAACCATCAATAGTTTATGTCATCTAATGACTTTGATATACGACAAGATTTCTTACAAATCATAAATAATAGCAAATCCATCCGATAATAAATTTGAAATTTTCTAACGATAACTACACGACGGAGACGGTGACACAGACACGTTTACGGATGTACGATACAGCAAATGATCACCATCCTCTAAGAAACACTATAGAGACACATAGGAAACATAGGAAAATTTATGTCTACGTATGAGTATTCAAAAAACAAGGTAAACGAACACTTAGGTTACTTGGTTACTTCTACTGAAGACCATCGTAATAATGACGTTGACGAAGATGTTGCTATTAATGATGTCATTGTTTCTGCTATATTTTTTCTTCAAATATAGTAACAGCGCCAAAAAGTTTACTTAACAAATGGGCTGAAATAAATGACCCCTTTTAGATAAAACGGGTCAAGCAAGAGAGGGGGCGGGGGTGGGGGGTTTACGCTAATGTTTATAGATGTATAGATGTAAAACAAAAATAGTTTTTTAGTTTCCTTTTTCAAAATAAAAACAAAAAAGCAAAAATATTGAGTTTAATATAAAAATTGTCGCAGGAAGCACATTCATAAGCGCATATTCCGCCCAATGAATTCGTCATTGATGGATGATGGATGTAACACTGCATAGAACAGCAGGTAACATAAGTCATCTTGACTTGACACTAACCTATTGATGAAATGTTGCACCAGTAGCAGAGCAATAAGCAAAACTCTACACTAAACTAGTAAAACTATACATATATATAAGGACAATATAAGTTCATAACATTACAACAAAGTAAGCAAACTTAGCTGCATACCCCTGAAATAACAAATGCTTAGAATGTGAATAGAAGATGATAATGACGTATAATGTTGTTCTATGTTCTACGTTCTATGAATGGATGTGAGCAAATTGCACAGAGCATATGAGTTATAACGTAAAACAAGAGAAATCGACGACACAACAGCAACAACATCAAAAACATCTAATGTTGACAATAAAATATGTTTGACAATATATATAAAAATAATAGCAAATGAGTACACAGGTGTTCGTGTTCGTGTATTTTATACCTACACAGATACTCTTAAGCAAACTCTGCAATTGTGCAATTGTGCAATTGAAGGCACACAATTGCACATAACTGGATAAAAGAGTTTTTTGGTTATCATCTGGCTTGCGGAAATCAATCATTGACGTTAACCTAATGTATATAAATGTGAAATTTTTTGTCTATATCTACTTAAAAAAAAGATATTTGAAGACAAGGTGTGGTGGTTAAAGATTTTGCAATGATTTTTATATTAATTGTAACTGCACGAAAATTCATTTATTATACTTTACAGTTTTTAATCTTTCTCCAAATTTTTTTCCATTCATTTCTTTAGATTTTATTTTTATTTTCAATAATTTATTGATTTTTCAACGAAAGATTATCTCTTGTCACGATCATATTGATGATGGCCAAGCAACGACAACGACAACAGCAAAGAGCAACAGCACCGGGCAATGAGAAAGAAAGGCAAAAACACTTGGCCTTACCATGCTATTTGCATTATATGCAAAAAAAAAAAAAAAAAAAAAATTTAGATTTGTATGTGTGTAGGGAATTTATCTTTAAAACTGCCACCATCAACTTGGCAAGAAATTTCGATCGCAGTCAGCTTAGCTAAGCTTTAATATATATGAGTATATAGATGAATATGTATGCATACCCTTAGGTAATGTGTGGCTTAGCCACCAACTTTGAATTTTATCGCAGCCAACAGCAAACAACAGAGCCAGTGGTGCCTGCTGCTCCTGCTGAAACCATATCCAAAATCTGTCAGTCAATTTATTTTTATTATACATAGTGTTTCTATATATCTCTCTTTTTCTCTCCTATCTCTTCGGTTCTCTCACTTGGTTGTACGAGTACGGTTTTAGTCACAAAATTCAATTTACTTTTCAAACGATCAATGCTTTTTTTTATGTTTGCGGTGACTGTTGTGATGTCGACGATCACAGGTTGACTTTTGCCCTCAACAAATAAACAAGAAAAATAAGTAAAATAAAAATAATTTTATAACTTGGTATCTCGTACTTTCTTGCACTCTGTTGCTAACTCCGTTGTCTGTGTATAAGTCTATCATTCAGTTCTTCACTTTGTCTTTCATTGTATGGCTGAACCTTTTTCATCAGAAACTCTGCTTTATCAACTCTGGTGTAAGTATGTGGCTTTTATGTGAACATAAGGTCTGATTTTTCTTTAGAAATTATTCTATTGCAGGTGGTGCAAGTTCAACTCTGGTCTTCAGAATTTTTAAATGGGGATTGGTATTCAAGTTACACATGGGCCTGATGAATCTTTTAGAAACAGTTTATATCTGATTTCTCAAGACAAATATAACGTGAGGTTTGCAAGAAAGACGAAGATCTCTTGTGGGACTACTATGATCAAGAATACATTTGATATTTAAAGCGATAAAAAATAGTCTTTTCATTAGGAATATTCATCAATGCTTCAGAACTTCTTCTGTCAGAAGTACCTTATTCCAGTGATTCAAAGTTTTTGACTACGCGCTGATTTAATAAGGAAGTCATCGACCTATAAATGCACCTCTTTGCATGTGATAATTTTATAATGGAAATAAAGTTTCTAAGATTTGATTTAAGACTAGGGTACCCAAAATTAGTTTGCGCATGACGGCTCCACTTTCAATAATGATGATAATGATTTTTATATTCCTATCGCTGTTTTTATGGTAATTTATTCAGTACACACTTTTTGAGCTAATTAAGTTCAACTAACGACGATACAGTAAAATAATTTATTCCTTTAAACTATAAAGATTTATTTGTCAGGCAAAATGTGTAAAGGCAACGGAATTATTCAATATATTCTTACTACGCCCTCGTGTGTGATAGCGAATGCGATTCTAGAATATGAAGTTTCACGCTCACGTTCGGCCAAACTGAAAAGTGCAGATACATATGCCAGTTGGTTCGGTTTACTAACTAATAGACGAAAAACGACGAAGTCGACAATGACTTGCAAAAATTGTAGCTTAAACTCTCTGGCTGTTTGTTTTCCATTTTTGATTGTAACTTGTCGCGCTCAAATGTTTAACAAAATTTGAAATATAAGCTTTCTGTCAAGAATTAGGATATTTTTTACAAAAAAAAAAATCTTTTAATTTAAAAAAATAATTATGATTTGCAATTAAAACACGAGAGAGACATACTAAAAAAAATTGATAAAAACAAGCGAAAAATATTATAAATCAAGATTAAATCGCTCCGCAGATTTTTATACAAAAGGAAACGCATTTCCTGTGTTGGCGATCAAAGAGATCAAACGGGCGATCTTAACATCAGCTCTTTGAATTAATTCACAACAGACTGCAGTTAAATGTGTGTGCTGGTTTATCGTCAACTGTCACTCACTAATTGATTTTTCTTGTCGCCTGCTTGTAGAGAAGAGGAATTTTCTCGCCAATATTCGATGAATCAAATGAAACACTTGCTTGTTTGTTAGCCGGCAGAGTTTAATACTTTCTGAGTATATTCGCACATACACAAACACACACAAGCATAGCACATATAAGGCTGAGAAACACAATAGTGTACAGAAAATTAAGGATGGTCTAAGCAGGCCGCGTGAGAACGACGTAAGAGAATGTGTGCGTGATTGCAATATGCAATATTACAACTGAATGATTACTTTGGTGAGTTGTAAACAGTAAGCAGCAGTGCACTGTGTAACAAATTTGCCGTAACCAAGCAAGAGATCAGAGACAAGCGCATTGATTTTCCAAATAATGGGCATATTCACGGTACGTATCGTGAATATTTTTTTGAAATCAAGTAATGGCAACAGCCTCTACGAGCTAATATTTGGGTTTGTGAAGGCCCGAAATAGCGGCTGAAAAAATTTTGCGCTCACATGACATTCGTTTGACAACCAACATCAGCGCTGCTAATATAACGGCGTATGTGTCAAGTGCTGAATTAATAAATTTTACTGAACTCACAACCATCCCCACCATCAACCAGCATCCACATGGCACATTAAACATAACATAACAACTAACAACTATATACAACCAACAGTAACACCAACAATTGACTGACAGATCACTATCGCGAGTGTTGTGGGATAATGTTGTTGTTGTTCGCTGTTACCGTTCTGGCTTTAGTTGTTTGATTTCTCATTGAAATTGTTGTTGCCGATTTCATGCACGTTTATATATCTGTTGTTGTTTTTACTATTGACAGATTGTCACTTCATTTACTTTTTTGTTTCGTGTTCTTTTTTTTTTGTTTTTTCATTGAGAGGCATGCTCTCCTTTAGTGTTTGTATGTGTTTAATACACGAAGTTGTATTTCTTCACTTACTCTTCACTTTTGTAAGCCCCACCTTGTTCTTTCTTATGCCTGTACGCCGACAAACATATTTATTCACATGTGTCATTATTTCGCAACAAATGTTGTAGATTGTAGAATGACAAGTATTCGTATAACTGCGCATTGTTGCAATTTGTTTTCCATCTGATAAGTTGTGTTTAATTAGTTACTCTTGTAGTTATTTTGACATTTCTCATATTGGATTGAATTGGATTGAATGCGATTAGCCAAGTTGAAGTGAATTGAGTTAAAAGAAATGCTAGCTATCAGGTACTTTTACGTTATAAAATTTTATGGAAAAGTTTACATATTTACGTATATATACATGTATTAGTGTCAAAATTTCCCAATCAATATAAACGACAAAGCAGTCGCACTATTTGGTAATAACTGAAAAAGAAAAACTTCAGACATTATCTTCAATTCGTTCAAATTTATCATCCGTTTAACTTTAGTTAGTTAAGTTTAGACATCATTTGTGAAACTATTGATTAAAAATGTAACTCCATACAGTCATCATACGGCGTCGTGACATGTTACTAGTTGTAAGACATTGTGCCTTCGTCTGCTTGTCGTCGTTTTGTGGCTTTGTGTCATACCTGGCAGTCCGTAATAGTGGTCACAATGAAACTTTCTCACATATGCGACCGAAGTTGTACGATGCTGAAGAAAGCTATACAAAAATACTGATAAGTGAATGAAAACTTTTAAAAAGACTCGCCTGCTAAACGTTAAAAATTTTCTTGATTTTGTTTATTTCCAAATCATCTCTAGCGTTCGATGATAGCAAGGTCTTGGGAAAACTCAAAAAATTACTTGTTTTTTTGAATTTTCAAATCTTTTACGCTCTAATCTAACGAGGATAATGAATTGATGGTTTTGTAAACAGAGTTTTATAAACCCAATTTTGTTTATTTTCCGCAAAATCGCGTTAGAATATTGAACGCGCCTTTTTTTATTTTTTGAAATGAAATGAAAATATTTTATGATATCTTCAGTAGATAGCCATAAACATTATTTTGATTAGTAACCAATTTTTTACTATAAATCTTCGAAGGTCAAAAAAGGCGAATTCGTATATATTGTTACGAAAATTACAAACTAATAAAATACAACTACAACAATTTGATGGAGAGGAAATTCCTTTGAATGTGATACCTAGCGCGGTCATAAAAATACATATTTGCAGCTGGCTATAAAAGCAAAGATTGGCAAAGAATTTCGGCGAAATCCGAGAAGAATAGTATTAATGAAACTACGTATTCGCAGGTATCGCAGAAAGGGGAGCAGAAGTTGTGATTTTCGTAGGGTTTATAAGCAGAGCATTTTGCTTAAAACAGACAGTCGACTAATAAGATTTATATGGAAAGTAGGGAAAGAAATAGTTTCTTGTAACAATTTGTAAAAATAATTAAGATTTTTTTGTAAATATTTCTTAATAAATAAAGAAACTTGTAAATACCAAGAGATAAGCTTTTCCCGATCTAGCGATACGATCTGTTTCTTAAAGGAAAAAGTACCAAAAGCAATTACGCAACAATATATATTTAAATTGAGAATAACATTTGTGGAAGTATATAGTTTTCCCTTTTCTCACAATCACTAAGAAAAAAGCTGTTTTTCCGCTGATTGAAATGAAAAGAAATGAAATTTTCAATATTTGCATCTACTTACTCAACGTTTCTGTAATGTTCTTCTTTTCTGATTAAGCAGCGTGTGTTACAAAGTCTTGACTTGATTTTGGTACAATCTCTGTAAAATATTTCTCAATACGCTTGCATGGTGGACTTGACTTAGTTGTGGAAAATTTTTGTTTACAAAAGTTTACTAAACATTTCACGCGGCTCTTTATGCTGTCCTTCTCTTCCACTCTGACTCATCAAGTAAGACTTTTGCAAGGAAATGCAAGACTGCGGAAGTATGTTTACATTTATAGTTCTTTTGGTTTCTCTCTTTCTTTGTCTCTTTATTGCTCCATTTATACACTTTATCGTTGATTACTGTGTTCCATAAACTAAAGCAAATTTTCAAAAACAACATTTTATGTGTTTTACGATTATTTGATCTTTCTTTAGTCACACACTTTAACTCTACTCTTACTCTTACCTCTTGTTCTCTTTTCAACCATCAGCTACATGCATACATACTCCCGCTAAAAAAGTATTGTGTAGAAGAATTTTCAAGGCCCATAATCATAAACTCTCCCATCCTCTTGCTATTACTTCTACTACTGTATTGAAATGTACTTCTTCTGTATTTATTTTTGTATATATACACACACACATACGATCCAGTTGAGCATTTTTTTTTAAAGGGGTGTACAGATTTATTATCATTGCAAATAGCATTTTCATGGTATTGCATTGCATTTCTCTTTGTGCGTTAGAATGTAGTATACAGTACAGTCTTTTCGTCTCTTTATAGCTACGATGGTGTACTTGAGTGTGCTCGCTTGTATGGTTATGTATAAATAGTTGTCTTAAATTTCTCTTATATTCGTGGTAATGGGTATGTGTGGAAAAGTCGTCTTGGAGAAAATGTCTACAATTATTTTTAATGTTGTTTGCTAAGCGCAAAATTGATGACGCTAATAATCAGCCAGTGAGATACGAGTATTTGCAATAGAAATTTGACGATAACTTCGCACTTTTTGCTTTCTATGTACTTGCAGTTGCTTGCTCGTTCTGAATTTCATGGTTGTATACGATTATTATCGAGAAGAGTGGTTTTTGGAAAACAAAAGTTCCGTAAATATCAACGAATTACTTTAGAGTTGAAGAAATTTCAAAATATGAAGCTTCACTCTAAACAAGCAAGCAAGATTATCGCGTGCCAGATATGCTAAAGATGGAAAGGATAGTGGGGAGAAAATCTCTTTGTGAATGCAACTATACTTATATAAGTTATCAAATATCTCATAAAATACAAGGTAACAATTTTTTACTTTGATTAGCTACGAACATATTAAAACAAAGACAAGGAACGGAGGGTGTGAAAAAAGTGAAAATCTAAATTATTTCACTTTAGATTTAAAAACTGATATCTAGAATCTAATCACTGTATATGAGTCATAGTGTAAATCAGCATACTCCTCGTGATGAAAACTAAATATTTTATACTCGGATACACTCTTTGATGAAGGCGAGGTGAATTGTATGCAAAGAATCATGCTGTTAATGGGTGCGCACCTATCTATTTAAGCGAAATTCAGGGAACACGTTAAGACGTCTACTGAAATTAAGCAATTTGGGAAAGACTTGTGTTCATCAAAATAATCGACCACAGATTAAACAGTGTCACCGTAATAACTCGCAAGGGATTATTGAAAGGGAACCTTACTACCCACAAATATCGTTTATAAGGCGAATCTTTCGACATTTATTTGGAAGTTTGGAAAGCGCTTTCAACTTTCCTGCAGCAGCTTAAACAATGAATTTGCAGTTTTCTTGCTAATAACAAGTGCAAGCGCGAGAACATTAAGTTGTAAAGAACGGAAGGGAGCGTCAATGATGGTCTAATTATGATTACAACATAATTTTTTTTGTGTGCAATGCTCCTAGATTAGATATTTGTTTTCATTATTTTGTGTAATCTAATGATAAAAGATTCAGTAAATATTGTTCAAAAATAATAAATTTTCACCAAAGATTTCTCGTCTAAAATTTTTTATTTCTAAAATTTTCTATTTTGAAGTGAAGTTGTCGTAGGTTTAAGTTCATTCTGTACTGTATATTTTATTTTATTTATCTATTATTTCTTATTCGAATTACAAAATTAAATATTATTTCATTTATTTCCAATTACAAAAATTTCAATCCTTAATATTTTTCTTTTTGTGACTTATACACTGACAGAAATAGTTGATAGAACAGAGAGCAGATTGATAATGAGTAGTACAAGCTTCTCGAGTTGTCACCAAAATATTTTAAACTGAACAAATTATAGCATTTGGAAAAACTATTCATCTTGGTATACAAGAGAGGGTTGAACATTTTCTCTCTCTCTCTTTCTCTTTCTTTCACTCAAAAAGAAATCACTTAAAATAGAGAATCATTATAATTAATACTTTGCTTTAGTTTCATTATTCATTTAAGAAAACTTGAGAATGTGGAGTTTTTCTTAGCAGATTTGCATCGCATTACTATGCAAAGGCATTTGTAATAATTTCAAAACAATCACTGCTTTGAATAGAAGCCAAAATAAAAACCTATTAGCATAAATCGGCTACGTGTGAAATCCTGCTTATTGGATGATTTGGAAGCTCCAACATTTCTCCATGATGGAACATCGGTAAAGCAAAACGAAAGCAAATAACATTTAAAAGTAAAAACGACGCGTCACATCTCAAAAACATAAACACTTAAAAGTTATGAGAGATGTGCTTATTCGTAATAAAATTATATTCCTGGATCGCGTATATATACACCTCTACATAGGTCTGCTATGCAATTTAAGTAACATTCTTCATGCAAGCAGCAAAACCAACTCATACCTCTGGCAAGACTCATAACACGTACGCGTGTTTTTTATGATGTACACACATGAACCAGAGAATGGTCGAGAGAGATGGCAGGAAGACGTTTTTGCGAAAAACAAGAAGAAAGAAAAAACCAAAGAGGGTTGCAATGAGCAACCATACACGAATGATTTGTGTATATGAAAGTTAAGCACGTCATGCTCATGAATGTAAAGTAAACTTATTTATCTTGCCTCCCATTCATTTAGTAGCATTGCCACTACAATAAGAATGAGAGTAAACTAATATGGAACAAAATCTTGTTTTCATTTCATCCTTGGTACGACAGAAATTATAGCCTAAATATTTTGCGGATTATGAGAAATTTCGTAAAGTTTAAACGTTTCGCACCTGCCACACGGATGAGACACGATCTTAACAAAGTTCAAATATCTCCGACGTACTTGGTGGCAAAATATACTCATTTGACTTTTGGCATTTAAATAATCATAAGTCGAACGCATCGCTTATGTGCAGTTTGAGAACATGAAATGCGAAGTACCAAGGTACACAATCGTTGATTTTGATTATACTCATCTTCCTCTATATAAAATAGAAATTTTCCATTTAGTATTATCGAGTTATTCACTGTATACAGACACTAATCACGGAATGCTTTGCTGTGCATATTGTGGGATCAGCCAGGAATAGTCTATTATGAGCTGCTAAAATTGTATGAAACTGTTACTGGGGACATCTACCGGCGTCAATTGAACAAATTGAACGATGTATTGTTGCAAAAAAGACCAGCAATGGCGGTTAACAGACGCAAAGCCATTCTCAGCCGCACGTTGAAAGTATTGTCAAAGATATACTCTTGTAGCTCGAATGGGAAGGTTTGACGTGTCCAGCACTCTCACCGAACATAGCGCCTTCTGGTTACCGGTTTTTCAGATCGAAATGAAGAAAGTCGAAAACGGATCGATGATTGGATCGCTACCAAACCAATGTCGTGTTTTCGACTTGGTATCACCATATTGACAGGGAGATGGGAAAAAGTTGCAGAAAATTATGGAAAATATTTTGATTAATTTATATAGCACCAAATTATTCGCAATAAATGCCTTTTTCAAGAAAAAAAAACGATCAGAATACATGCAAGTAATTATTACTTTCCAAGGATTTTTGAATACAGTGGTGACTTAACAACAACGATCTGTATTGCGATTCTAAAAGACAGATCCTTTTTTTTCCTTATTTTGCTTCGGTATTTTGCGATTATTTGGAATACTGTTAAAGGCAACCAATGTTTTGCATGGTAAGCCTTGGTGCCGCCCATACACCCCCTTTTAGCTCTGGATTATGTAATCTTTTTACATGAACCTTCAGCCCCTGGAGCATGTCCTTAGGCAAACTAACACATTTCAGATTTCCTAACATTCAATTTCGACGCCTTGATTCATTTGGCTGCTCGCAACGCGTTTTCAATTCTAGATGACTTGGTTCTTTTCCAGAACTTCTTTCTAGTGCGTTCATAATAAAAAATGATTACCGTCCATCCTCCTCCTGTTACAAGAGCGATAACTTTCTCATCCTTATGTAAAATGTCATATTATATCGTTTACTTGTTATGGTTTATAAATCAGTTTCATACTGTGAATTTACAATAGCGTAGTTTACAAAATTAGAATAGTTTTTTTACGTACAATGATTTATAAAAATTATTTTTAAAAAGAATAGTTAAAAGATTATTATTTCAGAAAGCATTACTTTCACTAGCACTAAATTCTTCTTTTGATTTTTGTCTTTGAATGTAACGATTCAACTGTCAGACCTTCAGCATACTCTTTTCTTTTTCACGAATGCCACGCTTGCTGTCGTTCTCATCTTAAAATTCTTGCATATTGGTTTCACATTCTTATTCAGCTTTCCTTCCTTCTTCTGCTAAAACATCGACAATCATCATGCGCTTTCATTGCTTTACAACATTTCGGAAATTACGAATACTGACTTTAAATGTAGGAACAGACGATAATCGTTTTCCTTAAATTTGTGTAAAATTCTCATAGTCTTTCTCGCTGTTATCATTCATTTTGAATGCATAAATTGGTAAAAAAGACACAAGGTCACGAAGTTCTTTAAATATTAAAAGAAAGAATATTTTTTTATTTCTTCTTTTGTGTTGAATTATTTATGTACAGAAAGGGGGAGAGAGCGAACAATCATCAAAATTGTGGGAGTTTC
Organism: Glossina brevipalpis; assembly: GCA_000671755.1. Taxonomy (NCBI): domain Eukaryota; kingdom Metazoa; phylum Arthropoda; class Insecta; order Diptera; family Glossinidae; genus Glossina; species Glossina brevipalpis. Next base: position 544,549 of record KK351016.1, on the reverse strand, counting down.
GTGAGCGTACAACCCTCTACTTACGCAAATGATAGGCATCTCTGGAAAGATATCTTTGGAAGCATATTAATGGACGTTATTGTTGCTCAGATGCGATTTTTACACCGACATATTTTTCTCATGGAAGATAAGGTAAGCAGTTTGTGAAGTTACAATTTTTAAGTTACTTTCGTGGAGTTATTAAACTCGGATTTATTTATATACTTACAGGCCCCTTTATCGTTTACCAGCGATGTAATACTTCATTATATTTCATCGCCCAGGTGTCCACCCGTTTTCCTATCTGCCTTTTAATTTTTTGAATTTTCAGTCTCTAGAATTAGGTGAATGAGTTCATTGCTTAATTGACACTCGAGATCGATTTGATAATGAGCTCACATCTCTCAACTACTAAACTAGTTTTGCTGTTTTTAAAGTTTGATTTTGCTTTGAAAACAACAATTTGGGGGCGGTTTACTGATTTTAAACGAAGTTATATGGACACTGATGATGCTGTATCAAAATGATTCAAAAAATTTATTGCGATATTTGAAAAGTGGAGTTGCAAGAGAATGCTAAAGATTTCAAAAGCCAATGTATTTACCAGTTTTCGCGAACATTTGGGCAATAAACAATTGTTCTACAAATGGAGATCGTACAAAAACCACAACATGTTAACGATTCAGTCGCTGTATTCTCCAGATTTGGCCCTCTGCAACTACTATCTGTTAATGAATCGCCAAAGGATACGGCAGCGAAAGAGTTTGGACTAAATGATAAAGCAATTGTGAAAACCGAATCGTATTTTGAGAATCAATTGCTCGATAAAAAAGACATCAAAATGTTAGAAGCTGAATTATTCGATTAATTGACGGAGAGGAATGTTGATAATCGATTTTTGTACATGAAAATGTTTTTCCCCGGACTTATTGAGCGATGTATAAATTAGATCATAAAATGACATTTCTTGAAAACAGCTACAGCCATGTATATGTATATATACATGTACATAAAGGTAACAATAACATAAAAAGAATGATAAAATATAAACTAATACTTAACTTTACGAAACACATTTAATGTTAATTTATAACAATTGTGCCAAACCTAATGTAATTTAATAAACAACAAAAATATGCAATGTACACGAACTCGATATGCTTGATATTATTCACAAATGCATTTAAGTACAACAACTTGCAAACGCAAAAATAACAATAACAGCGACAGTAAGACCATATAATTGCACTGCAGCAATTATTCAGTCAATTCGCTTACAATGTACATAACATGTGTGCTTAGAGACACACACACTCAAGCTTAAAAAGCAAGCACGGAAAGACGGACGAACGGTCGATTCGATAGATGGACGTTGAGATATATAGACAAAGTCATATTTTTATAACAAGTTAACCTGCTGCTGCACTGTATGTTTGTTCATAATTGTATATATGCATGTATGTATGTGTAATGTGCGTATGTTTCGGCTTCATAGCTATAAAGCAACAAACACAATTGTGTAACAAAGTGCTTGAACTGCTAAAAACTACCGAATGTGCAACAATATTTTCTCCCCTGTGCTTTTTTGTTTTTCTTTTAACTTAACAGCTCTATAGAACTAAACACCACACACAAATAAACAACAACAATAAAAGTAGTTGGTGAATGAATGAATTGTGGCAAAAGCTTTTATGCATGGTTGATATATGTCTGTCTATGTTTGGGTATGTGTGCAAGTGTGTGTGTATGTGTTTAATATCAAATAGAACAACAAATAAACAAAACAACAAACAAAACACAAAATAAATAAACAACAAACACAAAACCATAGAAAACAATTGCTCTAAGCACGATTTATGATTGCTGATAAATTTTATACATGTCAAGTAATCGTATATAACAAAACTATCCACAAACTTTCACACAAGAAACATACACACACACACTCACACAGAGTTATGTGTATCTATACAATATGCCATTTGGTAGCAGTAAATATATCTACAGAGCACGTCCGCCAACGTATACAAATGCATATGCGTACGCTTGTACCAAGAGAAAGGGTGAGAGAGTTTCGTACTAAATATTTCGTGTTAAACATTTGCTAGCACTTTATCGTTAAACTGAATAGAACAGTTAAGTCATACCGCTGGAATGAATGAATGAATGTCATACGTAATGAATAAATGGATGAATGATAATAGAGTAATATGGGTGGCTTAGCTGTGATTGCTTGGAACTTGCTTGCAATACTTCAGGTGGTAACTAGGACTTGGGCTTTGTATTGCGGTTTGCTTTCATTCCACTTGTCAAGTAATTTTGTGCTTTATGACAACGACAAATCTTGACAATTTATGACACATTTCCGTCAAAAAATTTGTTGCACAATTTACAAAAAACAAAAAAAACAACAACAATAACAATAACAAAAAAAGCAACCCCTTGTTATTCAAATTGAAGTTCGCGTAAATTTATGATAATATTATCATCCGTTTACATTAGAAAGGACACCGACAACTTATTACCCCGACTTGAATGACTGAGCAGTTCTTTTGAACGGCATAGTCGGTAGCAAAAATCAATGTTTGTACTGCATACTTTTGTTGTCATAATAAACATAACACATCAAAGGAATAACATGTATACCATACTGCTGTCACAAACATAAATTGCAGTGATAATGACATATAATTTCATTTTTAGTTTTTATTCTTTACACATTAAAGCCTTAAAACGAATTTGATGCACTCTCCACTTCACATTTAAAATTTGTGTAACATACGATTAATTATTCTCTTCATTTTACTTATCGTTGGCGAAATATTTACAGGGCTTAGCAGAAGCGTTCAAGGTATCGATCGTTGAAAACGTTCTTAAATTTTTGTTTCTAGTCAAGCAGATATTGTTTACTCAGCAGAGTAGAAGTGAAAAATGAACATTGAAAGAGTGGGTATAAACCCACCTTTGAATCCGAAATGTGATAACTTTTTAACATACCGATTATAACCTTTGAAAGACCTCATTAATTGCATTGGATTCCGCTTATGACCATTTTGTCTGTGTACGATTTTAAAAGAAAAGACTTCGTTCGATTTAACGCGTCTACAGTTGTTTTATTTTAAGTTAGTAAACGATTACTTCTATTGGTTTTATATTAATATAACTTTCTTTTTTTTCTGTTTTTCTTTTAAACAAGTCTACAATATAAAAACAACACAGCGTAAATCAATTTAGTCATGTAGGCGCGACTCCCATGGTCCATACAATTGCTGAAAGGCGAAAGGTAATTATTATTATCATTATTATGCTGGAAAGCTATGAGAAGCAAAATTCATCAAGTCGGTTACATATGTTTTACAGTAAAATCTATCCAAAATTTCACCTAATTATTTAACAAAATTTTCCAAAAATTCAATGCAAAAATAGCTTCGGACTTTTTTAAGAAAAGCAATTTTTTATGACTTCTTCACGCTCATGAATTTACTACATTCCGTAGAGTTTCTATGAAATATATCGATGCCAAGTCCTTCAGAAACGTATAGTTCGCAAGAATTGTTCACAATTAAATCGTAGCCTACTGTGGACAATTTTTTTGATTAGGACATCTATAAAGTAACAAAAGCTCATTTTTCTATATTTACTCCATGAGTTAGAAATGCAATGACTTCCGAATAAGGACAATATAGAAGAAGAAAGCAGATCGGTCCTATAGAAGATGGTGTGATCCGAACAAAGAAATACTAATCTGCATGGAACGCCTACAATGCGCTTTAATATTTTAGGAAGATATAAAATTCTATAATAAATTTCAGTCTTTTCTAAGTCAATAAAATTCGATTAGGTTTTCATCCCTTCGTGTACACGCGGGAATAAAGAGAAAATTTGAAAAAAGTAATTTTGTTAATGTTTTTGTAAAATCATATTCGAGCTTAACCTAACTTAACCTAGTCCGCAAGAAGGCAGGTTTCAGAGAAACATCTTCAAGGTTACAATTAGGTTCTTGCGTCAATTTTGATTAGCATTAGATTTTAGGTAAAAATTTTAAAGTAACGGGAAATGCTAACGTAAATAATTGTTAAGTCCGATGGTTTTGACCTTTCTCTACGTAAAATAACAGTTTTTAATTTAGTATTATTAAGATATTCAGTACATACAGACACTAATCAGGGTGCGCTCAAAATTGCATTGGTGGGATCAGTACACGTTCCAAGAGTTCTCAAGCATAGACAGTTGCAGCTCCAATGGAAAGTACGTTGCATCCGACGCACTCACCAGACGTAGCGCCTTACCATTTGTTCAGATCAACGAAGAACGGCGTGGCTGGCGTGAGGTTCCATAAAGGTGAAGAAGTGTGGAAACGACTTGATTAATGAATAGCTTCAAAAGCGTAGGAGTCCTTTCGCCACGTATCGCCATAAAGATGGGATCAAGTTATAGAAAATGGAAGACAATATTTTGGTAACATAGTATCAATTTTCAATAAATGGATTTTTCAAGTGAAAATGGATCAAAGTCAACGCAAGCAACTATCAGAAAAACTTGCTCGTAGAAAGTTCCTAAGGACTACCGTCGGTTTGTATTTTGTCAACAACAATATTGGAAGCAATTTAAAAGCAATATCTATATTAATCATATCGTTGTTGGCTAATATATAATTTCTTTAAACTTAGAAAATCAACAAGATCGAAACTTTATAGAGGCAACGAAGGCAGAGGGACCATGAAGTTAAGAAACCACATCATCAAACGATGAAAAGGGTTGAGTTTGTATATGTGACTTTAAATCAGGTAAAATAACAACAATTGTAACCAAAGACAGGTCTTGTGTTATAGTCAAATAATATGTCAAAGATGATAGAGACCAGCAATGGACAGTGCCTGACGTAATGTAAAAGGGATTGAATGCATGTGGATGTTCGTAGATGTGTATATGGAGAATGCTTGAAACCCATCTTGTCCTTTGAGGTTTGCTATCTTTGTGTGCCAGATAATGATGAAAATTCTTGAAAGAAACAACAATAGTAAAGAACATATATAAATGACGTACACACATTTACAAATCGAAGTAAAATGAAAAGCTAGCGAATGCGTCCTGTTTTCTAATTTACGTTATCTTTTCTGTTCGTTCCTTTCTTTTATTTTTATTTCTTATTCTTTTTTCTATGCATTTTTTGTTTGACATCCCTTGAGAATATTAAGTAAAAGTGGAAAATATGCTGAAGCATTAAAGTTAAAACCTTGTAGCTCTTCAAATCAGTTCGACTTTTATGATGTGCTATGATAAGTGCTTGAAAACAATACCTTGATTTATATGTATATGTTTTCAAAGAAAGTCTCTAAAGCGTTTTCGTCAAAGCTTTGAATGGGAAGAGAAGAAAAAGCGTTTAAAGTTTTTTTAAGTTTTTGACGTTTGTCCAATCAAGTTTTCAATAAGATTTTTGGGGTGTGAGATTAAGCAGGCATCGGAGAGACATAAATTTAAATTATATTAAATCATTTTTAATTACTAATCAAGCTTATGAGAACTGCACAAACCCACACACATTTATATATATATATAAATAAGTATAAAGGTCACATATTGCACGCACATACAGTTATTTAAAAGTACTTCAGTAATATTTCATAATCATCTCATATATCGCAGACAACTTTTCATATATTTGTGAATATTTCCTTTCTGAAAGCTTGGCAAGTTCACGAATAACTTTAGTTGTCTTAACTCCTATCAATTTTGAAGATATGTGTAGTGTCGTATATTTTATACTACTTTACTAGTTATCCATATACTCCTGCGTTTTTGGGATTACTGATGATGCCATATGATAGCGTAGCTCTTTTTTCAACGCTTTTTAGATTTCTTTTACTCTCTCTCTCTCTCACTCTTTCTCTTCCTTTTTACTTTTCATAGTTGTCATATAATTTTTGCAAAAATTTTGTTTTTATGAAAAATCATAATATAACAATTTAGTCCTTAAAAGTAAAGTGACCTTAAAACACATCACCGCCACACCCGCACCAGTAAATGCTGTAAGCTACGTATATTTATACATATACATACATATGTGTGTGTTTCCTATTTTTTAGTGTTCATATAGAATACATCCCCATAGTCGAAGTTCGAATGTAATGTGCGTCTTTGCCAAAAAAAATTTCTTGCAACGTCCTATATTTACCGGCTATTCTATGTGTTCGCTTGAATTCTGTTTCTCTTCTTTTTTTTCGATGGGTTTTTACTTTGAACGAAACCATCAGTTGTGTTTACTTTTCACTGAGTTTTGGGTTCTTATTGTTTTTGCTATATATATACACATGAGCAAATGTGTAGGTATGTGTGTATTTGTGTAAATATTGCTGTTGATGATGATGTTGACGATTTTGTGGTTACTTGTGTTAATCCTGCGAGACATGTGTCGAACATGAATTTTTGTCCGCTTCGTTTATAAATATTAATTTTTGTTACATGTGGTCAATATTGCCGTAGACAGCTTGTCCATCTTTATAATGTTGAGTGTATGCATGTATATGTGATTATAATAATTGAAAATAATATTGGCAGGAAAAAAACATCTTTTCAGTTTGTTTTCATTTTAATCAAAATGAAATAGAAAGAAAACTGCATTGTTTCCTACACATTGTAAGAGTTGATTAACAAATGAATAAATGCTTTCTTCAATACGATGCTTAAATTATTGTTTACAACTCTATACTTACTGTTATGAAAATCACAAACTAAAGTAAAGTGCGATTACAGAAACTTGCAGAAATCTATTAAAGGCAAAATCCATTTTAATGTTGTACCTGCCGGCAGTGGTCATAAAAATGTACATTTTCAGCTGCCGATAAAAGCAAAGGTTGACTACAATTCCCGCGAAATCTATCAGGTAATAGGATTAATGAAACTACGTCGGGAAATTCAGCAGCGAAGGATTATCAGGCAAAGCAGAACAAGACACAGCGTTTGTGATGTTCATAAGGTTTATAAGGTAAGTTAGTTGTATGCTGATACTCATATGTTGAAAGTCGTAATTAGTTAGTTGTACGTTGAGAGTAGAATAATGATATTCGAGGCAAACAAGCATTAATGACATAAGGTGATGTAAATAATTGGAATTGTAAACAAAATCTAAGCTTTTCACGTCTAGCGGTATGGATTTTATCTGAAGGAAAATACAAGAAGGCAGTTTTTTAACAATATATTCTCACACGCAACCGCCTGCCTGTACAGGTTATCCTGCTTTTACTACTTTTTGTCTGTTATTGTGGATAGACTTATTGTTGTCTTCATTAATGGCAATTGGTAACATTGAATTCATGGTGCGAAGGCGTGTTTCGAAGTGCTTCGCGAGTTCACGTTGAATTAATAAGCTAAAAAATAATTGTAAAAACGTTTTTGTGACCGGAAAAGTACGTCAAACCCGGACAGATTGATTTCGGTTTCGAGTAAAGTGTTATAAACACAAATAATAAAGAAAAACATTAAATTAAAAACTTTGTAAAAATTTTTCTTCTTCAATTTTGTGTGATTCCCCAGAATATAAAAAATAAAGCAAACGACAAAAAAAGCTTGGCACGGTTGCATTTGGCCACAGAAATTGCAAAAGCTATTGTTTACTTTAAATAATATAACGAATATCCCCCTACTTTACATTAACTCCGAACTTTAGTGCAGACATAACTTCGTCTAGAGTTGCGTTTTGTTTTTCTTTCTGGACCCATAAATTGCGGCATACATTAAGGCGTAGCACTATTTGAAGCCGTACTGGTCAACTTGCACTGATCAAGAAAGGAATTTCTTGGGTGAGTGAGGTGAGGTTGACAATGACCGACTGCGTTAAATGCCCTAAATGCAGAAGATCAATTCGTAGCGAAACGGGCATCCGATGCCAGGTGTGTGATAAAGATTCTCACTGTGTCGCTAAATGCAGTGATTTAGATGAATATTCAACTAAAATCCTGCTCACTAACAAGTGGATTGTATATATATGCGATGATTCCATTACGTATGTACATAGTGGTCGAACAAGTCGCTGTTAGTGGGTGATGGCTGAGTTTTCTACCTCGTACGAATTTGCAATTGAGTGATGGGCGAGCTAATTCAATAGTATCCGGTGGGTTAGATTTGGTAAATTTGTGGCCGTTACGTTATGCCAAAAATTGTACGCCGGCTCTCTTGGATCTTATTTGTTTCTCTGATGATTCTTTTGCTCTGTATTTTGATCTATTTCATGAGTTTCAGTCAAGTTACAAGACTGCTCATGGCTGTCACACGGCTATGCTAAAGGTGCTGGAGGATATTTGCCCAGAGTATGAGAAGGGAAACTTAATCACCCTTATATTGATTGTCTTCTCTAAAGCTTTCGATACAGTGAGTCACGATCTTTTGTTACAAAAGTTAAGCACCTACACTGGTTTCGACTTGACTGCAGTTAAATTTGTTAAGTCTTTTTTGGTTCGATAACAGTTCTCTTATTAGTCTCTTTTTTATTTTCAGTGTCTCTTTAGTATTATTAAAATTTATTTATTTACAAAGAAAAATGAAAAATCATGCATAAATGCGAATAATGAAGAAAGCGGAGCGACAATACTACACCTTTTCTTTTAAGAAGAGTGATCATATAGGTTCACGATTGCATTATTGTTGCATTATTTGATTTGGAATTTAGATATCACATTCTTAGTTTTCCTATTGTCTTTCTTATTCTTATCACTCGAGTGGGGCGCTTGCTCCTAGTGTTTATGTTTGGTATTGCATTTATATGATTTTAGCCCCTTCCTATGTACAATTTGTGTTCCACTTTTATTATCCCTAATTTTAATATGGCTGCTACCTATCTATTAGTTCCGTAGCTTTATATGGTTCTCCCTAATTATTTTGCGTTTATTTATTGTAGTTTTTGCTGCTCTTTGGCTTTATCTAGTATATAACTTGGCACGTTCTTGTTCCGGCTCCTTTCAACGCAACAATAATTTGTTCGTACGTTAACGTTCACCAACATCCTTTTCTTCGTGGTTCTCCATTCAGCGACTGTTAATTTAATTTACTGAACGATTAACTTAATAATTTTCTGTACGTATGTTGATGTTCGGTTTTCATTCGATACGTTTAAAAATTAAAAATATTTTTGTAACATGCGCTTGACATACCAAGAGGCTACGCCAAAGGAAAAATTTTACAAATCAAAAAATATGATTAAAGAGAAAATTATTATAATGATAATGAGGAAAGTCCTGAAACGATTAAACCTAAACATCAAAAGGCCATGGAGAAAGCATTGTGCACGTTGTAAACAACATGCAAAGCTAACTCAAGTGACAAGGATGACGATGACATATGTAAAATGGGGCTTAAAAGATGACGAAATGGGTAGACTGACGTTTGTTGAGCTTACTAAGAAGAGGAAACGCATATAGAGAAAACACCCCGAAACTAATTACCGCTACCGTGGATGGAATTTGTCATGATTTATGGCAAGTGTATTACTTTCTCTCTCTCTCTCTCTCTCAATCTCTCTCTCTCTCTCTCTCAATCTCTTTCTCAATATCCAAAATATGTATAAGGTCAATTTGATAGACAACAGACAAATTATTATATACACGAATGAACGCTGTGACAAAGAGACAAACGGATAACTTGCTTTGTACTCAAATAATCAGTCACTTGAATAAAAACTATGAAGGCCTAAGAGAATGATTGTTAACTGAATACCAATCTCTTCGTAGTTTTTCCGCACGCTCTAGAAATGTGTATGTAGTTGTGTATGCTTTGGTTAAATTATTTGTGTGAACGCGATTTATTTCCTTTTCAAAGTCTAACCCTTTCCACTCGGTTTAGCTCGCGTGTAGTGACAGTTGAAAGTCGCTTGTCATTTTAATCCTTGACATCCTCTGGCATTTGCACTGACACTGACAACACTTTGATGGCTGACTGAATGCGTTTGCACACAAATCTCTACAACAACCTTTACAAGACCACCATCTCCATCACACAACATCACAACACTTACATGAAGCGATATCCTGTTGCTTCTAACGGTTATAGAGTTGAATTTGTCTTATTTACGAGAAATGTTCATATAACTTTGAATATGGAAAAAGTGTCGGAATATTAAGAAACGAAATATTGGGGGATTGAAGGTTAACGTATTCAAAATTTTGTTAATTTTTTAATCGTTGATGAATTTTTAATCTTTTCTGCTTTTTATAATGGAATTCCATTTGTGCAGTGTGCTATTGTTGAGAGAGTTAAGGCAACTCTTTGCTTATGTTTGGCTGTGATTGATTCTACAAAAAAAATTAAGGACTAACAAAGCATTTTATAACAAATACTGTTTATACAAATTGATACAAATACTGTTTATATCTTCTATCGAACAGACAGTTTGTAGCACTCAAAAATACGAATCAGAAATTATATATCTCCCGCAAGAGTCGGGTTCTCAGTCGATGTGACTGTACCCACTTATCTCATTCAAACACACTGATTTAGAAATAGGTTCAAAAATGTCACAGGGCCGCCCAACTAAAATAGAAATAATCTAAATCGGTGAACTCTGACTAACGCACAATTAACAAAATACTTTGTAGAATGATTGGACTTAAAGGCGGATATGGATGTCAAGAGTTCGCTTCAAAGCATACGTGTTTTTCTCATGTTTTCCTGGCAAACACTTTGGTTTGGAATTCGCACAGCTGCGGTGTACTCGTATGTGTATTGTTTTCCAATCCCAATATATGTTACCACGAGCTTCGAATTTAATTCTCATTCTATGTGTTATGTTAGCAGAGTCTGTAAAGTTATAAAAGATTCTAGACAGAAATGATTTTTGTGTTTATTAGCAGTTGGACAATTCGAATTCGTAACGCTTTTCTTTATCAATTAATATTGAAGGAATAGCTTTTTAGTTTTGTATCAAAAATCAATCGAGCTTACACAATACACACCTTCGATAAATAAAAGGAATAATAGCAGCTAGTTCAAGTTATGTTCCATAAAAGCAAAACTTTCAGTTGCTTTCAGTTTGTGTCAATGTGTCATTATGTTACACAATATGACATTTATCGTTACTTTTATCTAACAAGTAAGTATGAGAGAATGATAGTGACTCTATGTACCTGGGTGGGTGGTTGTGTGTGTGTAAGTTTTAAGTTTCAAAATTCTTCTTCCAATTGATCGCATTGTACAGAGATGGATAAATTAAACTTTTAGATATGTCCTTGTCTCAGCAGATAGACAAGAATATCTATATGGATATATGTGTGCATGTATGTGTTTGGAAGTAATCCAATGATGTCAATCAATTTCTACATTGTTTTATACTTCCATTATGAGTTTTCTTGTGAAAGAGAATTAAAATTTAATGTTAAGTAATTCGGTCAGAAAGCAGTTAAACATAAATTATTTAGAAATCCAGCGAAAATTGAAAAAAACGAAAATACTTTCATATCAACACACAAGAATTTCTTATTTATCATTTTGTACTAAAATTAACAGTTTACCGGATATTCCAAAATTTCCAGAGAAGGTAAACTTCGGCAAATTTCCAAACTAAAATCTTGAAAATCTTATTTAATTTTTTCTTTATAATTTCAATTCATTTATATTTAAATTTTTATATTTTTTAGTCTTTGATAATCGACTTATATGATATTTTCTGTAGATGAATTTGTTTAATAAAAAAATAAATAAATATATTTTTGCCCCCGTTAACTTGATTTTTTTCAATGCCGTATTACAAATTTATTCTTCGCTATAACATCTAGTACATGGTACTTGCTTAAGTCAAATTTCTCAGAGATGCCCTAACGTTCAAAAGACCTATGTATAAATTTGTCAGCTTTTGCACTATTAGTATGTGAGTTATAGCATTTTTAGTGAAGGAACTTTTGCTAGATTGAAGAAAATGGATAAAAAGCAATTTCGTGTGTTAATAAAGCGAAAAAAAATACTATTGAGGCCAAGGCTTGGCTTGATAAACATTATTTGTACTTTGCACCAGGAAAATCAACCGTAAAGAACTGGTTTGCTAAATTTAAAAGAAATGTGCACCGAGGACGATGCACTCATTGGACGCCGCAAAGAGGCTGTTACCGATGAAAACATCAAAAAAGTCTACAAAATAATTTCGGATAATCGTAAAGTGAAGTTGATTGAGATAGCTGAGATCCTAAAGATATCAAAGGAACGTGTTGGACATATTATGAATGAACCTTTGGATATGCGAAAGCTCTGTTCAAAGTGGGTGCCGCGCAAGTTTCCAACCGAGCAAAAACAACAACGAGTTGATGATTCTAAGCTGTTCAATCATAATAAACACGAATGCTTACGATGATATGTGACAATGGATGAAACATGGTTCCATCATTTCACAACGGAGTCCAATCGACAGTCACTCGAGTGGACTGCACGTGATGAACCCACTCCAAAGCGTGGAAAGACGTAAAAGTAGGCTGACAAGGTTATGGAATCAGTATTTTGGGATATGCATGGTATAATATTCATTGACTGTCTTAAAATGGGAGAAGCCATAAACGTTGCGTTATTGCAGCGTTTGAAATACGAAATCGCGGGAAAACGGCCTCATTTGAAGAAGAAGGAAATGCTGTTTCATCAAGACAATGCACCGTGTCACATTGCATGAATTGGGCTTCGAATTGCTTCAACACCCACCGTATTCTCCAGATCTGGCCCTCAGCGACTTTTTTCTGTTCTCAGACCTTAAGAGGATGTTCGCTGGACAGAAATTTGGCGCGAAAAAAGTTGCTTCACTAAAAATGCTATAACTCACATACTAATAGTGCAACAGCTTTCAAGTTTATACACGTGTCTTTTCAAGATTAGGGCTAACTAAACATAATATGGATTTAATACTAGTAGCGCCATCTATGTGTCAGCCTACGAAGTTTTTAGCCCACCTGTTATTTAGAAGAATGCAGCTACTTCTATTTATAATTTATATTTAATTCTTTAACAATAGGAATTTAGTTGGATTTTATGATGCAGATATTAATCGAGTCAAAATCATATCACTAAAAACGGGTGCAACAAGAAACACAGAATATTTTGTAGAGTTATTTGAAGGTATCGGTTAGAATCACAAATTTCGATGAGATAGCATTGTTGTACTCTTTAAATGGAATTTAGTTTATTAGTGATTTACAAAATGAATTTAAATGTATTTTAATACTCGCTTAAGAAAGATAATGAAAAGCCATTAACAAGCAAGCAACAAAGCTAAAAGTTTCAATTCACATCTGTAATTTGTTACTGCTTTACTTATTCTTTGATTGGTTTTATCCACCTTCAACTGTTTGCTAAAGATTGTAAACCATCTGCACACATTTGCTTAGTTGAAAGCCATATAAGAGCCTTATCACAATTGTTTTGGAATGTTCGGTGTTTCTTTTCGATTTATAATACATGTACGAATAAAGCGGTGTAACCACACGAAAATTATCAAGCGACATGGTCTCATTTTCATGACATGGTCTTTTGTGGAAATTTGTAACTGGCGTAGACCATGGTGTGTACGACTAACACACTGTTTCAGTAGAACATTCAAATTATTATTAAAGAAATGGGAATTATTCGATAAATATTTTGATATCATACGTAGTCTTTTGGTATATACAAAAGATAAAAATGTTCTCCTTAGTAAAAAAATTCCATAAATTATTCGAAGGTTTTTAAATTAGTAAGACTTTAAGTAATTAATTGATTTACAGTGTAAAATTATAAAATAATAATAATTATAGTCTGTGCCGTTAAAAACAATTCAAACATATGAATTTCAATGAATTACGCTAAATTTTGCAGTCAAAGCGCTAATTCAACTCCTCATTCAAACTTAGGACGTATTCTTTATTGAACAAAAGACTTTCCAAATGTCTTGTACCTGCTAATAAAAATATAAAAGTATCTATGATAATATAAAATAGATTTAAAATCAATTTAGAAAACATCAAAAACAGATTATCATGTAATTCTCATACATAAAAACATAACTTTTCATAAAGTAAAGAGTGGATAGAGTAACGTTGTACCCCTCTGTACCCCCCTGTGTCTATATATGTCGAGCTTGATATGCAAAAAAAAAAAAGAAAAAAAAAGAAAGGAAAAAGACGAAATTGCAAAACAAATTTGAAGAAAAATCACTGACGCATGCAATTTCTTCAATTGGTAATCTTTGGTAATCATGACCAATCTAACAAAAGTCATCTCTAAATTAAATGCCGACATATTGTTCACCAACATAACCCTGCATATGTGCAGAGTGTATTTGAAAACTCTTTTGATTCTTCTTGACCAACACACACATAAATGCAATCGCACACATACATTTTCGTTGTTAACAAATAAAATAAATTCAGTCAGTATGTGTAAAAAGTTGAAGAAATACTTCCGTACGTTCGTTCGTTCGTCAATTTTCGAAATAGTCCCTTAAGAATCCAACTAACAGACGAACGCTACAATATTTTTGCAGTCATTATAATTTAGCAATAACTGAAAAACCAGTATTTTTTTGGAAAAATGCAAATTACAAATAAATCCCAAAGTAAAAACAGAGCAGAGTAAAGTAAAGCAAAAATGTATTCAGATCTTTCTTATTAGATTGATGGACATTTGTTTTATATAGACTTTACATTGCATGTGTATTCAACATATTATACAGTAGTTTGCCCTTAAATGCATTATCATCTTTCACAATCACTGATACTTTGCCCAATTGCAGATTGTACTCTAATTTACATTCAATGTTCTCGGCAACTATTCTCAAACAAGTGAAACAAGTGAAACAAGTGAAAAGTACTGTGTCCATATTTGTAAATAAAAATAAAAAGTTTTTATTTGGTCAAAATTCTCTTTTTTTTCTTGGTCAACAATTCATAAAAATAAATTGAGTACATTTTGTGTGTGTGTGTGTACATATGAAGGTCTACGCACATCCACATGTAAGTGTGCGTGACTCTTTGAATTAAAACTAATTCTCTTGTATTCAACCCTTCACAGTTATCGACAGAGTTGATAGAATGAAAAAATTTACGGTTGACTCAACTCATTGTAAGTAAAAAGTCAATATAAAATTTTAATAATTATGAGAAATGAATGAACACTTGCGTATGTATGACTTTTTGTTTTATTTTAACGCTTTTACAATACGATTCGAATCGCACTGAGCCTTTTCCTTTTTTACGGCAACACAGCAAATCATCTGTTGTTATTTTCTGAATAATTTAAGAAGAAGAAAAATAATACGATTCGAAATACTTAAGCAAACTACGATCTCACAAAAATGTCTTCGAATAGAGCAGAAAAACCTTTAGACTAAGACAACTTCTACAAGCGGCATCAGTCAAATTAGTGCAGCAGTTAATAGCGTACTAAAAAACAAACAGGTGAACAGATTGGCAATGGTTAGATATTTCACTTATTGTCGATGGATGAAAAGTTTTGGGATTTCAATTTCCTTGACACTCCTGTCTTCCTTCCGTCTTCACAAGAAAATTATTTATTACCCCTCCATGCATATAAGTTCTTGGCCCTACTTCGCACATTTGAATAGAATGATAATCATCGTCCCAGATGCTTGGGCCCTTCTCTGAGACGTTTCACACTGTTGTTTATTCACTATTATGTCCTCTCTTATGCAAGTACTGCCGAAAGCAGCCGTGTCCGCTCAGTATTCGCGTTAGATAGAAGTCAGCGTTTTCGTGCTTTCTATGTACCCATTCCTTTACGTTAGGTATCAACCTATATGTCCATCTGCCAGTGTTGGATATCTCCCACGCTATCTGCAGACTTCTTTGGCGTATACTATCTCTTTCCAACCGCGATGATTGCCTCATGACCTGCTTTCGGGCTTCGTACGTTTAGCTAAGGGTTCGGCTGGCGTACTGCCCAGTGTGCATGGAACAGAATGAAACTGCTGAACATGTCATGTTCCAGTGCCCAAAATTCGTAAGAGAGAGGGAGACGGTGAGTCAGGCCGCTGAAGAAACGTTGACGCCAGACAACTTAATAAAGGCAATGTTGCGCCAACCGGAAATATGGAACCTAATACAAACAGTGTACAAAAGTATCATGCTGAAACTGCGTGTAGAAGAGCGCTTGCGGAAACTGACTTGACGACATGACTGACGATGTAAGCTGAGGCTTACACAATTCTCCCAATATAATACTTAACTGTATTTCCGGGAGGATTACCGTCAGACGCAGAGGGGGTTTTAGTGCGGCGAAAGTCCCACACTCACTTTAGGCTGTTAAAGCTTTCGCCCGCTCAAAAAAAAAACAGTGTTTTATGTTGTGGATTCGTCTTCTTAACAAAGGGAGATAATAAAAAACTTCTGATTTATATTCTTTCCTTCTGTTTGTTTGAAATGCAAGATCTAACTAACTGTAGATCTAACTATGAATTGGATGAATTAATAGAAACAAACCCAAGCATATTATAGAACGGGCTCTCCCCATCTCGCCCTTGAATGCATAATGGATAAATAAATAATATATTTTGCACACCCTTTAGCTTTAATTAATATTTGAAATAATTTTTCTTCTATGTGATGAATTTATCTATTGCTTCAATCTGTGGCAGGCGGTCTTTAGCGAAATTAAAACTCTTAACAGACTTAGTCGCTTTCAAAGTGGCTTTTATGTGGTGACATCATTATATTTTTATAAAACAATCCTTGTATTAAGGAGTAAATACTTATACTATTGATGTACCAGGTGGGCTACATAGAAAAATCTTTTGTTTTGATAAAATTTGATTTTATTATTCAATCTGAGTTCCTTCGAGGGTAATACAACGATTATAGCGGTCATACAATTTTTCGATACCGTTTTTGTAGAACGATTTGTCTTTAACCTCAAAATAACCGGTTCATAACGTGCAGTGCACTCGGCTGACTGTCGATTGGACTCCGGCGTGAAATGGTGAAACCATGCTTCACCTATTGTCACATATGAACGCAAACATTCGGGTTTAGTACGATTGAACTGCTCCAAACACTGCGTAGAATCATCAATTCGTTGTTGTTCTTGGTCGATTGGGAAATCGCGCGGCACCCACTTTAAACAGAGCTTTTGCATATCCTAATATTCGTTCATGATAAGTCCAACTCGTTCCTTTGGTATCTTTAGGGTCTCAGCTATCTCAATCAACTTCACTTTACGGTTATCCGAAACTATTTTGTGGACTTTTTTGATGTTTTCGTCAGTAAGAGCCTCTTTGGGGCGTCCACTGCCTGAATCTTCTTCGATGCTCATTTCGCCTCGTTTAAATTTAGCAAAGCATTTCTCTACGGTTGATTTTCCTGTTGCAAAGTCCGAATAATATTTATCCAGCCAAGCCTTGGCTTCAATTGTTATTTTTATTAACACACGAAATTCCTTTTTATTCATTTTTTCAAACTAACAAAAGTTGGTACACTAAAAATGCTATAACTCACATACTAATAGTGCAACAACTGTCAAATTTATACACGTGTCTTTTGAAGGTCAGGGCTAACTAAAAATCATATGGATTTAATACTAGTAGCGCCATCTATGTGTCAGCCTACGAACTTTTCGGCCTTTTGTATGCCTTTGTTGTAATTTCTTCAGACCTCTACACTCTCGGAGTGTGCAAATGGCCTGTATCAGTACATATATTATTATAGAATTGTATCTATTGATTCTATACTTCAAAATATTAAGATCGATTTTTTTTGGCTTAAAAAAGAAATTTTCAACTTTTATGTCAATAACACATATTTTAAATTCTCACGAGAGTAAGATAAGCAGAAGAGAAAAGCAAAAGCCAACGACAATTTAATATGGCTTTAGATCAATTTTTTAATATTTCCGAAAAAAGTTTAGTCTTACGGAGTATAACAATAACATTTTTGGGTCGCATTATAGTGAATTTCTTCTTCTAATTCCATTATTTCTGTATTTTGATTAGGCTTCAGTTATGATTTATGTAAAGAAATTATTATTATAATTAGGAACAACTTACTATTTACTATTTCCATCTATATAGAATAGATTGGAAGACAAGTTAAGTAATTAAAACACGTGCGTTAGGCAAAAATAAATTTATAGACTTTCTTAACTTGTCAGTTAAGGTTGCATATGGAACACTAAAGTTCACACATCTTCCAGAAATGAATGTAGTGACAGCAACAATGATGGAAATAGTTACATAAAAATCTAAAAAACATACGACATATGACATTCAAGAACTTGGAACGACAACAGACTGTAAAAATTAAGGAAACAAGATAAATACATATAAATATAATATAAATAATGACATTCAGAACAAAAACAAGAGTACAGGAGAGAAGAATAAGATTTCAAGGAACATTTTCTAGTGAATAAACTTAATTTGGTGCAACCAGATTACAAATACATACAGAAGAGATATATGTCTCTGAGCAAGTGTGACTTTGTTGAGAGTAAAAACAAGATAAGTCAACAGTTTTCTGTAAGCAAACTGAACAAGTTGTGCAAGGAAGAGAAAAACTTATGGACTACACAAGAAGAAGGATGGATAGCTGTCCTGTAACTAAGTCTGTCCATCGTTTGGTTTTTCTGTAACTACGACTGTCAAACATATTCAAAAAGGATCTGCTGCTGTGAGGGAAATGTGAAAATAATATACAGAAAGGAACACAATGTAAGAAGAATGTGCACATATCCATATGAACACAACTGCATCTATGCGAGCTTGTATATTATATACATATATATATATATATATATATATAAATCTAGTACAACCAACTGCAAGACTTAAATGAACTGAATTGAACACAACCGAAACAAGTTGCAGCCGATATAGCTTTGAACACATACGAAATGAACGCATAAATTCAACATGAAGGATGAACATCAATAAACATGAATATTTTGGAAATACTGAAGAGCTAGCTGACGGACTGGCTCAATTGAAAATACCAAAGCAATTAAATGGCTAAGATGGATAGACCATTGGATGGACAACAGACAAACATTAGTTTGCAATAAACCGAAGTAATGGAAAACAAAAAAGAAAAAAAGAAAAACAAGAGAATAGATTATATATTAAAGCAGACGGTACATTAGTACATATATGTGTATGCTACCGAACGCTGCATTAAACTCATATATTCGTATGTAGTAAGTTTGATGTTTAAGATAACACACAAGTCAAATTTAACAAGACGTTAGATATCCAGAAGACTTTTTTAAATTGAATGATGTGCGAGTTACTGTCTTTGTGTTCGTCTCAGTCATTTATCTTGTTTTTCTTTGTAGAGCAACTCTTTGTATTACAACTTTAACAAAAATGTAATATATGAAGTGATGACAGATACGTAGTATTTCATGCGAAATCTTTGTTTGACTTCCGATAGTTCCGACAATTTTTTACTATTTTTTCTTATTTGAGAAATAAAAAATTTATTTCTTATTTTCAACGTTTGGATTACGATACAAATATTTCGAATTTGCTTGATCGTTTCGAACTACTTTTTGTCGTCAAAAATCGTTTAACTCATTTCGCGAGATATATACATAGAGTTCCCAAAATATTGTACATGATTGTTTGCACTGCTTTCAGTTTCTGCCTACTGGCAAAGTGTCGACCTGGTCTATACAGAAATTGTATAAACATTAATAAATGCAAAACCGGATCAGGTAATTAGTATAGTCTTCATATAAGGACTTTTTCTTTTGCTCTTTAGGCGATCCAATCCATTAAATCTAGACAGTTGACTTTAGAACAGTCTTGGAAATTAAAAATCTCTTTAAATGAGAAATGAGGGAAATTATGTTTAGTAGAGACACACACACACACGCACACACACACACACAGTAAACATTATCTACGTACACGCACAATAAACTTAGGGACAATGCTAGTCTTCATTGGGGAATACGGTTGCGATGTTGATAAAGATATCTTGTAAGCTTTTTTTTACATCACTTACGGTACAATGTTTGTGTAGACGTAACACGTAGATCGTAAACTGATTACTATTAAACCGAGCAGAACCATATTTTGAAGCGATTTATGGTTGTCTGTCTTCCCGTCTTCAAATTTGGCGGACATTGGAAATTCTTGTACGCAGGTCGGTATTGAAAATGAGCCAAATCGCTTCGGTCACGCCTGAGGTATAAAAGACGCTGCTTTCTGAGTGTTTTGCTTACTACTCACAGACTATACAATAATAACATCCGCAGTAATTTTTTAATTTAAAGGTCGTAGGTATAAAAAATTCGATACGGCTGAATATAATTTTCGTGCTTGTTAAATTCTAGATTTTTAGTCGGATTGTTGGAGCTTAGTTTTTATATGATTTTTCCATGTTACCTTTTGGTAAAAGCGTAAAGCAAGGTACTTTACCCAGTGTTATTGCCATTAAAAATGGAAAGACAATGCTCTTCATTTACCGTAAATGTCACATGCATAGCCTTTCCAGCATTTATTTTGATATTCTATTCATCCAGTCAAAGCGAAATTTTGCTCACATGATTTTCAAATTAATAAGAGATCATTGGAGAAAACTAGATTTGCTTTTTCATCAGCATAGTTAAAATATCGTCAGCGAGCAGAAGATCTGAGATCAAAATTTCGATCCTACAACACTTTGCCTAATACAAAATACCACTCATTATACCATGGATCTACGAAAAGCTTTCATGTTAACCCTTACACAGAAAACGCCTAAAGTGTGAAATGACGTAATTAAAATTTGGCAAATTTAATTTCACTATAAAGCTTTTGTATTCTTCAACTATTTCTGTCATAAAGTACTAAGAATTTTATAGCAATTTAAGGGCTTACTTTTAATGAAAACCATTGTATGCTTCCAAACAACAAACCTAGGTGGGCCAAGTTTGGTACCAAATTTGATTTTTACTTGAAATTACAATTGCTGACGAATTTGTATCATAAAAGAGATAAGATCTTTCTGCCATATAAAGCCTTTCTTTTCATCACAAGCCTTGTATGGTGTGGCGCTGAAAACCTAGACCTACGTCTAATCATTACTAGGGGCTCGTTCACATCACAAAATATTAATCGCAAAACCTTTCCGCCATTTAAAAGCTATCTATTCGTAGGAAAGGTTATATGGCAAGCACTTAAAAGATAACCCTTTCCGAACTAAATTTTACAAATAGGGCGGTAAATGGGGAATGGTCTTCAAAATGGTTCCATCGAATCCATTATCAATAGTGTTTGCCCTTGAGCCAAAACAAATTTCATGAAAATATCTCAAAAATTGAGAACTGACATCAGACAGGCAAGCAAGATGATCGAATTAAAAAAAAGTGGGTCAATCATACACCTTACTGGTGTTGTATATATCCGCATATAATTAAAAACCCACCTACTACCACAAGTGCTCTACTGGTATAAATATTTCAAAATATTCGTTTGTCAAGTTGGTTGGTAACCTCAAAATTAGAACAAAAATTTCTACATATGCGAAACCTCTGCTTTGTTCTTAGATTTTCAGATTTTGGGAATTTCAGTGACGAAACATAAAACAAACGGGTAAATAAACAGATGAAAAGTCTCTGCATATAATCTGCATTATTAATTATCTTTATTTATAGTTAAGTTAAAAGCAAAAAAATGTAAGAAAAAAGAACATAGAATTATGTTTAGCACTAAATGTGAACTAAGGATTATTAACTTGACATCGACAAGATAAAAAAAAGCGAAAATGAGACTGAAAATGAAGGCCAAGAATAGAAATAAGGTTCGTGGCAGTAAAAAAGATACCATCGATAGTAGATGTATTAGGTAAAAGAAAACATTCGAGTCGTTTTTCCTAATAGTTGCTTTAGAGTTACGTAAGCTAACCTAATCAAGCCATAAAATACGTATACCTGAAGAGTGGGAATCCGTAGATGTCGTAAAAAAAAATTTATTAATTCACTCGGAAGTAACTGCGTTTTTAAAATGAACCAAAATTCTTAAAAAATTTTTATATTTTATAATATTACTTCGCCTAATAGTAAATGTTTTCTTCGTGGTTGCATTAGAAATTTCTTTGTTAAAGACGATTCATGACTTCATTATCGACCATTATCGATGAAACTTAGTTACGAACGGTTTACATGCCGTTAAATTTGACATGAACTAATAATAGAAAATTTAATGGACTAAACTTATACGATGTGCTTAAAGCGCGCAGTTATGGTAAAACGTCCAGAATTGATCAATAGACAGAGCATTGCCTGTCATCGCCAGAGTGACTAAACTGAATTAAACAAGTAAGAAAATTATATTCGGCTCTTCCGAATCTTTTAAAGCCGCTTTCTTTTAAAAAAGGGTCAAAAACTAATTTGTACTAGGTGGGCGTGGCAATGAAAAAAATTTCAATGTTGCTATGAAATTTGAAGCCGATATCTTCATTTTTGCGACCAGAAGAATGTTTACTACAGGCAATTCATAGACAGACAGACGGACAGACGGATATGCTTAAATCAATTCTAAGTTTGATGCTGATCAAGAATATCAGCACCTTCGGTGGTGGGTATAAAGATTTAACTGGGAGTTTTTAAATCATGGTATAACCTAAAAATTGTCACATCTGTTTACAATTTTCTTCATTGAAAAAATCACTTGCTTCACTTTTTCATCCATAAATCCCTGAAGTTCTTTAGAGATGGCGCAATGACTTTATCAGGGAAATGAAACAAAGAGTTATCAATCAAAACGGCAAATATTTGGTGTGTTACAGCTCGGGTAGCTTACTATGCATTTGATAGATACATTTTAATAAACCTTTGCTTCTGGCGGCATATAAAACAATTTTCATTAAGGATAAAGGATATATATTTTCAATATATAACTTTGAAATTAGTTTTTTATTTAAAATGTGCACTCTTTACACTGCTCTATTAGAAGGGTAAACGATATGATGAACTCATTGCCACTCTCTTCCGACAGTAGCTATGCAAACGAAAAATAAAAGTATTTAAAAAAAAAAACATATTTTTTTGTGCTTTTTTGCTATCGTTTTTTTCTAATTTTTTTTTATTTTTCTCAAAAGTGTATAAAAATTTATGGTTGAACCTTATCCCAGAGCCATCAACGTCACAAATTGTTTACTTACTTCGTTGGTAGTTGTCAGAAATGAGTTGAAAAAAAAGCTAGAAAACAGTAAAACTTTTGTTCTGTTTGTTGTTGTTGCTGCTACTGCTACTACCACTGCTACTACTATTGTGGCAAACAAATAAAAACTTATGTGGACACTGAGGAACCATCAACAATATGAGAGCCATCTAGAAACATAATGTGACAGTGCACTTTTGCAACAACACCAAGCAATTTAAAGGACGAAACTTTTTTAAGGCGAGCATATATTTCTATATATATATATGTATATATATAAAAGAACTACCAGAAATAAAAGTTAAGTTCAAAGCAATGATTAAAGTGTTGAGAAAGCAGGAAAGAAAGTAAAAACCGAAAGAAAGAAAAGAGAGTAGAAACCGAGATCTTAGAACTATATTATACACGTTTATTCTCGCGAATGTGTTGGTAGTTTAAAAAAAGTAATTACTGTCGACATTTATTAATAATAAAAACGTATTAGTATTCGTGAGTACCTTCTGTGAAACCAAAGGAAATAATTTTTCGCCAAATTTTCTTACTTCGCCAACATTTCCGGGAAGTATTCTCTCTGTAAGCTTTCTATGAAAGGGTGTCTTCACACATCAGTAACAAGCTAAAATGTCCAACTGCCGAAACTGTGGGAAATTACACGGAGTCAGCAACTATTAATACACCTCTGATATTCGTCACTACTATCTCTAAGGAAATAATGCGGTGGAATTCACTCCAGTCCACTACACCAAGACGTCTTAGAATGATGAAAAACTGAGAGCGATAGTATTCGTCAGATATTTTCTCGAGACGTTCCCAACCTTGAGAAAAAGAGCTACAACTTCGACCATTGAAAGGTATTCCAGAAGAACATGAATAAAAATATGATGGTGCAAAGCGAGTTGGGGAAAAACAGACGCGCTGATAAGTCAGGCTCTTTGAAGCCCAACGATGCTCAAAAAGGGTGATGGCGTGAATTTCGATGGAGCAGGTCTATCATGTTCATCTCAAGTACACAACTAGGCTTCCCTCAGAAACCTCGATTGGGAATCAGAGGATCTGTAAGCCTGCAGTAAATGGGCCAAACTTTTAAAAGATCTCAGATCCTCAACGGGTCAAAAACATCATCAGAGACAAGGGATAGAGCAGAGAAGACTCACTTAGGAGCTCAGGAGCACCTTCTTCAAAAAATCAGCTCGCGGCTCTTGGACAGCATTTGAGTATTTTCAACAACACAAATAGCATGCATATTAAGAGGATCAGGTTCGTCAAGTCAACGCTGGTTCCTCTAGCGTTCACCCGTAAATAAATATCAATTTCCTTGTCAAGTCTGCTACTACGGCAATTCATGAGTTCATTATTAATATAGGGGTTAGGGGTTAAAGCCACAACCAACTTAAAAAAGGAGTTTTTTGGCAATTTTTTTGGATGGAAGTAAAACTGATGAAATAATAGTGTTTGACAAGATTAGGTTTGAAAAAAAAGTATTTCGAAAAAAAATTGGTAACATTGCAGCTATCGTGGAAGATCTCTAGATCGAGGGGAAGAACTGCTGCAAATTTGAATTTAAAAAATCATTTAATCTACATTCCCACATCCGGCAAATGACGCAGAAGTTTTTACAAATATTGATACTTCTTTGATGGGCAAATGGTTGTTCACTTTTCGGCAAATCTTTTATTAATCAAAAATGTTCAGATTAAATAATCAAGAATATCCTACGACATTGTCTAAAAAATGTTCTTTGAAAGATATTGTAAAAACATCGAATTAAAAATATTAAAATTGTTGGAGTTATGCTGCGTGCAATGTACAAAAATCAGGCTTCAGAAAAAACTTTTTTGAAGTTTATATGTATTATGGATACGATTTTAACGCAGCAATCCTTTCTCCTATTAACCTACAATTCCAGAACTGTAAAACTGCTCTTTCGTGTTTAAAGATTCCTTCTCATTTACCTTTCTCGACAATTTTTCGCTCGAAAGCGCCCTTTTTGCTACATTTGTCAAAGACAATAAACCGAAGTAACAAAGAAAATCAAAAAAATGTATAACTCAGCAACCGAATTAGTAATCGACTCCAAAAGCGCTCATTCCAAACCTTTAATTTCTTGGTAGAAATACTCAAAGCTTCCGAATCTCTCTTAGCTTCACGAAGCTACACTAACGTAGCTTTGTTGATTAACGCTTTTAAATCAACATAAATGCTTTTGAAGATATTTCTTAGTTTGTTCGAGAGGTTAGAAATCAACAGTCATTAGACTGATAAGTTATCAGTAGAGGTTCACTTGACACGGGCACTCTTTTAGGAGAGAGAAGACCGAAAATTCAAAAAAAAAAAAAATTGTTTTACAGGCAATCAATCTTTTCCTACGTATTCAAACCATCCACTAAATCAATAAAAAAACTGATTTCCTGAAATATTCACATTGACCTAACCTCTTAAAGAAAAGTAAAGAATCGGTTTCCCCTACTTCGTTTCATTGCTAAGACAAATAAGCGAATCAGTCGGAATGGAAAAAAGCAATATGTTGCTAATGGCAAAGCACATAAATAAGAGAGTCGTAGGCATATGCAAAAGTAAAGTTAAACGGTAACGGTTAATGTGCAAAGAACAACAATAAACGTACACACAAAAAGACAAATAATCTACAAAACTAAGCTATGAGAAGAATGAACGAATCAACAAAAGGAATTCATCGATTTTGATAATGTACAGCTGAGATAGATCCGGAAAAGATTGTCATTAATTAATGAAAGTTAATACAAATTAACATTATTGTAAATTTAAAAAATTAGTAAAAATTTGCCTTCTGGTAAGAACATAAGTTACTTTGTTAAAAGATGGAAAATCTTGAATTAGAGTTTCTGCAAGAAGAGTAGAAGAAAATGAAAAATATGAATAAAAAACGATAAGTTTTATATATAATAGTATAATTGTTTTGACAGAGTGAGCCGTCATGTTATTCTAAGCGCCATGAAATCGTGGAAAGTTGGACTTAAGTTTTTCAATTACGTCAAATCTTCTATGTCGAAAATTTCCAATCAAAAGTAAAAAAGATGCACATTTGTAGAAAACAACTACGTGGTGGAGAAAACCAACTTAATCACGTTAATAATTTACTTATGCAGAACGAAGAGACGCCCAAAATTCTTGGTCTCACATTCTCTAACAAGTACCGTTGGAAAGCGTGTTGTCTCCGGTTAAAGAATTCAATTTTATACATTTTAAACCCGGCCTATCATCAATCTCTTAGAACCAGCACCTATGCTTTTCGAACGACTCCCCTCAAAAGTATTACAGCTGAAACCGGTCTTTCAGATTTGAAAAATAGGCTTTCATCCCCAAACATCTCAATTCCAACAAAATCCGTTCTTTAAAAAAACTATTGCTGCTAAGAAAAGCTCACCAAAGATCACCATCTGCGACTGCATGGGCTTTAAAAGGATACTCTTTCTTTATCTAGGTACAAAAAGAGCTCACTCCAAACTACACCTTTAAAAACCTAGTTGAAGAAAAAACCCAAACACTACAAAAGGACGATTGACGTCTCCTTTATACTGACGGCTCTAAATCTGTCGATCTTCCACCTTATTTTGTCGTGATAGACGCTTCAGGACAAATTCGCATACTTCACGAAAGTGCCTCAGCATTCAGTCATATCGGTTTATTGGGAAATACCTCTAATTGGGAAGTACCTCTAACCATGGACGATATCATGGAAAACGTGGACCCTCAGAGACATCTCGGAAAGAGAAAATCATGGAAGCTAATCAACAATACCATCATCAGCACTATCCTTCTGTTAATCCGGACCTTGATCCTCCAATATATCCAACAAATATTAACAAAGTCAAGATTAGAACATTTGCTAGAATTCGTCTTGTCCAAATCATTGCAACACACCAATGGATACTTAGGAAATCTTCTGGTCCAATCTGCAGTTATGGTCAAATTCTTAGAGTAAGACGTCTTCTTTGCAAGTACATAAATCTTTCTCTTATTAGAGACATTGCATTTACTTCAACTAATCCCATGGACATCCTGAAATCAGCTACCGAACATAATATCAATTTAGTTTATTACTTTATCAAAACTACTAGGGTTAGTATCTAATCTTCGTTTTTAATAAAAACGAGCCGATAGCCTAATACCAAAAAATGCCGCAAAGTAAAAGAATGAAAGCACAAAGAGCAACAAGTTAAGCAAAAATATAGCAAAACTTATTACTACATAATATTGGACTATGTTAAGCAACTTTCCATGCATAAAAATTAAATTAAATTAAATTAATTAATTAAAAGTAAGAAATGAAAAGATTTAATTTTTACAACTGAGGAACGGGTCAAAGCAAAAATTTTGTTTCTTTGCAGCATTAAACATTAGGATATGTTAAATATCTCCGGATTTTATTTCTATATTTGAAAGTAACTTAGGTAGAGAGATACGATATCAGATGCAGTTCGGATACACAATCCATCACTTAGCCAGATATTGATATTGCGTGTCTTTTGCGTATGGGCACGAATGATGTATTCATTTAGTAATTGGTTGCGGTAAGGTCGGTCCAGCAGGATAAAACCTTCCATAGGTAACGAGCTGCCTAATTCACCATGACATATGAGCACCCATTTTAGTAAATACGCTCTAATTTTAGTTTTTTTTTTATTTGTCACAAAGTTGTGGTAGGCATCGTATATACGTGTAGCGAACTTACTAAGCAATAATTGATTCTTTCGCCGGGCGAACTAATTCTAAATTTTTTGGGTATCAATTCATTGAACATGGAGTAGCTATCGACACTTATATTTATTAGAGCTTGGTTTTTCTCTCGTTTTCTCACAACGGGCGGCATCATTCCACTACTGAATCTATATAAAAATAGTAATAAAGTGAATGTTCGGTCTTTAAAACCATCCTTTCTGCTATTCTTCTCTTTTGCATTCTTTACTAGTTTGAAGAAACGTAGCACAAGAACAATCCTTATGGCCGCTCTCATTCGACGATTTGTTTAGCCACAAATCGAAGTGATACAGTAAAGCTACGAAAGGAAAACTCTTAAAAACGAGAAAATGTCACGAACTGCAATACGTTAAAAGGAAACATCGGTTTCCTTACTACTCTAGTTGGATAGCTTTTTCTATACACACCTATCAATATACTTATGTATAAAATAAACTGTCCGTCTCTAACTGTAACTTCTATTGTAAATAATTTCCCACATAGCTAACCTACATAAACATATATATATATGCTATCTTCTTACCATTATTTCATTTTAGCGTAAATAAATCTTCCGTCCGTAACTGTAAATAAATTATATAAATTCTTTCACAGACAGAAGTTTCCGTTATCCGTACATTATATTTCTACACTATCACGACCGCTAGCGAATCTGCCTGGTTGCTAATGCACCGTTTTGGATTATATCGGTTAACGTGAACACAGTTGTCTCGTCGTAAATTGTATTTATAAGACACAGTCGTTCCAACGGAGTAAATCTCTAAGCAGGAGTACAGTTTTCTTGTCGTAAATTGCGTTTCACTGTTCATCAAAGCATAAATCTACCAAGAGAATTTAACAGTACATCAACGAACACTATAGATCATTAGTTTTTCGGCAGCAGTCATGCCTGCAGATTATATCAGTTTACGTGAATACGGTTTACTTGTCGGAAACTCCGACCAACAGATTACCGAAAAAGAAATACAATTTTCTTGTCGTAAATTACGATCAACAGATCATCGAAACACGGTTGTACCAGCAACAGACATACTAGGATATTAAATCTATAAACCGCGGACCGAAATGAACAAATTCTGAAATATCGCTGCTCTGCCTTCTCGCTACAACATGTTGCTTTTTCGTTTCGTCGTTTTTCTCTTCCCAAACAATATATTACTTAAGAAATTTCTTAGGAAAGACCCTGAAACTCTGAGTGTCGACCTCAGCTATAGATACCCTCCGTTACAACCCCAAATTAACTTCGCGTGTAAAGTCGCTTTAAAAATACACGACGGCCACCGAAACGCTACGAGAATAGAAGTCGAAAAGGTATAGATTAACGTCTTTTTTTTATAAAATTTTTATATCTGCCAAATGCAATACAATGCCTATTCAAAATCGTTTAAAACCGATACTAGGATTTTTTTCAAATTGAAGACAAACTTTGTTTTTTAAATTTTAACAATATTTTAAAGATATATTGATTACTAATCCAATATTATTAGTTTTGCTTAATCTAGGTCACAAAAAAGTTAGTGCATTAAATTAAATTGTTGAAAATTAATGCTAATATTAGTAAGTGCTTTAAGGCAATACAAGTCAAGTATTGCCAATTGCAATAAATCGCATTCCCATAAACTGCATTTACAGGCTATGGAGTTAATCACACCCTGCTTGCTGTCTATTCATAGCCAATCGGCTTTAATTGATCTCGATACTTCATTTGGAGTAATAATCCTAAACTCAAGCATCTCCTCTTTGATTGTCACCAGTAGAAAATTAAAAACCAGTTAAAATGTGGGTTATTCGCATGTAAAAAATATATCGCAGCAATAATTTATTTGCAATAGCGTAGTTCGTTATAAGCTACAGCACGATATATATTAGTTTGGAATAGTTATTTTAGGGCTTTATAATTGAAAGAAGCATTCTGTCACAAAGAATATTATTGCGGATGTTGATTCCTTAGTGCATCTTTCTCACAAATAAATAATTGAAATTTAAAATTTTTCATTGAATTTAATAAATATATTTGAAGATTAATTCTTATCGCAATATTTCAAAATAATGAAAGAATTTCTTCGTGCTACATGCTACACATACATGCATAGCATACATTATTTTGACCTCTTCAAAAAACTTTTTTTTTATGAATGCCGAACATATTTCATTTCGCTGGGTGTTGGTGATAAATTTACAGATATTAATAAAAACATATCGAAAGCACGTTTTAAAGGTGCGGAAAATATTGCATACACACATAAGAATCAATGCTCGACTTATGTTAGTAAAAAAAGCATCTAAGCGGAACGTTGAGAAAATAAGCAGGGCAACGATTCTAGGGAAAATGTTGAAGTTGTTTTCGAAAAACTTGTGGTGTGAAATGGCAGCTGAAGTGAAACAAGAATATCGCTTTCTACCTTCGCATGCATATGCTGCCCACAGGCACGTATGTATGGATGTTGAAAAAGGACAAACGACCACCACCAAAAAAATATATATTGATGTCTGGCGCTCTTCGTCGATTGCTTACAGTTCAAGACATTGACTCATATATCAAAAATTTCATGTGAGAAATTGTTACGTGAAAGAGAGTAATAGCCAGCTTTTAGCCATAATCCACGAATTTCGAGTACACTACTTGTAAGTTGCCTGATTAAATTCAATATTCTATGTTTTTTTTTTGCTTAGTTCAGTGACATTCTATTATATACAAATTATGATTTTGTATCGAATCTAGTTATCTCCAATTTACGCCTGGACTTTCATATACCAATGTCAGCTTGAACTTAGAATATAAATTTTTAATTTGAAAACAGGATTTATTAAACATATTACATATTATTGCAAAATATCCTGCGAACTCTCAAACAAACTCAAGCTCATGGCATATGCTGTTTGTAGCTTATTATGTCTCCTTTGACTGTTTTTATCTGAGTTTTCTTGATGAGTTTTCCTTTTGTCGACTTGAGAGCTTTATTTATATTCAAAAGTCTTTGTAATGGTTTTCTTTGTTTCTTTCTCTATTAGTCCTTGATTCTAGACATATTAACATTTGTAACAGATAACATAGTCCGCCAAGACATTGCATCATCAGCAATAGGAAACAACATACGCTATGTGCATAGAAAGATATCTGTACATCAATATTATAACAAACGTCACCCATGGCGTCATCAGAGTGCAAGTGTACAGCAAGCTGACATGCAAACATATGAACATTCAATAGCATGCATTTATATACAATATGTAAGTAATTCGTAAAAGTTTCCTTCCATTGACGGCTGTTTGGGTGAAAAGTTCAAGAAAATTTTCTTTGTGCTTTTGCACTGTTGACGAATGAGCTGTCATCGTGTCATGGCGGCTATAGATTTTGGTTTTTGTTTAGATTTCTCTTTACTATTAAATTTCAATATGATTGGAAAAATTATATATCAGGATGCAGGTCGAGTGGTTACTAGATTGCGTTATCGTTTATACAAACGCTGCATATGTGAACTTTTTTCTTTGTTATATCAAATATAATTATTGCAGTTATCAACTATTCCGATCTGCAAATGTTTCGTGGGTATTTTGTAATTTTGGCTATTTAGGGCTCATTTTGTTAATTATAATTAATGTTTAATTCTTTTTATTTTGCTGCCCTAACTTATAATGTGATCATCTTCTGAAAACCACAGTCGACGTAGTCAATTGGTTCTAAGGTTTCTTATATGACTCATAAATTAGCGATATGTGACTTGGAGAACGACTACGCTATTAAGCGACAGCACAGGGATGTCCTAATTCAAAGTAAGTTGCATTAGCTTCGAATGAGATTTACGGCCGAACGCCAATCGTCTAAAGAGGACCTGCGGTAGAGGATAAAAGAAGTTGACTAGTAAGTATATCGTGGTAGGAAACGAACGCGAGTGATTGTAAAGCTACGACGAGACGCCGTCCAGTGTCTGCTCCGGTAAATTATAAGTCGAGGTAATTTAATACGATACATTCGAAATAAGCCTTATTCAACGGCGAACGACAGCTTCGAAGAGATAGACATACATGTAAGTGTGCACTCTCGGAAGTATATGTTATAAGTATAATGAAATTGATTTGAAGAAATCTGAGTAAAGATAATTATAAAAAGAGGGTAGTGAGACTACTAATTGCAAGAATATCCATACTCCAGATAAGACTACTTTCTCAGTGAAGTCCAATAAGAGGTATACAAAATATCTATTAACGGAATCCCAGCAGCGGTTAGGATAAACACAGAAACAGACACGAGAATTTATTCTTAAGAATCTTATCTTTACTAAAAACTAGCTTTGGCGAGGGCCTCACTTCCCATTTCAATGAACTTATTTACACCGAATTATTTATAGAATTTAATTGTATTCCTCACATATCCGGTTTTCATCTTTTATATTGAAATATTATTATTAAAGTGTATATATTTAAGAATAAACAAATTGGAGACAAAAGAGTAATTAAAAATAACAACAACAACAACAACAACAACAACAATAATTACGTTAAATTATGATAATAATAAGGAAGGATGGACAACACACGCACATAACTTGCAAACCATTCCCCAGTACTCCTCAATCCGCATATTCAACGTAGTAAAAATATTTCCAGAAAATGCACAATGACGCGCCATTAACACTTGAATAAGATTTTTTTTCCGTTATAATTTAAAAAATAGCAATAACAACAATGGACTTCAAGATATGAAGAAATTGATGAGTTGTCGGGAGGCGTTGGTGGTTCAGAGAGGAAGAAAAACAGTAGCTTTGGGAGACAGAAAGATTGAGAATACAACATATTGTGCTTGTTTCGTGTGTTTTACGCTGAGTGTCTCTTCCATGTTTTTGACGAAACATAAAGCGACAGCATAAAAACAAATATTATGTGAAGTAAAAGGCAAACGTTCATTTTTTTTAATTCTTCGTCGTTTAATATTTCACTTTTATTGTTGTTTTATACGTTCTTTTTTTTATGAGATAATTTTTCTACATTTTTAATGGACGTTTGCACTAAAAAAGGAAGTGATTAAAAGACAAAAATAATAATAATAATAACAACAACAACAACAACAGCGACGTTTTAATAAATGCTAGTAATTTAATTTTCTAACAAAACATGACGAGATAATGGACCCAAAAATAAACAACAACAATCATTAAAAAATCAAAATGATGAAACACGGACTACAAAACGCCAAGAGAGCAACTACGAATTATTAAATGAAGTGAACTAATGAACTTACCAACGAACGAATGCAAAACAATTAATTTGATGTGAACATTTTATAGCTTAGAATATCAGAAATTATATTACTTAGCAAACGCGCGCGCGATGCTTTCAGCACAGCGAGGCAAAGACGAGGTCCCTCGTTCTAAACTATAGATGAATGGATTCTTCGTATAACCATTACTAAGAGTCAGAAGGAAGCTTCAAGTACACTCTCTAAAGTAGATATATTCTTATCTGCGTCAAATTGTAATCGTTTTAAGCATATCCGTCTGTCCGTCTGCCTACCCAATATTGCAGAGCATCGAAATTTAGCTTTTTTCGAATTTCTTTTGTTTTTTTAAGATGCAATTAAAGATGGAAATTAAATATTCGATTTCAGTGGAATATAAACTCCTTACCTTTTTCGTCTAAGTTTCGGAAAGAAAGTGAAAGCTGCTTTTCTCTACGATCATAAGTTTCTAAATGTCCATCTTTAAATAACTTTTAAAAAATGCAACTAAATTCCAAGCTCGTCGAAAAATAAAAATTAAATTCAATTTCTTATGCTTTATCTAAAACTCTGATTATCTGTCTTTCAGAGCTGTATTTGTGTTTAAGCTAAACTTCCAATAAACTTCTATTTATACACGTAGGCCGGGGTCTACTGTTTGCATTAAAAGATACGCAAGACGAACCTTAGAAAGTTCATAACCTCAGATTTGCAGTTCAAACTTTAAATATCAAAATGATAAGATGATGTTCTCGTTTCCGATTTAGGAAGTTGGTACGTATTCTTCTTAACTCCTAAGCCTAGAACAAATTTAAACGTTTTAGCCTGACTGATCATTAAATTCACCACACCACTTCCTCTACCGCAAACCTTTCTGCACTTTCGTCACGAAATACCAAAACTTTCACCAACGGGATCCTCTATACGCTTTTCAATGAGCGATAATGTAAAGCGTGAACCAAAAATTTGCGAACTCAATTTTTTTTAAATCTTATTTTTCTTCACCTATTTCATCATAAAATTCCAAAAATAAGGTCTTGCTGACGTTCAAAGCCTTTCGTTTCAAGAAAATCCTTATATGAGATGGGGCTTGCAAAATAGATTTATGTGCTCACAATAGCTACCACAATAAATTGATGAACGAGTAAACACTATTTTAAATCAGATTTCATCGGATTATTATTTTGTTAATATTATAATTAATGAATAAATTCTTGGACTAGAGTAGGATGAGAACCAGTAACTACGATTATCGCTTCTTTTTCATTAAAACTCTCTCTCTTCTCTGGCTTATTTTTTATAAGAGAGTTTGTAGAATATCAAAATATTATTTTTCACTGAATATCTCAGAAATTGCGAGCGGTTTGGGAACAAAAAAGGGACGTTGAAAAAGCTCGAAAAGAAAGAGCTGAACATAATATAATCCTGAATCGTACAGTCTGGCAAATAGAGAAACTTAACACTACTACTACTTCACTTGTTATAGAGTAAAAAAAATCACACTAAAAATCGTTGTTAAGCGTTCGAGAAGTCAGTATTTATATACTCGTCTTGTCCTTTCGATTAGTAATCTACGACTAATCTATAGCTAACCTATGCGCTATTCCAAAGAGAAACAGGCAAAAATTTTAGAATCAATTCGAATAGAAGGAGAAGAAATATTTCTTTGTCCTATATAAGACGTAACAAATATTGTTTACGTTTTTCTCCAAATATTATTAAAAGCGCTTTAAACGACGGAGCATATACTGCACTGAATAGGCGACATCACACATCACTAAAATCAAAAGACAAAACATGACATACAAAACGTTTAACATTTAGATAAAAAATAATATTACGAAACCGCATCAACGTAACATATGTGGAGAAGTATATATATATATGTACATCGAAGACATATCAAAGAGGCTTAATCTCTACACGTACGTAGACTTGATAACAAATTATTGTCATAGAATAGCTTAAAGTGCAGTTCATGAAACGTACAGAGAGGAAGATAGAAAAGGAAGGTAAAGTAGTAGTAAAGCCAAGAAAAAGATGTAGAAATGATAAAAGTTGTGAGCAACAGAAATTACAACAAAAACAATAAAAAAGAAAAAAAAAAACTATGCAATTAGAATCAAAAATCTTTGCAGAGAGGCTTTGATGATGAGAAGAAAGGAAGAGGAGACTCTACTGAGAAAATCTACCCATAGATGAGACACTGAAGTATAGTTAACTAAAATGCAAGTCAGTCAACACTATAAGGACAATTTACCGCACATACAGAGATACATTAGAGCATAAGATAGTTACTGTAACTGAGACACTACACTACTGTTTGTATGAGTTATCATGAAAGTGTGTGTGTGTGTGCAGCAGCACATGCTCTCCTCACTCCTACAAGTTTGTTTTCTTTAACTCAATCAAGTAAAATGTTAAGAAATTCTGCTCATTCAGGGTTTTTCTAATAGCTATACATACAAGCGTATGCTTTCATGTGTTTTGAGGGGTTATATGAGAATGTATTTGTCGTCTCTGGAGCTGTCAGTCATTGTGTCGTATGTCGTTGTCTTTCCATCTGTCTGTCACTTGCATGTCTACGTGACATCATTCTAGAAAATTTTCTTGAAAACTATTGCAAACGAAGGATAAATTTTAAAATTTGCAAGTTATTCTCGTTTTGTACTCTTCTTGCCTTTTATTTCTCTTATGTGTGCATGCGTAGATAAAAAATATCGTCTTACTATATATAAAATCCAGCTCCTCTACATCCAATACGAATGTAACCATCATCGTTCCTCTGAATCGCATTAAGATCAATGCAAAAGTAAATTTCTCTCTGACGTTTATTTAAATAATAAACAATTTTTTGAATTTTGATATTTTATATTTATAAAATAGAATCGTTCTAGTCTAAATATTTTATAAAGTCTAAAGCCCAGAAAAAAGCTAAAAAAAAGTGAATTGTTTTCTTTCACCCAAATCAACAAAATGGAAAACCCTTACTCAACCGAGAGTGATCTACGAGGGCCTCGATATCATTGCAATACCAACTAGCAATTCAGACGAGACGTGTAAAACGAATCGACTTAAACTGAAGATAAATTTATGTACTTTCTTTTTTGGATTAGAGAAACAAAATTGAGAGACGTTTACATGTATGCATGAGTTAGACGTTTTAACAAACACTATTTCATTGACAATGGAATAGCAGGAACAACTACTACTACTATTCTTTTATGCTTTTTATTTATGGTATCCAGTTGTGTTATGCGTAGTTCTTCTCAGCCCAAGTTATTTTTTACATCATTTCTTTTGCTCTTTTGTCAACTCATGTGTCTTGTCTTATATTATTATTAATATTATTATTATTACAGTTTAGACTATTGTCTTATTTTCTATATGCTGTTCTTCTTCAATTGGTTCTCCACAAACCTCCTCAACTATAATAAAAGAAATCGCTTGCATCTTGCAATGGTGTTAGCTGGTTACTGGTGATGGTGTTTTGAATATTTGTTAGTGACATTGACAATTTCAAAACTACAAAAGCAAAGCTATACAATGACTGATAACTTGTGCAGACACAATTGAAACTGACAGCTACAGGATTTATTTTGTAAAAGTTCAAAATATAAATAAACATATATGTAGGAACGGTTTAGAAATAAAACATTTACTAAAAAGTAGCTTTTTCAAATTCAAGCTAAGGAAGACATAACGACCGAACGAATCGAACGAATCACGCAGCGAGGATCAAAGCTTACTTTACGCCTTAAGTTTGTAGCCCATAAAATAAATCAAAAATAAAATCATTGTCATAAAGACCTTTCAATTCATTGCGGATTGCATACCAAGAGAGTAATAAAAAAGTTTTAAACGTAAGCTGAACAAGAGATATTTTTTTTATGCTCCTGAACTTCTGTGAATCATTGTGATTACAATTTATGACTTAAGGATGCGTATATACAGATATAGTGTTAAGAGCTTTTTTTAACGATGTTTTACAATACAAAGCAAATTCCGTGTGAAGAATTATTCGTACAAGTAGATCTTTCCAGAAGACAGGTAATATTTTAATACCTCGATTTTGTTTATTGATACTTTACTCACATATTGTAATGAGTCAATCAACTAAGGCCATTCATTCGCGAACTTATAAAATGACAGTTTTATGTGATAGCTGCCATACTTATAACATGAGTTCCCTACCAAAAGATGGCTTGGAGTTATTTCATAAATATTTTCATAATGAGTACGCAGTTATAGAAGGAAATTAAAAATAAACTGCTGTCATGTCTTTCTTTCTTATGGTATCTTATTTACATAAAAGATTATCATAAATTTATAAAAATGTTATCGTAGGATTTTGGAAAACATTTCGAAAGCATATCATGAGAAAGCTCTCAAAAAATTATATTTGTCTTGAAGAGAAATTTGGATGCTCACCGCCGCTAATGGACTGAAAATCGTTTTTTTTTAAATTGATAAACAACATAATCCGACCGATCAAGCCAAATTTTGCACCAAACTTTTAGGTAGCTCTAATAAATATTTGTACTAAAATGTGCTATAATGTACGTAATCTGCGTCACTAGTGATAGGAGCGTCTACAAGCCGCAATTTTATGATGAAATCTCCTGCACGCTGTGATCCAAACATGAACGCTATTGAATTCGACTTATATGACAAGTTCCAACATAACGCCTTGTCTTGAAAAAGTCGTTACCTGTAAAATATTTGCGATTTTTAATTTCTCCACAAAACGGTACTTTGACGAAACAAAAAAAAAAAAAGGTGAAAAATGTGGGTGTGTAGTAGGATCGTTTCTTGGATCCTTTCCATGTAAACATTCTTAGCAAAATTTTCCTTTATATGGCAATAAAGTTTAATCTTTACTTGAAAACTCTTTTAATAGGTGCTTGCAAAAGTTTTTATCATTTTTTCACTTGAAAAAGTCATTTATTGAGAAAAATTGGTAATATATGTATTAATCAAAATATTTTCTATCATTTTCTACATTTTTTTCCCATCTTTCTTGCGAGGTGGCGATTCCGTGTCGAAAGAACTCACGATGTTTTGGGGCTATCCATGAATCGACCTCTTTCGCAGTTCTTCAACATTTTGGGATCTCGTGCCGGCGAAGCCATGCTGCATCGATCTAGGCAAGTAGTAACTAGAAGGCGGTATGTCTGGTGAGTACGCCGCGTATGGCAGCACAGCTGCAACAATGTGTCCTTGATCACTTTTCCAAAATGTGGCAGAAATGACATCTGCATTCAATTCGTGTAGTAGCCATTTTCCGTTCTTTGGGATCATTCTAATCGTATATAAATGTTTAGAAACAGCTAATTCAATAATTTCTAAACTGGTCGGAAGCAATTTGAGAGTTTGTGTTTCCGTCGTTTTCGAAATCTTTTGGTCTTCCAGGCAGTTCCTTGACACCGAAATCACCACTTTTAAACCATTAAAACCAAAAGCGGCAATTGGGATATGATAGAGCAGCATCACCATAAGCCTCTAAAAGTTTTTTATGGGCTTCGACAGCAGATTTCTTCAAATTACGAATGTTGAAAATGAGTGTCGATAATGATTGTAGAAAATGCAATTTTAAGCGTTCCATGATTAGCTGCTGTATACATTGAATAATTCAATAAAATTAAATGGAAAAATGTTGTTTTAGGTAGAGGAAGGTCAAACCAATCGAATTCAAACTTTGTTTACACTGGTATTTCCCATTACTTTAACACTTTTACCTGTAGAAGTTATTGATAAAAACTTTTGTAAGCACCTAATGGAATATCGATTCGACATATAAATTTATTATGCTAACATTGTGCTGCTTATGTCCATTTTCCGAATTCCTTTATGTACACGAACTATCATCGCAAGTAGTCTCATATATGGCCTTGTTTATATTTTTGAAAATAAGTATAATATAATTTTTCGAAAGAAAATTAACTTTATTAAATTTTGGTTTTCATAATCAGTCAGTCTTTGCAAGGCAATAAGGTGCAATTGTTGGCAAAACGGTATTTAATAACAGTTTTCGCTTATATCTAACTATTTTAGGTATATTTTAGATTAGACTCTACTTCAATCTCTAGGTTCTAGATCAATTTTATAAGCGCTTATACAGATTTCTATCCCAATCTCGCAGCAACAAGCAATGGACGAAGGAAAGGAAATGGTTAGGTAAATTACCCCGCATATAACAAATTAGGAGTATTTACACTTTGTATTTAGCATCTTTAATATACATTTCTGCACAAAATTCTTTTATATCGAAGACAATTTAAACAAAAAACTTTGAACAATCTTTATGAACGATGATATGAATACGAATAAAGTGAAATTCAAAAAATTATATACAAGAAGCTGATTTTTGACTAAAAGAAGAACTCATATATGAAAAAGAGCATCAGAAAATTATAGGGCGAACTGTGACCAAAATGTTTGATGTCTAATCATTCAACAAGGAATCAATAAAAGATTTCGTCGATGTTAATATTTGCGCAAATTATTGAGGGAAGAATACGCGACATTATTTGTGAGCTGCATTGTTTTAAGCAAAGCAAAATTCATATCACCTAATACGAAAGCATAAAACTTTTACCACTAAAAATTGCTGCAAATATATAATTATTATATTTATTTGATTTATTTTAAAGTTTTATAAACCTTTATCAATATATGAGTCTGTACAATGGTCCACTTGTTTTTTTTTTTTTAAATTCAATACATATATACACATAATAACTAATGAGATTTTACAAAATTATTTGTTAAATATTGCAACGCTATTAAAATATTCTAGATAAAATACAGTTTATAGCATTAAAAATTTATTTCACACTTACGTCCGTACGCGCAGTAGCAACAAAATAAAAATTAAAAAACGTATACTTAACTTTGTCAAGAGTATCCAGTTGAAATGTGTAGTATGCGTGCATATAAACAGTACTTATGTGTACGATGTACGCATATCGCACATACACAAATGCAAACACGAACAGAACATCCAGTCAAGTAATTACGCAGTAATACCCAATTTACATAATTGTCTCGAATATAACAATAAAATAACATATTAAATAACAACAACAACAGCAATGCTATAAACATTACACTGAATACGTATATATACGTATATGTATCAGAAGTTGTTTGTTTGTTGTCCATCTAACACTACCGATGTTGTTTGTATTGCATTGATGTTGTTGTTGTTGTTGTTGTTGTTATTGTTGTTGGCTGGTTACGAATTTGTTATAAGAGGTCATTAACAATTTCATTTATTATGCTTTATAATGCATACGCATTATACACTCATTCTATGTTATATGCGTAGTTTGGTTGGGCAATTGGATGAGTTGTTGATAGAATGTTGGAAAGTTCGGTTCTCTCCTAGAATGAAAAAAGTATCGTTATAGAAACACCACATTACGAATAAATGTGAATTTATGAGCACGATTGCTCGTCTGCTTACTTTTTTTGGTGTCGATGTATGTGTGTGGGATTACAATGCTTCAAACTGCCACATAAGTATTTAATTTGTGTGCATTTCGTCTGTAATACATATGATGGCTACAAACACACATTGAAAATTACGAACTACTTCAAGTTATTTTCGCGCTTATATTACTTCTCAAAGTAGCTTGATGCTTTAATTCGCTTATAATCCACAGACTTAGTATTTTCTTTTTTCAATATTTTTGCATATCATTTTTCAATATTTATTTCGTAACTTTTTTTTATTGCTCCCTATTTTTAAAAGTAAAATTAACTTTTCTAAATGTATTTATAGACTTGTCATGTTCAGTCATCAGATAGTAGATTGACAAGTACCACAATAAAATTGTCATCGTCACTAGACTGATGATTTCAAAAGAGCGCAGTATAATTTAAGACAAATTATTGAAGATTTGCATATGTTTACATGTATATTTTGTCTATTGACAGCGGCTTAAAACCAATAAAAATAAAAATAAAATGCGAAAGTTTTTAATATGTTTTATAAAAAATATTATTTACGTTTGTAGTCAACACAACAATTGGGATTATAGGCATAATATAGAATTGATTTTTTTATTTATTTAAAATTTTGTAAAATGTAGTTAAAGCTAAAATTTACAGTTTTCAGTTAATATATGAAGTTTTTCGTAAACACATAAAAACCGTTTACTTTGCCGTCAAGCATATGAATGTCACAATAGCTGGAATAAGAAAAACTCCGGAACGGTAGTGCACGCAACTCTCTTTTGCTCTATAGTATTCACAAAGATTAGATTAGGTCATGGAGTATATAGTAGTAGTTAGGCGTCATATATAAAAAGTGTCCAGAACTGTTTAATAACAAAGAAATTACTATTCCTCTAATCTCTTCAAGATACTCCGCATCTTTTGCGGTAACTTCTTACAAGTATAAAAAATAGTAGGAAGTACTGAAAAATGGATTATTGGTTTTCCAGCTGAGCGGCCAAAGCGGGTCATTGTAATGAAAAGTATATCATTTGATAGCACTGTGGGCTACATGATCATAGCAAATGCAAAAGCAAAAAGACATGACAATTGATTCGTCGAAAAAACTACGCTGGTCTTATTCTAAATGCAGAAACCTAGATATGGATTTTTACAAGTTAATTGGACAATTGAAAATTGATTTCTCCGCAACAAGAAAGAATTTGGTTGTCTGGACTGAAAAACTTAACACTATAAAGCTCTATAAAACCCTTTCTAATTAGTTAAACTATGCGTTCAAATGTCGAGCCGATATAATCAATGCATCGCGATTTACGTGTGTCTTTCTTTCGTTGGCACCTTTGACTGTTTGTCTCACTATTCTAATTATTTTTCATTCGTACAATTTGTTTGGCCTATGATTGACGGATACGGACCAGGATAAAGATGTTACTGCTTTGGCAATCATAGAGACCTAAGAGTTGTTGAGAGAATTTGACTCTGCTTTGAAGAAGTGGCCAAAGCTTTCGACTTAGCTCTCCGCTGCGAATATGACTATATACAAACTGGTAATTATGTCTGGCGTAAACGTGCATATACCTCGTGATTTTCTAGCTTTTTTACAACTATTTCTGTCTCAGTCTCGCTAAAGACCAGTCTAGCTAGGTTTAAGAATAGTCCGCAATGGGAAAAGCAGGTTATTTCAAAAGCGCCAACGTAGTAGTTTGCTTATCAATTACATGTTAGACTATAGTGCTAGACGAGAAAATGAGTCCCCAATGAGTCAGTTAATTTCAGTCCATGACAGGTAAATTTCTTAACAATCTGATCAATTCTTTAAATTCGTAAACTCTAAACGTAAAATGGAAATTTCTTCTGTCATAAGCTTTGATAATTTACTAGTTTTTCAAATCTCTTTTATCTCTGTGGACCACTTGCCCTATGCATAAGCC
Organism: Glossina brevipalpis; assembly: GCA_000671755.1. Lineage (NCBI taxonomy): Eukaryota > Metazoa > Arthropoda > Insecta > Diptera > Glossinidae > Glossina > Glossina brevipalpis. Next base: position 502,134 of record KK351016.1, on the reverse strand, counting down.
CAACAACGTCCAAGGAGATGTTCCAAAATATCGAGAGTTTTGAACTCGCCCATTTCGCCCATGAGCAACTTAACCTTCTGCCGTAAGCGATTGAAATCCTCCAGGCAAGACCTGAGGGCGTCGGCTCACACATTCCGCAGATAGGTGGTGTTAATGATGTGGATATCGCTTGTAGTGAAGAATTTTTTACACCACTTTAAAAAACCTAGGCCCTTAAAAGTATCTTTGGACACTTTGAATACATGTTCTACCCGACGGACATTATCTTGTATTCTTATGCCCATAATATCATGACTTGCCAACTCTTCTACGTTGACGCCACCGAAGGAAAGAGTTCTTCACCACATTTTCTGTGGGTCAATAGCCAACACTGATTTTTGGTGGCATTAAAGTTCACCTTATTTTCATGTCTCTATTCAGACATTTTTGTGAGACTTTTTATTTTGATTAAGTGGGTCTCTCATCGTGCATCGTTTATACTGCAGGTTCCGCGATCTGTTGCGGAAAGAGAACGAACGAGAGATAAGTCGTTAATGGACATCAGGAAGCGAAAAGAAGAAAGAATAAAGTCCTGTGGATCACCTGCATTTACGTAGGATTTGAAGATCTTCAATCAATGGTAACAAAAGGACTCATTTCTATTTTCTATTGCGAGCATAGTTCTTTAAAAGGCATGAGCTCAAGCCTAGAAGCGACTTATTCAACCTTCTTTTATCTTCCTTTCACTTCTCATATTGCTACGAACTTCGTGTTTAACATACAAGATATCTCGTAGACTATTTGTAACATTTTCATTGATTGAGGAAAGAAAATTTCAAACACAAATGTGATTAACAACAGTTGTAAACGCACTCGGAGAGCGAACTCCAGACGCTAACTTAGTGAACTGTTATCTTATAGAAAACAGATTTGATGATAATGTATAAATTCATTGATGTATACTCGCTTTTTAATTGGCACAAAAATGTGGAGTTTGATACATACAACGTTATTCCGCTATATTTCCCCTTACATCAGCTGAAAATAATCTCAAAGAGATTAAATTGAAAATTTTGGTTTTGCTCATGTTGTTACCGCTTGTTATCTATAGATTTATGAGATTTGGGCCATTTTTTGACAATACATGTTTAATTTTATTTATTTATTAGTATTAGAATAATCACTTGTATTATTTGCGATTGTTTATGCATACAAAAATAATAATGCCTCTGTGCATATTAATGTACAAGCAAGCGTATGGATGTTGTGTTTGATATTATAATTCTATGAGCGATTTTTCATATTAATTTCAATTTTAATTATTAAGCGTTTTATTATAATTACGCTCGATTATAATGCAAACAAAATAAATAAATAAATTAAATAATTCCTTTAGTTTTTACTCTCCTACTCTAGAACCTAAATTTTGGAAAAATTGATAATTTTGAGAGAGATTTTGTGAATGTGAATGTGAACTAAAACTGAATTCAAAAAAAAGAAAACAAAAAAAAACATTAAAAATTATGGCTGACTATGTGTTGTTGTCGTTGGGGCTCTACAACGAACAAATTATTGAAAATTTTTCTATCCATAATTATGATTGTATGTGTGTTAATATTGGTTTTTGCATTGTAATGCTTTGTCTAAATATTTATAATGTTTTAATGCAAATTATTTTGTTTTTTATTTATTTTTTAATTTTTTTTAGTTTTTTTTTTTGCTGCTTATTTAAACTAATGTTTATAATAATACGTATATTTTTAATTTAAATGCGTCAGTATGTGTGTGGCTTTGCCTATATAAATACAAAGTATTTTTATTTCTGTTGATGATATTTTAAGTTTGTTGTCACATTCGATCGTTAATTGCACTCGTAACCAAATCGAGCATTAGAGAACGGAAACAACTAACCGCATAACCAATAAGGTAGAAAAAGGGGAATATTATCACGAAAAACCTAATGATGTTGACTGCTGTTGACAACTGTTAAAATAACATACTTTCCACCTAGAAGTTTTGACATAAACTAATTTTTTCATGTACACAAAGACAGTGAAATCTTTCTTCAGTGAACCGATTCTGGTCACAGGGCAATTTTTATACAACCGCTTATACTTATTGTTGTAACTTTCTCAAAAATTGTGAATTATTTCTTCGTTAACTGGCATAGAATATGACACTGTCATGAAGAGTAGCTGAATTTGAAAAGCAACATACGTTTGAGTTGGATAAGACTGGTTAAGGTTATAGAAACTATAAAACATTCCCTAATTCCCAATTTAGCTGCGTTAATAGATCTGCGAAAAATATGTCAATGTTTCAATTTTATTAAGATTAGAAAAACCGAGTAAAAATACGAAAGAAAAGAGTGCATTATAATATCACAAATTAACAAAGTATACTCATGTTTTAAGATCCCTTACGACTGGGCCGGCTAAGATGCTAAATTTTATTCTTAATTTTTAAACAATTATTTAAGGGAATGATGTTTTACTGTAGGCCGTTCGTAAACCCTATTTTTGGCCATTTTATATGCTGTTATATTTTTATCAGTTTTTTTTTCGATAAGCTGTGGCCCTAATTCCAAGCACCACGCCACCCTATTGACTTATTGAATAATCAGGAGACAAGGTTTTCTGTCAAGTTTCTGTTTAGAAGAGATTACACTGTATTGTATACACAATTAATATTCCATGATAACAATAATAAAATTTTTGTTTGCCCCACGATGTTATATTAAATTTATTATCTCGTTTGCAATAATCCCGAATGTACATTGAAGGTTAGAAAAGCATATGTAAGGTCAATATAGCGGCCAATTGTAAGCCATATTTGTCGTTTGTCATTTTGTCGACAACATATTTAAAAACTTTAGAATGAAAAGTTTTAGGATAAAACCAATTCACTAAGCATGGAAAAAACCAGATAATGAGAACGACATCGAAAGCAGCCGAAAATTCCATAAATAATTTATAAAAAAATCGTACATAACAATCTGGAATCTAACCTGAAAGTGTCAGATTTGAAGTGGTGGGTATTCAAGATTCGCTCTGAAGCTATTACAGTAATTTTTTTTTTATTTATTTAATTCTAATTGAATTTTGTGTATAATTTATAATTACAAGAATTATTAGAATAATTAATATTTAAAATAATGGCAACAACAGCTATAACAACTATAAATTAAACAATACAAATGGACAATTTTTTTTAATTACACATTGCAGACACTATAAATATCAAATTCCATCTACAAAAGTTCATGCTGGTCCTCTATGGCATTAATCCAAAATGCAAGTGATTTACACGTTTAAACTATTCTAGTTAGAGACATTACTGCGAAGGCATGAATGAACGAGCGACAGAAGCACGCTTCCAGAAGGCGCTAGCGAAAGAAACTACACAGACATTCCGTAAGCAACTGACTGTCTCTCTCTTCCGCTGAATGTGTGTGGAAAGCGAGGTCCATCTACCAAGAACATTCGCAATGCGCGAAGTGTGCAATGGGTCAAAAGGGCACAGAAATTTCTCTTTCTCCATTAGTTAGGGTTTATAAAGCCAGTCCCTAACGGGGTTTATATTTCGGCACTGGAACGAGGCTAGAGTGGTTTTTACATCAAAGATAGGCAGTAGAGATGAGCACATTTAGACCCATTGGCTTTCGATCCCTTTTCTTCAAAACAATGAAGAGAACCTTAAATAGAAGCCTTTTTAAAAGTAAGGCCCCTACCAATTGTCAATTTGCCTATCAAAGTAGCAAACTGGAAAGCAAATGGCCCTTGTCCCTTTCATTGATATATAGGAAGCTTTTGATACTACGCTATACAGCGCTATTTAGAGGGTGCTGGAACACAGAACTATTCCAAATATGAATACCAATTGGATAACGCATGTGTTCAATTCTGGGCTCATCACCACTAAGATAGAAGGTCAATAACCATCAGGGTTAAAATAGTAGTCTACTGCAACTGCAACTGCACGCAAAAATATATTTGAAACTGGAAATTGCAATGTTAAAATGTAGACCCCTGGCCAGGTAGGAGATAAAAATTAGTTAAATAAAATTAAATCTACTGATCCTTCGTAAACCAAATTAGTAAATACCGCCCAATAAAACATTCCCTTTAGAGAATAATGCAAAATAACGCCGTGTTAAATAAAGTAATATCAATTCAAGATGGCCGTACCATATCGTATATTAATTATATTTTTGCGACGCCATTGAAAGCGAAGCAACAACAATTAAGTACAGATCGTTCCGGACTCGCTTTCTGCATCGATTATAAATCCCCCGTTAGTAGAAAGCAAGTCAAAAATCGATAAAGTCAACAGCTGAAGGCTGATGTATACCGGAGCCAGAGATTCTTTCCAACTTCGAAACTTTATAGACTTTTTACAGGCAAGCATTAATATAGCACACAAACTACAACCAGTCCAAGAAGCTGAAATGAATATACAATAATACATTATCAGTATACCTACCGTACAACAGCAGAAGAGACTTCCAAAATTTGGATACACACAATGATTTGGACTGCATTCTGTCAGAGACTATGATGAGACAACTGCCGCAAATGTAATCGCCGAACTATTTGCGAAAGCCGTATCGTGAGCAATAGGCGATTTTCCGAAAGTCGGTCAAAAGTATCTACATGGTTCTGCCATTCATCGAATTCGAGCAACCGTTCGAAAATTGTTCGAACTTCGAAGAGGGACAGAGAAGATTTCAGCGACAAACTCTCCACTACGAAATATGATCTCATCAATAGAGCTAAATCACAGAGGTTTTTTTCGAAGAATACAAATCAGCAGCCAGCGCAGTTATCGATGTTTATCCGCTGACCGCAACGATTGAAGAGAGACAATAACGACGTTTCATCGACATGAACCACATCAAACTGTTCGGCCGTGATATTCAGACCATAAAGCTAGCATTCGATGGAGCTAGATGGAGCAACGATGGATAGCACTTTGTTTTTTCCAGTACAAGTTCGCCAGAATATTTTTAACTACTATTACGTGTTCGGACAAAGCAGTCTGTTGCACTGACAAACGTGTATTCGATGGAGGGTACTGAAAAAACATGTAAACTGAACGGGACGAACAATATTAATAATCCACTGAATGACGCCGATTGTTTTTGAATCTCATCAATTGAGTCAACATAGCAGAGATAGAAAGGAAACGAAAGGAAACATTTTGAAATTCAGGTTATGTACAGTTTTAATGTTTTAATGTTATGTACAGTGTTTTTAGCACCGTGTGGATCATCAAATTGTGGAGAACGGCGTTTAATAAATCTTAATATGGATTTAGCTTTATTTATAAAGGATTCAATATATACATTAAGATGCAATTTATTGTCAAGAAGCGGTCGTAGATCTTGAACCAATTCTATATTCTTCAGTTTTTGTGAGTCCGTAAAGTGTTCCGTTTTATTCAAGTTCTTTTCAAAATAAGATAATTTCTTACGTTTTTCCAAGTTAAGTCCTAAGAAATTGACTGAACAACAAATAACTACATTATATATATATATTATATACTAAATAATTCGATGTTAACGGTATAGATAGTTTCATGTCATCCGCATACATCAAGATTTTGGATGATTAGATCACATATTTAAAAGAAGCGTTCAAAATTTCAATAATATCGCTGCATTCGTTTATGGGATTTCCAGTTCGCCGACTTGAAAAATAACATTTTAAAGCATTAGTAGTGCTTGAAACGACGGCTATCTTTTCTAGACCTTTTCTCCGATTGAAATAAAATGAATTTTTTGAAATCTCAAAAGCTGTGTAAGACCTTAATATAAAAATAAAAGGGAGCAGGCTGAGAATAGGCTCAATAAGCGAAACGTTTGCTTATATTATGCTATATTATGTAAAGGTTACAGCAAAACTATCTTAAAATCTTCGATAAAATGGCCCCTATTCGCCAACTGACATTCGCGTATTTAATAAAATGACACCACCACTGTGTTCAAAACTAGAACTTAGTTTTTTTCTTAGGTTGGCAGCGCTTTGACTAACACCTTTACCACCTTAGACCATACATTTAGTAGCTTATGAGAAACGTGTCTAGAAGGTGCGTTTTTCGATTCGTCTTTATTCCTTCAATCGAGTTAAAACATATATCTTTTTCTATTCTATACAAGCTTCGACGAAACGAAACATTAGAAATTGTGTAAAAAATGTTTGAAAAGTTTCATTTTTAATATGGATCTTATGGATGACTCATTATGCCAGACTAGACGATAGCAAGAACAACTTAATTTTACATCTTTTACCCCGAATATCATAAATTATCTAAAAATAATTTTTATTTTTTTTGAAACTTTTTTTGAACTTTATCAGCTTTAAATACATTTTTATGAAAATTGATTACAACAATATTCATTACTCTCTTTCCTCTTTTCCCAATTTTCTACTTCACCTCTTCACATATTCATTTATTTATTTGTTTTTTCTATTTCCCACAATGATAAATAAATCACATCCGTTACATTTCAAAGCTAATTCACGGTACAATACGATATTTTATGCTGTTTCTATAGTAGAGCTATAATAATTTCCAACGTATGCAAAATATGACCCGTATTTATATATTATTTTAATTTTATTATAAATATTTTGCTAAATTATTATTACAATTTTTTTATCCATCTTTGGTTTCGGCTAAAAATGCTGGCAGTAAATTTTTGAATTTGATTTCCGCTTCCGTTTGAATGCATTGAATTTACAGTTGCGTAATGTCCGTCAGGTATTATTAGTGATTTTTAGTAATTTCCGACATCGGTTTTTTATACATATTATTAGCGGAAGGTATACTAATTTTGTTAGACCATATGTAAATAAAGTTTATAGAGAAACTGTTTGTCCAAACTTTTATCAACCGTTACAAATGACATAAAAACTTCATTTCAATTGTTTTCTTTTACACACGTAAAGTTGAAGCGATTTAATTCTGCACCCTTGCTTTCACGTTCATCTCCTTTTCTCTTACTCTTTACTGGCGATAGGTATATAAAGCTTCTTGCAAAGTTGGAGCTACCGATGTATTTGGTAATAAAACTTGATTAACTGAAGAGAAGAAATGTTCTGAACAAGAGACTAAAAGCGGATAAAAGGCTGAGTGAAGAAATCAAAACATTAAGAACATTTCCTCTTCGTACATTTCGCATTTAACCAGAAATACGAATCCAAAATTGATACTAATGTCGGCATTGATGTTATAAAATATGTACAAGTTTTCTCTAAAAAAATTAATTTTTGACATCATCCGTCATTTATTATTAGTGTCTGTAAAACTTTCACAAAAGCAGTTATTGTATAAAAATGATCAAACATGGAAATTTTGATATTTCCTTGACTGACGATTATAGAGAGACAAATTAAAACAGTGTAAAAACCGGGAGTTTTGGAGGTATTTTGGAGGTATCTAATAGTTCATTATTCACTACGGTTCTATGTGAATATGAAATAAATGACTATATGTCTGAAGTAGGTTACGAGAACATGAGTGTTAAGTTCCAAAAGATTTCCAAGACTCGAAACAGCATAACGGTTGAAGCGTCAATAAAATAACTCTTAAATGATATTTATAAAAGGGATTCTAAGTTCATTAATCCTACATCTGAAATATTCTTCTTATTTCGTTAGAATGTTTACTATAAGCTCTCTAAAAGCCTGCCATAAATTATGTTCCGCGCTTTTATTGAAATAGTCTTCTTCGAACGAGCAAGGATTTAACAAAGTCGTATCTGTTCTAGATTCAAAGACGAACTGGGAAAACGTTACAAAAGGAAAAAAACAGCAAACTAAATAATAAGTTGAAAAATTATAGTCGGGCAAAGCCGATTATAAATACCCTACCTACTATAGCTAGTACAGTCCTTCGTTTACTTTCGTGAAAAAATACTATAAATCATACTCTGTTTCATTGTAGAAGTTTGATTTTCATTGGTGCCCTTGAAGGAAAAGTTTTTTGCAATATAAACGCTTAATTTTTCGGATGGTGATTCAAAAAATGGTTTATGTTATATGCCAAAATATTAATTCCAACTAGCTTTTTTTAGGAAAAATATTATAAATTTTCATATAAACTCTTGAAGTAGGGAATATGGAAAGTGCTCGTAAAAATTATCTGATCAAATACATTTTCAATAGCCTTCGTGGGCCGAGACACGTCAGCAAACCAAACCTGAAAAATTTGTGGCTTGTAGGTTGGACACAAAAATACGTGGACGTCAGAAAGACAGACGCACAAATAAGCTTGGATCGATTCAGAGAATTATTCTGAACCAATTGGTATACCCTACGTCCACATGAGTTTAATATACCTTGTGCACAAGTAAGAGAATTACATCGGGTTGTAGTCGAATGTTCTGTACCCAACACCTTTATTTTAACAAAATCAAAAAAATTTTGATGCTCTCTAATATTGGCTGGACGTGGACGATTTTTCCCACTGTGATAAGGTGCTGTAAGATCATCCATTGAAACTTTTATCGTTATGTTTGTCGTCGTTTGGACATTCTCCCAGTTTTGGGCGTGTCTAATTCCACTAGAGTCCATTTTCAGTAGGAACGTTCGTGCTAAAACTTCCTATGCTTATTTCACTATTTGAAGGCGTGATTTTCATTTTTGCGACGTAAAAAATACCTACACAAAAGGAGGTATATTACCTTTTGGGTCTTGGAAATCTTTTTTCAAAAAGATCGGCGGTAGGTATGACAACAGCGTGGTCGTTGAACTCGTCCATAAAACAAGTTACAAAAGAGCTTTTTAGGTTTGATAACGAATTATATCTGCGTTGAGGTTATTCGTCGTAAATGTATTAACTTTTTTATTGTTTCGTCAACAAGTGCAATGACCTAATCTTGTCATTACATCGCGTTTTCAGTATTCGAACTGCAGGTAAATAGTCTTTTATTGCAAACGCTGATCCGAACACTTTTATTTGCTGAACATTATTGTACTGTTTCCTTACATTCGAGTTACTGTTCCATTCTATATTCAAAGGAGTATTTCGTTATTTAAATTATTCCTCTTTAGCCTCTTCCCTGACCTTAAAAATTCACTAAAGCTCAGCATATCTGCACATATTGTCAAAGCACTTTCAAGAATCATTCATATTTCATAATGTGTTTGCGTAGAAAATTTTCTGAAATACGTCGCATTGACATTTCTTGACGTCATCAACATTATCATCATATTATCAATGTCACCAATAACGTTAACACCGTCGTCATTCATGCACTTGCACTTATATAGAATATATTACATCTGTGCACTTATGCTAAGAACAAGTCAATCAAACAACCATCTGTCATATGACAAATGATTTAAAAATCACTTTATATCACAATGGTGATGATGATGGTTATACTGTTGTCGATAAAGTCGAAGATGATGTAAGAGACGAGATTGTTCATTCGTCTTCCTCCTTCAACATGTCAAAGATGCCGACATACTGCTATAATGCTTAACACACAATGATGCAAAAAATATGATAAGTCTATGGAAAAAATTCGCAGAAAAATATTTTCTTTCTTTGACACAGGCCGGAAAAGGAAACAGACACTTTAAATACCAAAGTGATATTGTCAATCAAAATTCAATCGTTCATCATGAATCATTTTCCATAAAAAGCAAGCAAAATGATGAGAAGAAGTCGAAGACACATTTCTGTAGCACAAAGCGTTAAGCTATACGATTGATTCACATTAAATCATTCGCCAATACTTCAATACGTAGAAAGTTATGATTATATCGCCCTGCATCATCAAACGACACATCATAACATGCAAATGACAAACATATTACCCTGAAATTTCTATATAAAGTGAAAGACGAACACTATCATCGACATTTCTTCCGAAGAAAGAAAAAAGTTCTTATATTTTCTATAGAAAACTAAAACGGCGATTTCGTCTATTAAACTCGGGAGATTTGCATAACAGCAAGCATCTTCATATCAATTTGAAGATTAAGGCAAAATCTTATAATGAACTACTCGTCTAGCAAAACCTTGACGAGAAATTACAATCATCAGCCAACTTCTCGTGTCATCCAAGGACTCACATTCGAAGAGTTAGAAATGCCAGGCAAGATTGAATGAAAAATTTGCTATGAACGATTTGTCCATCATCCCGTAATGACAAAAAATGTATGATATTTTCGTTGTACTCCCTTGATTCACAAACACGATTCACGAATCCGTTGTAGGGCCCAAAACAAATTCGCAAAAATAGTTCGTAAGTATTAAGATAACACGACTTTCATAAGCACCAATCTAATGTTAAATGATTTTTATACAATTTTTTCGTTCACTTTAAATAACTTTTTTAATTTGCTTATTGTTCTAATTGTTGTCGGCATGAAACTAATGTCATTTTTAGATGTGTTGTAAAATAGATAGTAAAGCTGTTATTGTCGCTGTTGTTGTTGTTGTTGTTGTTTCTATTATTAATTTTTCTTTTAGTCTTTTTTTGCCATTTATTAATGCACAGAATTAGTTTTTAAGGTTTTTTCCCAATTTTTTTTTTTCAAATTAATTTCTATTTTTATCAACATTTGAAATGATGGCGACCGCAATGATGGTTGTTGGCATTTCAACATTTTATATAACAAATTATAGCATTTTTTAACAACAACAGCTCAAATACTATACACACGCATCGATAAAATTTTTATATGTATGATATTTAATGTATGTGTATGCGTGCGTAAATATGTTTAGGAACAAAATGCAAAATCTATTTGAAATTATATGTTTAGCTGACAGCGACAATATAACAATAATTTGTATAACAAATAAATGACATCAAAAACGAGTGAAAACACCGTTATATTCAAGATAAAAACGAATCTCTAGAGTCTTATCGGAAATATTTTCAATTCTTGGAGTTTTTACCTAACAAGTACACATTTGCTGTAAACCTATTTGGACTATCAAAGTATGATTTTAATAATTATAGACTTGTCTGCCAGTCTTGGATGCAAAAAGCATCAGTGTTCAAATAATAAATTTGCTTCGGTTTAATAATCATCATTGCTGTAACACACACACAGCGCTAAATTAGATATCTAGGACATTTTAGCAATGTCCTGGAATAATAACAGAAAATTTATGTACTAGCAAAGGTACTTTCATAGATTTATACTTTTAAATAAATTTCAGATGAAAAATATTAGAAAACCATAGAAGCAAGTGCTCAAGGCGTATTATAAAAATCCTTTAAACCGAATAGCATCATTTTTTTGTCTTATATTGTGAATATTTTCTAGATTTATCGATTTGCATTTGATAAAAATTTTCCCAGGATCAATTCCATCTAATTATATCTGGTCATACAGACAGAACACACATATATTTTAGACGTATTAACGAAATGCTATGAAGAAATTTACATTTTCTGATGGCAGGTAATGAATTAAATTTTTAATTAGTGAGAGCGTCAATAAGTCTTACGACGGGCTAATTTTTGTGTAAATTTGTGTAAACTTGACGTTTTAATTAAGTTATGCGTATTTTTCATCCATTCTCTTTCTCTCTCTCTCTCTCTCTCTCTCTCTCTCTCTCTCTCTCTCTCTCTATGTTTTATGTGATGAGTTCTCTGGTCGTGTAAGGTTGACCGTTATGTTTGTTCTTTTAACATATATAGAATTTTCCATCCTTTAAACTGTATTCTCTCTTTTCACTTTAACAGCTGACCGCTTTCTTATGTTACACGCTGTACTGTAAAGTTAATATACTTTCGAAAAGGGTGCAAAAGATAATTGAAAGAGTGAGTGAATTATCCACACAGCGCGCAATGGCCGTTTTATGTGTCCCAATAACTGACAATATGTCTTTGGTGAGTGAGGTTTTTACAGTGAATGAGCGAAAAAAAATTTGCTTAGTAAAAAAGTCAGCGCTAACACTAAGCATTAAATTTAGAGATAAAATGTTGAAATCCGCAAAATGATAAAAACCAGACCTGATTAAAAGGTAATGTGTATATGCGTGTTGTAAAAAAAATTTCATTATTATATGTATGAACGCAAGTGCATGTACATGTGTGGGAATAGCAATCAGTATTTCAACGTTTTAGTGTTTCAGAGTTTTTTTATGTTCGCTTTTGCAGCATTTGTAATTTCAACCTGACAGGTCATTATATAAATTTTGACATGTCCATACGCTGACCAACAACTGCAACAAAACTTAGACCGATTAATTTATTTTAAATTAAATATATTCACAATTGCAAATTTTTTATAGATTTCCCATAAAAATTGTGAAAATTTTGAATACTTTTTGGTTTTTGCTGCTCTTGTTGTTGTTGTCGTCTGTTACTGTTCATTTACACTTAATTGCGTTTATTGGGTTTGAAAGTTTTTGCGTTTTTTATTAGTTATAAATAAATGCAGTTTAGCAATTCATTGGCAATCTTTTTGACATCTCATAAATATCATAAGAAAACACAACCAAAAAAAAAAAAAAAGAAATAATAATGAAATAAATCACTACATTATTTTATGGGAATCGGAATCAGCAGCAGAGAAAGAAAATGCAGACTTGTAAAAAATTCACAGGCGGATAACACTGTATTCTCATAAACGCACGTCTTAGGCGCACGCAAAAACACTCCATTGCCTCCTCTGGTTATCTGCATTATGTTGCAATAATTGAGTAGATTTAAGTTTAACTTAGTGTTTTTATGATTGATTTATGCGCCCACACATTTAACTTGGCTAGTATTACAAATCGGTTACCATGATGTCGTTTTTGTATTTGATTTAATTCATCTGCAAAACTTGTGAACTAGTTTATGTCCCAACGTCAATAAATTGCTTTTGATTGATGGCCGTATATAACCATTAATCGGTTTATTGCTGTTTGAATGTTAATCAGTTAAGTGTTTGTTTGTCCATACACGGGCAATTACAGAGCGATAAGAGATAATATCAAAATTTAATACTATATAGCTACACTTCATAACAATAACGATCGAATTGGTGAAAAACAAACATATCTGGAAAGTGCAAGAAACTAAAATTTTTTAAAGTAATGGAATCTTGAGGCCTCTACTCGATTGGTCATTTGGATGCGATCGTAAGCAATATATATTGTCCGCAATGGATCCCTGGAAGAGGGAGGTTCAATAGCAAGACACATAATTGCGCTTCTCTGTCTATTTGCAGATAATTATAGAGCGATAAGAAGCAAAAGCAAAAGTTGATGTGATACAGCTATACTTCCTAGCGATAATGATCGAATTATTTAAAAATGTATATCTCATAAGTGCAGCAAATTGAATTTTTTGAAGAAACGAAATTTCGATGCCTTAACTCGATTGGTCATTTGGATGCGATCGTAAGCAATATATATTGTCCGCAATGGATCCCTGGAAGAGTGAGGTTCAATAGCTAGAGGAATGATTTGTGTGTAAAATTATATAAATCGTGCAATATAAAGTATATTGACAGTACGCACCTATGTTGTGTCCAAAAACTTACTGAAGTATATCCGAACATTATAGCTAATTATCATATCGATATGTAAGATCTGATCAAATGAAACGCTATCTTTCCATAAAACGATCTTATATATCTGCAGACTACCATTAGAATGCTGTGAATCTTATTAAACGATTAACGCACGTCTTAGAGTCTGCAGTCTGCTTTTTCCACATCATGGATGGATATATTTCTGATAGTTCCTTAGGTCTCTCTGTTAGCTTTACCGAAGTCGAGAATATAATTTAGGAATTGAAATATTTCAATATATTCTTGAACGAATTTCGTAAATCAACTTTGAAATGGATGTCACGTACTGTCAAAATATTATAGAATATAATAAGAATCGGGGACCACTTGTAAAACATAAGCTTGTAACTACTGCTTGTTTCAGTATATTCTTTTTGGCAATGAATTCAAACTGTTAGAAAAAAAATTCGAAAAAAACGGACGCTTCGAAGAATGGTTAAGAATAAGATCCTGTACGCAAAATTAGCCACCTAAAAAAAAAAAAAAAGATTGCGTAAAATTTCATGCGATTTTAAGACGATCTACGTTCAATATGACCCGCCATATACCTTTTACAAAGTGAAGAGTTAATAACAGCAGCAGGGAAAAACGCGAACAACACAAATAATGTTAAGAAATTATCAAGGCAAAATGGTAGGACTAATTCATGATATTCCAATCCAACACATTCCAGTAGATAACGTTTTAATGTTCCGCGGGGAATTATTAAAATAAATATAGAAACCATTTATACGCTTCACAACAAGGTCTTCAATGCCAATCAAACCAAGTTGGGCAATAAGTATATAAACCGACCCGTATAATGGAACACTATAATCAAATGCATAATGTAAACAGAAATGTTAATAGTTCAGGATATTCCAATAATAATTATAATCAGACAATAGAATCGGACAACATTGCAATAGAAAGCCATAATTTTCCGGTCGCAAATGGAAACAATCGAATCAATGGTTTTAATAATAGTGAATAGACAAATTTCCATACAATAGCCTCAAAAAACCATTACTTATAGTAGAAATAACGATAAAAACTGAAAAAGTAAAACAGGTTCAACAACGTCTTCACTTAATTAAGACTAATCAATATCAACGTTTATCATGTATTAATAAAATAACCTTTTCATCTCTGAACAGCGCAACTAATATAACACTTGAAATTATAGTAGATTTATTTTTTGCATTTAAAGAAAATATTTTAAAATTCTTAAAGGCTGCTATTAATATGAATAACGAAATGCTTACTGTAAACAATAACGCTATAAAGTTTCTTTCCTCTTGTCTATATTTTTAGATGAAACGGAACGTATGTACAGATTTGAATAAAGAGGAAAAACTAGCACTTGGTAAGATCTTAAATACTTTCCATGATATTAGAGAAAGAAATACAGAAAGTTATAAAGAAAGAGAGAAATTAACTAATACTCATTTGATACGATATGAAATTAAACCTACTACAGGAAAACTAATATTTACTACAATTTACCGTTATGCGCAAATATGTTAGCGAGAAATTTGTAGTCAAGTAATTGAAATGTTAGAAGATGGAGCAGTAGTAGAAAGCAGCTATCCCTAGAGGAGCCCGTTATGGATAGTTTCTAGAACGATTGATAACGCGGGAGAACAGAGGTGCATAATAGTAAATGATTTAAATAAATTGGGAATAGACGATAAATTTCCTATTCCTAATACCAATAGCATTTTAGGCAGCTTGACAGACTGAATTGCTAATAAGCAAAGATTGTGTTGTCTAATTAGACATATACTTTCTAGTAGTTTGCAAGAACATGTTAATAACATAAACATAGTTGTGCAAAAAATAAAGGAAGCAAACCTGAAACTATAAATATCTATAAATTTAAATTCTTTGCGAAAGAAGGTTTATATTTAGAGCACATGTTAACATCAGATGGCGTTAAACCTAATCCTGCCAAGGATAATAATATAATAAATATGTTTATATACGTTTATATAAATAAATATATATAATAAATATATAATAAATATATAATATACATATATATACATATAACAAGCATATATACATATTTTCTCATTCTTAATCTTTATTTTCGAGTTTATATAGCGTCTTTCGACTTTCCGCTAATTCATATGTCAATCTATTAATTTTTTTTCTTCTAGAACGCCCATGCTTCACAGAAAAAGAAAAATTCGGAGAAGAAGCGAAATATCAACATAAATCATTAGCGTATTCTACCTACAACAATGCTCAAAATTGGCACAAATATATAAATTATCTAGGTTATCCAAAAGTTCTGTTTAAAGATTACACATGACCAACCTGCAAATATTCGCGCACTAAATAAAATGCTGGGGCTTTAGCCTAATACGTAAAACATATTTATTTAATAATAATTATATATGCTTGGACACGACTAATAAAATATTTAGAAAAAAATAGGTATAAAATATTCGCGTGAAGATGAACACAATTTTTTTACTTTGTTTAAGAAATCAATTTAACATAGACGGGTCGCATGTACTTTGATGAATGTGAAGTTCTATACTAATTTAGCTGTTTTAATGCTAAACTTCTTACGAACTCATGCTGCATTCAAACTCTTTATACCCACCGTAAGTAAGAACATAAATTAAAAATTTATGTCAATATCCAAATTATGGAATTTTTATTCAATTGCTTGCCTAATATTTATTTAATATTATTTAAATTAGCTTTGAAATTAAAATGACAAAACAAATGGATTATGGAATTTGCGATTAGAAAAATTTTTATTATTTGTTGTGATATTTATTTAATAGGAAATTTTATTTTTTTGGTCCATTTTTTTTTTGATGACTTTTTTTTTTTTTTTTTGAAATACCAAAAGAACAAAGTTCAGATCGAATCCTTCGATACTTATATTAGAAGTTCCGTCTTTAGACAAGTTATACTCTAATTTAGCTTTCTTAGATTCTAACATTATAACACACAAAAACAAATATCAGTAATAGAATGTTAGCGCACGCCTTATGAGGCAGTTCGGAAATTTTGATTTATGGAATTATCGGATGTTCAACTTTCTAAATTCACTTTATCCTAGAGTATACATTGATTGCAAACAAAGTAAGGTCCAAATACAAATATATTAGTAATGAATTCGTCTATCGGCCAATTGTTATAAAAACTTTTTGATATAATTTCAATAAATCAATGAATTATAATAATCTCAAAAGCTGCCACAATATCTGTTTAGACAGATAGTCAGATAGTCAGACAGATGTATTTGGCATTGAATAGATTCACATTTAAAGAACGAGACGCAAACGAATGCTTCTACTCTAAAAGTTACGTGAGGGATAACTAAATTAATACATTTTCCAACGATATGTGCAAAAAGCGCGACATATCATTCTCGCATATGCAAATGCACTCAGTGGTGATAAACACAAACTAATACTGACAATAGAAACATAAATATATGCGGGGGTAAATGCATATACACATGCGTATATAAAAATAAAATATATTAATTAAAAATTATATTTTATGCAAATAAAAATTGCAAAATAAATGCAAAATGAAATTAATACAATAAAATAGTTAAAAATAAAAAAATTATTTAAATCTACATGTTTATGTATGCGTTTGTGTTTTACTGATCCACTGTTTGGATAAAATATTTAATTAGCAATTTTTGCAAAAATATTTATGTATTTTTTTGTTCTTCTCAAATACGAGCAAAAAAATTCTAATCGCATACAATTTCAAATTTTAATGAATGCAATAATTTTTTTTATATGACCATGTGGGTATGTATCTGCGCATATTTATTATAATATACGAATGTACACTTTATCCACCACATACGCACATTTTTAAATGCTGGTTAATTGTGGTGACATGGTTGAATAAAAAATTGCCGGAATAAATGTTGTATACAAAAGCAAACCAAACCAATGCAAATGCAAACATCAAAATTTTCCCGACTTTTACATACATACACACTTACAATCAGGAAAAAGAATGAGTGCGAAAGAGATGGACATCAATTTAAAAATGTCCACTAATAATAATAAAATAAATTTACAAATATATGATAACTTTTTACATCAACTTTGGGGTCATCGTTTCGAGGTATTGGAATTTGAATACAGTTCCGTTGGAATTTTTTAAGCAAAAATTTTAAATAACATAAATTTAGGCTAGCAATACCACATGTTTGCATACATAGCTATAATTACACAAAGTCAGAAGCCAAAGACGTGTGCAAATCAAAATTGAATATAGGGAACAAATTCGAAAGCTATGCCTGAAGAAAAAAATGTCATTTATTGCCTTAAAAGGGAATAAAATTATGACAAAAAAAATATATTCTGACTTTGCTCGAAAACCGCTATTAGCTGACTCTCTAGCAATCTAGGCCTCTCGTAAGAAAAACGACGATGTCCCAGATTAAATCATATTCATAAGAGAACACGTATTTCCACGCTGTGATTTTTGAAGAATTAAAAATTCGCACTTGATGAGTACTGCGACATACAGTCGAGATTTAACGCCTACTGACAGCATATCATAGAAAGGTTGCCTCAGGCATAAGCAGAAGTTTGATGCGGAGCTTACAAGAATAATTTATTTCTCAAAATATTCGATCGGATAATTGGTACATATTTATAGGTAACTTCTCTCCATGGCGAAAACGACCTTCATTGTGCACTGATTTTGTCTATCACTTATTGAAGAAAAACAAACTAAAATTTTTCAAAATCGCTGACGCAATTTATAGTTTTTGCAAAAAAAGCCGATCAAAAGCCGATTTGTCCCTATGAACTCACGTAAAGTTTCGTCATCTTTAACGCGTTTGCGAGAGGTTATTGAAATACTCCGTGAAAGCAGCATGTTCTCTACCTATTAAGATGGCATTTTTGAAAAGAGAGAGGCTAAGTAGCCAATAGCCAGCCAATACTGAGAACACGCTAGCTATCCCTAAGAATGATTGAAAGTTTTTACATTCACACAACGATCTTTCTTTATCACTTTAATTATTGCGCACGACGTCGACGTCTGCGAAGTTTCGCCATGAAGTTGATCATGTTTGAATTGATTACCGCGACCATATCCTATCGTTGCATATCGTTCTAGGTTATTTTTCTATTTTTTTATTTTTAATTACGTTAACGTAAGTAATGCGCTCTAAAGAGGATTTAACATTTTAAAAATCAAGCATCAACTCGATTCGACAACACGGCAAAAGATGCGATGAATCCTTCGTCAAACTTCCTTATGAGACCCAAAGGTAAAACCAAAAAGGTCCAATATATATAAACTATAATTCTCCCCTGCTCCTTCTTTTAGGCTACGGCCTTCGTTACTGTATTTAACTAATACTAATTTATTTTGTATATAAGTAGATGTGTACATATATAGAAAATAATGAAAGTTTACAGAGCGCGCAATTTATTTAACAAATTATCCATTTTCGCTTTGTATTGTCAAATGAGGTTAATTTGTGTTTAACCTGAACTTTCGGTTTAGTTTGAGGTGATGATGAGTTTTAGTCAGCCGTTGCCACCGCCATATAATAACAAAGGATTCCAAGTTAGTGCGTGCTGTTGACGTTGTCATCAAAATAAAAATTAATTATGCATTCTATTGTGTTGAGGATTAATGTGGCATTAAAATCTAAAGCTTTTTACATATTATTTCTATACCTCTCGTTTTTCTACGCCTAACCATCACAAATGTATGTGTTTTATCTCTTTATGATTTTATATTTGTTTTGATAAAAATGTAGATACAAGCATGCACATGTATGTACATAAATGTACATTAGTACTTTTTTCTTTTTTTTATACTTTTTTATATGTAAATTGTTCATCAGATATCCGGCAGGCAAATAAATTACAAATATAATAATTAAACAACATTATTTTGACAAAGTTCAGTTGAATATACACACATACATACACATTTTCGCATTTGCATAGAAACGTAGACATAAAAAAACAAAACTCTTCCTAAACCACACACACACACATCTTTCTTTCTGTTAACTACAAGCATTGCGTTCACACACAAATGCCCACAGCCCATCAAGCGAACCTCTCATGCCTTTCCTTATAATATACATGATTATGAAAAAAAAAGCCAAAACAAGAAAACAACAACAAATTCTAAATTCATTTTATGTGCATAGAGAGTATAATATTAATTAATTACGCATAATGACAATTTGATAAAATTGAAAAATTACTTTTTTATGCGAATTGATTTATTTTAATTAAAAATTCACAAAATGCATGCATTTGTTCAGTTAAATAAATATTGATATAAGCAACGACGCCAAAAAAAGACAGACCTTCATTAATCTTTAGTCGACTCATTTATACCTAGCAACTATATCTTTTACCTCAGACAAAACATTGTTTTCATTCCCTTGATTACCGTTTACTTCTTTCTGACGATTAACAAACTATTATTTTAAATATTTTTCTACATTTAAGTGTTAAGATTACCCTCTAAATATTACGCTCTAAATATTCGATACCAATGTCAAGTGATTGCACCATCTCCATTTTCCTATCTTTCCCTAATTTATTGGTTTCCGTATATACGTCTGATAAACAACCTTATCCTTATCTCCTTTGCATTTTATTTTCTATTTCCTTCAATTATTTGCAATAAAGTGAAACGAATCTTTATTGGAACACATTTAAAAATATCATCGCCATTTAAGCACATGCAAGCATGAGATAAATATAATATATCTCGTGAGTGGTAGCAATAAAAATTAATATAATAAACAATAACAAAAACAGCTTTAATCTAACAGCGATTTAACTATAATTAATATTTATTGAATTTAATAAATATTTCATATATTTCTCAGTTTTTTTCGTTTTAATTTTTAATATTAGACTACAGCGTTTGAACAAAACAAAAAAAAAAACAAAAAATATTTAGCATAAAAAAAACCATAAAAAAATCTGCATTATTAACAAAATCAGATTTTTGAACAGATTTTTTTCAGGAGATTTTTCAAAATAATCTCACGAATTACTTTTACTGTATATTACATTAACTTGTCGAGATTCTATATGATTATAAAAACAAACGCAAATATAAAAGTATAAATCTGGAAGCCAAACAGTAAAATGGAAGAAATACCTTAAATAGAGTTCCATTGCATTGGCAACGAGATGAAGTCGACAAAGAGAAGTATGAGAGAAATCTCATTACAATTCCAATGTTAAGTTTAATACGTAACAAACGCACATATAAACCGATATTTGACGAATTAAAACTGATAAATAGCATTTGGAAAGTGCTAAGCATGCGGAAATTCGTTTGAATGCAATTCATACTATGCTTTCTTAAATCTACAAAGCAAATAAAAGCTAATGATTTGCCCAAAGACTAATTTCATATCTTACTAGTTGAGATGTTATCCTTTTACGAAAGAATTAAAAACCGTTTGAACCTATGATAGAAAATGTTTATTAAATATAGCATGCGATAATTACGTATAAGTCTCTTCCATAAGCAAGTGCTTGGTGACATGACAATAACGATGGCGTATACTCTGGGTTATTTATCCAGCATCAGCAATTACATGTTGTAGGCCTTCATATTTTTTGCAGATTGCTTGACTTCTAACTGCACTTTATATAATATTTCGATACATACGTAAGAAAATACTGGAGATACTTTTGATTTCAACCAAAGGATATGCAAGAAAACTTCGTAGTCGAACATCCCTCACATGTATGGGTAGCATATTAGGTTTGTCAAGGATTTGTAGCCAAATACTGACGGAATGCTCGCCCTATTAATGCATACGTACATATATTTTTGATGAATGCTTTTTGTCGTTTCTTTACCAAGAGTCGACTTTTATTTCAAAAATGAATTTTTTGATTATTAAAACAAGTGAAACACTTCAATTAAAAAGTTATATGAAATTTTGTTTGAAAAATGAAATTTCAACGTACGGAAAGTCTTTGAAAAAGGCCAGTTTTGTCAGTTCATTGTACAAAGACAACATTTTTGACTGATATAATTTGTTCAAAGAAGGCAGAGAAAACAGATGAGGACGATAAACCTGCCGGCCATATTTCAAAATCTACTAATGAAGACTAAGTTAAGAATTTAGCGTTCATAGATCATCGATTACTAGTTAGAGGGCTTATTGATATATCACAAATACGTTTTGTGCCTCGAATGTGTTTCACAACAATTCATTCTTCCACAATGTATATTTTTGTTTTTCTTTTCTTTTTTTTTTGTGGAAATACCACACTAACCTGCTCTACATACACACGATTCGTCTGATGTACATCCGTTTGACGTCTAATTGCTCTCGACTCTATCAAAACACTCTGCGTACTTCACATTGATCCGATTAAAGAGGAAAATTCGAATCGAAAACTACGACTTTTAGATGAAAGTGAACAAGCTACTGCAGATGTTGGCATAAAATATACTGGCGTAGGCAGTAGAATACTGTCAAGCGAAGAAAGCAAAAACTACGCCCTCGGATAATTCAGCACAATTTGAAATAGGACAACCAAAATACATTTCTGAACATGATTATTTTAAGCGAGAACACCAGCCCTTTGTTTTCAGAGAATCAATATTTTTGCTCACATAACAGATGCTTTCTAGAATATAAACGAAAAAATAGATTAGTTCAAAGAAATTTTTTTTTGAAATTTCAAGCTCTGCCCCAAGTGTTCTGAAAATACCGCCTGTACCACGTGTATCTGTGTTGGCCGAATATCTTACCTCTTAATTTCTAAATTCTCTAATATGCTAACAGATGTCTTTAGAAAATATTTCCGGATCATTTAAAAGGTTTCCAAATAAAAATACGTCGGCTTCAATATATCTACAAAAGCGACATAATTTCGAAAATTTTGAGTGTTTACCCTCGTCGACGAAAATGAGAAAGAAAACAAAAAGTCTAGCAAGTCGACAAAAAGAAAAACAATAGAAAATTTCATTCGTTCATTCAATATTTAAATTTAAGAGAAGAAAGCCTATTATAAAACTTTTTATTTTTTCAAAACAAAAAAAAAGGTGTATATTCGAAATCTGAAATTTAAACAACAAATTTTTGTATGAATACTTGGATACTATTATATATCTAGGATACGCGAGAAGACCCTACGAAGAAGTGCGAAAGAATAATTTTTTTTTATTTCATACACATACATGCACACACATATCAACAAGAAGCATAAAAAATTAATTTAATTAAATTAAAGATTAATTTTTTATTTGTTTCGATTTTACTTTGTTTGAGCATAGAATTCATAAAAATTGTCTGCATATTAATTGAAAGAATAATGATGTTATTGCAAAACGATATATACGTGAGGTGGTGCTTTATTGGTTTCATATTTTTTTTTTTATCATATATTATGTTTTAGTTTTCTCTTTTGTTATACAAAATAAAAGTTAGTAATCCATTGCTGAAGTGGCGAATGAAACAACAGCAAATTAAACATAAGCAAATGCAAAGAAAGCCTTGAACATGGTGGCCACTATTAGCGCTTTATAGTGTTATGTGCTGTATTTTGTGAAGTCCATGCTGTTTAAAATTGAATTCTTTAACTGGAGACAACGGCACTTGTTAAAGAATGTGATTCCGAGTATTTTGAGAGCGTCTATATTTTCTGTAGGTAACTTAGTAAGGCGAATAAGGCGGTTTTCTGCGTAACACAGACGCTTTCCGAGATTGGACTTATTCTACTATTTATGCTGTGTGTGTGTGTGTGATTAGAAATATAAACATCTTATTAGATCTTTGACGTACGCACATTCTAATGGATTATAAAGGCATCTAATGTGAAATAAATAATAAAACAAAATAATATTGTTTCCAAAATGTTCCATATGTCCACGTATCGTTTGGTATAAATATATAGCAAAGCTGCGTACAGATAGTAAAAACTGTTTCCATAGAGTTACCGAAGGTGCTGCCTTTGAAGCCTTGATTTATTTATATTTCTCTTTTCCTGTTTTGTACTTTTTTTTTTTTAAAGAATGAGGCAATGAGGAAGAACTACCACCTTAAGTATGAGTGTAAGTAGAAAGTGTGTTTAGATAAATGCACGAACACTTTCATAAATGTTTAGTTATTAAAAGTAACTTTACTGTGAATTCACTACAATTGTTTTAAATATGAAACTTGTTTTTCGTTTACCTTAAGAAAGGCGTAAGGGATAAGGAAAACCAGCATGTAAAGCTTTATAAATAGTCTGACAAATATCTTATAAATTATAGATAATTTCGAAATAAATATTGGCAGCCAATCATATGTCAAGCGAATCAAACGCGCCGCTAAACACAATAAAATCTTCAAGGAAACAAGGAATATTAATTAAAAATGCCAGGAGAGTCCTGAGTGTCCTGAAATATCGCACTAATAGTAACAATTTTCAAAACGAATAAATATCTATAATATGTCTAAACGTTTTACTTGCTACGCGGGGTCACATTTTTTTTAAATCCAAACTTTCTTCAACAATTTTACGGACTGTAGGCACGTTTAAGTTAAAAATGGTGTACGAGAATGGCCATGATATATGTATATATATGTATGTATATATATGCATGTATGTACATATATATATATATATATATATAAATTTTTACATTTTGCATATATATACTTTTCATATTTAAATATATGCTTAATAACCTGATCGAATATTATTTTTCTTTTTCTTTTTCTTCCATATCAAAAAAGCATTTAAAAAAAAAACGATTCTTTTTAGTCTCTCTTCCTTAAATGTGCAATATAAACATTTACATCTTTTAAATACAAGCAGTGGGCACTAAATTGCTCGTTCACGAAGCAGAAAGTGAAACGTGGCTTACTTTTAGTTAATAATTTAAATGGACGACTTAGTGAAATATTACCCAACTCGAATTGTACTTCAAAATTTAAGCTCAAGCGTTAATGAAGCAGAGGTATGGAGGCGGCTACGCAATGGAAATATGACGGATTTGATGAATGTCAAATGATGTACTTGAGTCTGTCAATTGTGCGGTACGTAGGCAGTGTATTGCTGTTGTTTTTGTTATGCAACCAAAATCCATTGAACCGATAATAATTATATTATTGTTAGTTATTCAATAAAGAGAATACGGATGATATATGTGTATACATATAAACATACATACATACATACATATATATATATATATATATTATATATTATTATATGCATTTATGTGTGTGTGTGTAATTGTAAGGCTACTGCTAGTAGTATTATTGCAGAACAATATAATTCTGTGATTAAAAGAATTTTTTATTACAAATACAATTTCAATGATAATATTTTATACATATATATACATAAATACGTGCATACGCGAGCATGTTTTGTAATTAAAATTTATTGTTGAAAAATCAAATGAAATTATCAACTGTCGACATTTTACAATACCACACACACGCCTGTGGTTAATTTGTGACGACATTTCATTTTTGCATTAATGCAAGAGAAGAAAGGCAGCACAAAAAATAATAATAATAATAATAATAATAATAACACAAACTGATATAATATTTAAGAATATCAAATTGTTTCATAAAACGAAATCAATTTTTCTTCTTAAAAGAACTTTTTTTACAAAAACTTTGTTTTTTTTTTAACTTTACTTATCCTTATGTGTCCACATCGTCGTTCAAAGCAACAAAATCAAATCAAAAATCTAAAGTCGCATTTATGGCCGCCACCATCACCAACATCATCAACCGCAACCGAGTTAATAAAATATTAAAAAATTGCATTTAAATAAATTATTTAAAGTGGCGCCAAAACCAAACAAACGAACAACAAAGCTACTACAAACACAAGAAATAAAAATAAAAGAAAACAACAAGAAAACCATAAATGAATCGAACATAACTAAACATGTATGTGTATGTATGTGACGTCTCTTTATACGCCACCCACTTAAATCTATGCATACATAAATATACACAAATTTAATGCAATGCTCTAGTGGCGAAAGCGAGCAACCAAGAAAAGCAGTACAAGAAGCACTTGTTGTCAGGCAGTCGCCTATTGAAACGTACAAACCTTTGATTAGTTGCTCGTTTGTCTGTTTATACTCTAGCAAAACAAATTTTGTAAATTTAATAAAATCAAATTTTTCAATCAACACCTCTTAAGTCTTTAAGATGAAAAGAAGCCGACCTACGTTCCATATGTATATATGTAAGTAAGTGTATATATGTATATATATATATATATATATATATATATATACACATATATTTGCTATAGATTTCTTCGTCGTTTATTTGTAAGCTTCAAATATTATTTCAATTATATTGTGTTTTTTCATCATTACACAAAAGTGTGATGTTTTACCAAATTTTTCGACACATTTGTAGCATCCGTAAATTAGACAATAAGACTTGATTGTTATATTAGATATTATGGTTGTGTAACAATTACTGAGGGAAACTAGAGAGGGCTTTTCTGCAAAGACAAATCAAAAAAAAAGGTTTTTTAAGGTTCGTACCACGGTATTCATCGATTAGCACATCTTTGTGATATCTGCTAATATTTAGTTTTGATTTTGGACTTTTGGCCTTTGGGAATATTAATGAAGCATAATAAGAAAACAGATGAATTTAATCTTTGATTAGATCTTACGTTCAATAACAACAACGTTTGATATCGTGTCTTTGTTTACCTTCTCCATATGCCAGATAGTATTTTTTAAGTATACATACGTCCCAGATCTTTACGCCTGTATAAGTATTTCGAGGAAACTGCGATAGGGGTTATTAAAAGCGTCAATTCCGTTTACAATTTTCTTTTTGTTTATAATTCATTTGTTGTTAATATCAATTAATTGAAATTATTTAAGAACTTTATTTTAATTTCATTTCATATGCACCTGCAATCTTAAACGAATGTAATTGCGCACCAAAAGAACAGCAGCGACCAACAATGGCATCGACAATAAGAATAATAATAATAATAATAATAATAATAATAATAGTAATAAAACAACAACTTAACAACAACAAATAGCAACAACAAAAACAATTTCAATAATAAGGTCAAAATCAACCGATACCGCCAAAGTGTGTTTGACATTCCGATGGATTTAATTTGCATTAAATTGGGAAAATCATTTGACAACTCTCTCTCTCTCTCTCTGTATATGTTTGTGTGAATAT
Source organism: Glossina brevipalpis (assembly GCA_000671755.1). Classification (NCBI taxonomy): domain Eukaryota; kingdom Metazoa; phylum Arthropoda; class Insecta; order Diptera; family Glossinidae; genus Glossina; species Glossina brevipalpis. The sequence goes on along the minus strand of KK351016.1, from coordinate 475,455 downwards.
ATGAGATAGACTTTTTTCCAATTCCATTCACTTATGTGCATTGGGTGTGTATGCCTGTGTGTGTGTGTTGCAATGTACAATACACATATGTATAAGCGTATGTATGCGTTCTGTTTAAGTTGACAGCCGCGAATATTTATATATAAAAGAGCGGGCAAGCGTTCATGTCATTTGAAATTGAATACGAAAGACAGTGAAATGCCCAGGAAATGCAGTCAAATTTCGGACAGATATGTGGCAAGTGTGTAAAAACGAATGATTTAATTTAAAATTGGTGATTATAACGCACACACAAGCGTATATGTGAACGCACATATGGTCGATGTGCTCTTAATTATTATTTATTTTTGTTAAAAAAAAAAAAAAAAAAACTAAAGTTTAAATTTTACGTTCATTCACGTATGAAGCTCTGCTGCTGGTCGAATTCAATCATCAAAAAAATTATTTAAAATGAATCAAATCGATTTCTTTTATAGACTTATTTACTAACTACGAGACTATGAGAAGTAATTACTTAATAGCTTAAGTCCTTTATGCATTAAAACCATATGTCTTGTATCATACGACTTTATTACAGTTAATGAGCGAACAATTTAAAAAATAGTTCTCTGAAACAAATTATTTTTCAAAATTTCAAAATTTAGTGCAAATTCGGTTGTGTTCAAACAATTTACATGAAATTCTATTATGAGTGAACATGAAGTTTAAATGGTCGCTATTTCCTAATAATTAGGAGCCTAGAATGAGTTTTGACGAACTTTTTGAACAAATATTTATCCTTGACCTGATGCACTTTAATATGATACACTACTTTTATAATAACCTATTACAGCTAATATACGTTAAAGGATTGAAATTAACAGTACATCGATCGTAAGATTTCACAATTATTGCCTATGGCTTTTTAGAAATTGGTTCAAATTTCAAATTGTATCATCAACGGCTTAATAAAACTTTATGTCATTGTCTTCCTATCCCGAATAACGTCACTCCCACAGTTTTACTATCACCATGGGTCACGAAAGAATTAAAAAGGTTTAGGAATTAAACTAATAGATTTTTTAAACAGTACAAAATAACCGGTTCCAACGCGTCTTGTGTAACATACATAGTCGCACAATAATAATAAAAATAAAAGAATCTGACATATTTTTATAAATTGGTTGATTTTATAAATTTTCCGAAGAAAAACTGCTACCTTCTTCGTGTAAATGTTCTATTTTAACCTCACTTCGCCTGATTAGGAGGATACGTTGAATTTCTTTGCAGCATTTTTTCGAAGATCGTCTTTTTTCAAGAGCTTAAACCCACTGCCTTATTCGCAATAATATAAAAAGGTATGACGTATTTCCAAGAATCGGTTTTACCGAAGACAAGGTCTTTCAGGGCTTACAAGACTTACGCTCGCTTTGCTCATCAAGACCATGTGATAAATTCTATACTTTACTTAATTGAGCGAAATATTTAGCAAAACTTCTTGTATCAATTCTCAATTTCTCGGTTTCTTCGGAAATGCAGATATATTTTTCCACGCTATATAATAAAAGTGGGATCAAAGAAAGTTTGTATACCTATAATAAGATTGGCAAACTTCGCATTATTCTAAAACTTTTTGAAGAGTTAATTGCTGAAAGGCTAATACATTCAATATCTTCAATAACTTTTAGTGAATAGCAAGAGTGACTTTATTAGCCTGCTTGATCTTGCAGATACCGTTTTAAATTGGAATTGGAGAGAATATTTCCATCGATTTAGCTAAGCCGCTTAATAGTTCCAATCATGAGCTGGTGCTGTTTAAATTAATTAAGATTGGATTTCCGGTTGTCCTTACGAAATGGTTCGCTTCCTTTTTGAAAAGCTCACTCAAAAAATTCTTATTCAACTCTTGCATTTTTGAAGAAACTGCCGTAAAATAAAATGTTGGTCATTTGGTTTCACTCATTTTGTACTGTTTGTGAATGATTTTCTATCGATTTTTCATGGTTTTCCCATACTTGTGTACGTCGAATAATGTGAATGAATTTTGGCATTGTTGGTTCAAGTTTGCTTTTACAAGCAAAATTGTATGAATTAATTTGCATTACTCTTAATATAATCAAATGTAAATGTCAGCACATCACTAGAATGATTGTGAAAAGCTCGTATTTCATTTTCGATCACATACCACTTCTTCAGTCAATGTCCTAGGGGTAGTTATTACAAATAATTACATCTGCTGTCATTCAATCTTTTGTGTGCAAAACAATTTATTTTATCTCCTAATTATAGTTGATACTCAAAGTTGCTTGATTCTATGCAGAAGTAATTCCTATTATATGTATTACGTGGTCTAGAATGATATACAAACGTTAAGCTATTATGAAACCCACTAACCGAATGTAACGGAAGGGAGATTAATGGTAAGAGCAGTGTTCTCAAAGGCACTATGTTCTTGAATAAATTGAAAAAAAAATAATATCCAGATTCAGTGGTGAATCGCACGCGCATGCTTAGTGAAGATGGGTAAGGATCGAGCGAATAACGTTGTCTCCCTATGTTAGTTTATTTAGTTAATAACTGAATGCTAAATTCAAGGGGAAGGATGCAACTAATGCCAACGGAATGCATAGTGAACGAATGATTAGATTAATTTGAAGTACGTATGATTTTAAGCCAAACATCAAAAGTTGACAGTTGCTACTTGCTCGAAGACCGGGAAGTTTAGTATAAATAATTAAAAATGCTTTCACTTTTCTATTGAATAAATTCCGAAGTACTGTACTGAAGGTAATACACGCAGACGTTCGCTCAGTTTGAACCGTTTTATTTCTTGTACAAGTTACAACGATATAATGTTGATTCGTATGGATGCATATAAATGAAACGAAGCGTATTGCCTTAGAATAAACAGATTTTCGCATTGACCACATTAACAGTTGAATTTTAATATCCTTCTTTAATATATAAGAATAACGAGGTATCTGGAGAAAGAACTTCAGTCTTCCTTATTTATCTGCAGTCAGAATTACGATAAGAGCAACGTGAAATCAGTTCAAAACTTTAAGTTGATTAAGCATGTATGTATGTATAGTCAAACACATCCAGTCTTAAAATTTATACTTTTCGAAGGGTATTAAAAACAAAGTACACATTCGTGATTCATTATTATCATTCGTTAACTTAAATAATGCAATGAAAAATAGACAATTTAGTCTTTTAATCAAGATGTATAGACTTAAGTTGCTTTAAAATATAGTGTTTTGTTTGTATTAAAAATAAAATAAGATATTTGTTTTTGAAATTCAAAATATTTTATTAACTTAAAGCGGTATATATATATTTGTATATAATTGCTTACCTTACTAATCGTTCACGCAGCACACACACGCACACTGGCATTAAGATTTCTTCTTCGCATACACGCTTTACGAACCCAATCTAATAATTTAACCTTAAAGTCTTATTAGAAGATAATAAAATATAAACAGCAACATTTGGTTTACAGGTTATGTAAAAATTCACGTCACTCCTTCACCTTTTCACTCTCTGTCAAACGTGACTTATTTCAATGTTACTGAGAAATACTATATCTGAGAAATGTTAAATTAACAGTTTGAGAGAGTGAGAGTAAAAACAACGACAGAAATGAGAACATTTAAAAAAGAAAAAAAAACGAGAAACAAATCATTTATATACGGCTATGCGGGTATATTACAATATAGTGCACAAAAATCTAGTCAAACTTGTTATTTCGAGAAACTTATTGGTCGATAAACAAAAACTAAAGCTAAGAAGAAATGAGATAAATCAAACCACTCAATAAATTTTGAAAATTAAGAAATAAAAGTTATTTTCTAAATCATAGCAAAAATATTTTTACACTCTTTATTAATTTTTGTTATGAGTTTACTTAGTCAGAAAGTCTGTTTTGATTTCAAAGCACCTAATTATTTAATTATTTAATTTATTTTTTTTCTTTTATTTTTTTTTTTTTTTGAGCTTTAAATACACATCATTAGTAAGACTATTTGGCCCGCGCTTTTTTTGGTTTAATAATTGATTTTACGTTTTCCACTACGAACGCAGCTCAGCACGTTTCATCACCTTTTACTTAGAACTTTGCACTTGCAACTGAACTAAAGCATAAGTCAACTGAGAAGTGTCTGAAACGACTCTAGGTTAAAAAAAATTTACACCAGCGGCCACAACAACAACAGCAAATGTAATAACTCTAGAAGCATAATGTATAAAATTACTATAGATTGTGTATTGGCAATATCTTGCGCTCTACTCCGTTTAGGCGTTTATTAGTTTATACGTGTGGGGGGATTTTTCTTTACTAAATATATAAATGCTCGCAAACACAAAGGCATACGTACACATGTATAAACACGATTTATTACTCTTATAAAGCAAAAGAATTGCTTTCATATAAGACTCTTAACTTATTCTTAATAATGATTGAAGAGGTATAAAGGGTTAGCAAAATATAATATTAAAACATACACACACAGCTAGGCATCAACTTAACAATTCAGGCATAAGCTGCAAATAAAATACAAAATAAGTACGAAAAAACTACAAAAAGCCGGTAATGTTAATTGAGAGTAAAAGAGCATTATCTAAAAATAGTATAATAAAACCGAAAATAAAGAGAGATTCCATAGAACACTCTTGCTAGCAGTAAAAAATCTAAAGAGTGTTCATATGCTAAGAGATCTACATCTCTTTATACTCTTTAGTTGTACAAAGCTCTTAACTTTCGGCTAAACGTATACCCCTTTTTTAATAAGTGTGAATGCCCCTTGAGGTTAAAGTTATTTACATCGCAATTGCAGTTAAAAAGCTTTTAAAGTATCGCGGAGAATATTGGTAATGAAACATTCTCTTCGCTTTATTTTTTACTCCTTTCTTTATACTTATATTTGCCTCAAAAATACTCTCTTACACTCTTAGTAAATTGGTAAGCAGTTTGTCAACTAGCTATTTTCTTAATCTTTTAAGACTATACATGCTATCTTTGTTACTCATATTTAGTCGTTAGCAAAAAAAAAATTGTTCTCTTGTAAACGGAAAAACAAGTTTTTTCTCGTTCTTTCCTATAGTCATTGATATAAAGCTGTCTATCTTGTTTAGTTTGACGTTTATTTTCAGTTTTGTAAAATTTCATTCATAATAAATCATTTGGACAGTTGTTGTTTAGTTGGTGAGTGAGCGTGCATGTATGCAGTTTAGTTTTTATGTTTAGTAAGGATGGTGGTAGAGTGTGTACAAGAAATTTCTTTACAATTTCTGTTGTTATTTTCAATAGTTTGTTTTGTTATTGTTTTTGCCTGCACTTGAGTGTAGTTCAGCGATGGTGGTTGCTTTTATGTTTCTTTTCTGTGTATAAGTATGATACTTGTTTTATATTTATACTTTTTTGTGTAGTTATTGTTTTGTCAGTGTTTTTTTGGTTTTATTTGGCGGAATATGATCAGTATTATAAACATATTAGACTTCACCCTATTTTATATGTTCGAAATGCTGCTTGTTTTAGTTAACTTTTTCTGCTTTTTCTTTTACTTACACCCTTTTTTAACTCACTCCTAAGTTTTGACTGTTTTACAATAAATTTTTGCACACAGGCATGCATACACATATACATACATACACAGAAATGAACTAAAACAATCATTCATTTTATAATTTATTGTTTTTGTTTTCTTTTTTCATTACAAGAAAGTTCATAACAATTCTTTATGCCGTTGGTTGCAAACTGTTTGATTATGCACACCTTGTTTTTGTAATTTCATTACTTTTTTTGTTTTTCTTGCATTTCTGTTATTTTTCCTATTGCAAATGACATGTTTTTGTTTTCCTTTCCTTTTTTTACCAATCAATTGTATTTTATTGATTTATGGCACTAAGCGTTTAATTTATTGTGAAGTAACTCTAAGCTCTTTATATATATAATTATACAAAAATATGGGAATTCTATGTTGAAACAATTTTCAGATGCGTTCGTATCCTTACGTACCTCTAAACGCTTATGCCTGTATATGTTGTTGGAATTGATGGAGTTTGTATCCTAAATGACGATATTGCGTTTTCCCGTCGGCAAATACGAACTCTAATATTTCTGAACAAAAGCAATGATTTATACTAGTTTTGTAATATGCTTTCGAATGTCTGATAATGTATATTATAAAATTGCATTTTTCGCAAATAACGCCATATATTCGGCTCATCCTTGCTTCGTCCCTATGTCTCCTGCTCGAACTCTCGAAGAATTTGAAATAGAAAGCGTGGCGTTACGTTTAGTCAAATTTAACACGAGTTAGGATCATATAAATACTTCCGTATCTACGAGACTTTTGAAAAAGCAACTTATAAGACTAGAACCTAATTATTTTAGATAGACTTACCAATAATTCCTGGAACTATTTGAATCCAAATGATTTTGAATCTTGCAAGGCTCTAGCCATGTGAAAAGAACGGTTTCGGCTTTGGAGTAACATAAGTACCAAGTCGTGAAGGTACTTAACAATTTTTCTGCTCACGGTAGCTGGTATCCCCCGGAGAGGTGAATGATCGCTTAGTAGACATAAAACTCATACCATAGCGGATTCCAATACTCTCGAGCAGCCCAGGGATATAGTCCAGATAGCATCTTTCTAGTGAGAGTTTTTCCCATCTCGTATCCCACAATCATTGCGGTTTCCCCAGAAGGCCGTATCCATCTGTAAAGGATCCTCCAAATTTTATTGAATATAGCAATACCATAGGAGTTTTCTCATTTGTGCAACCCAATCCCGGTGGATTTGTTTCGCCCTTTGGATTTTCTACATATTCCGGAAAGCGAACGCTACTATCTTACCTTAATATTTTGTACTCGGAAAGTCATCAACACAATTTAGCTATGTCCACCATACTCTCAGCCAAATTACTACTTCAAGCAGATATAAAAACACGCACAATAACAGTTCCTAGCATAGTCTAATAGTAGCAATAAGTGAAGTCTCTTATAAAAAAGAAGCATTCCCCCGATGCTTCTTCCTACAATCCGTCGCAGGGCATTTGTGCTCAAACCTTAAACTTTGCTTAGTCCCTCTTTCAAGACGCATTACGATTCCACAACGATCACGATTTACCCTCCGAGAGACCGTACTCAGCGATCAGGCAGAGAGTATTCGTCCAGCAATGCATTGAGCGAGCAACACTTAGAAGTTGCAATCTCTCTCGACCTGATCCTGTGGATTTATTTGGATCTTTGCATATGCTATACATTTCGGAAGATCGTTTCTAATATTTTGTCTATTTGATTAAATATTTGGAAAGTCATCGACGCAGCGACAACACTAGCCGTGCGCATATATTCACCCTAAGCTTTCCTGCTACAATCCTCGAGCATCCGACGCTGGACATCGATAGTAAGATCTTAGCCCTTCTAAGCTGATAAATGTTTCGGACGACCTCTCCCGTATCAGAGCTAAATACTAAACTCCGTTTGTAAGCCGATGAGACCACAGCCACAGCTATGCAGATGTGACGGTTCGGTAAATTTTCTCTCCTTTTGCTGTGTGCAAGAACTTCATTTACCATCACATCCGTAGAGAGCCGAGGAAAAATTCGTCGTTATAGTGGAGAACCGGTTTCTATTTCACAGAGTTCTGTAAAGTTGGTGTGTCTGTACTGTTGATTCCAGTTTCGAAATTTTGACACAATCTTCTTCAGATATGTGTTAATATTCGTTGCTCTCTATGATTGTTTATTGTTTTAAAATAATTTTAAACATAAGAGTGAGTCCAAAAAGGTAATATTTGCTAAACTAGATTTGAAATTATCAGACTTTGTTTTAAATTAAAGAGCAGAGCGCCCAAGTTAATACAATTAAGGCGCAACATGCGTTATTGCTCCATAAACGTTCGTCCGCAGGTGGGTACACGTCATTTAATTGCATTGTTGTCAAGGTTCAAATTTACGCATAAAACCAAACCAACAGATCACAGCATCGTACGTACTTTTGTTATTGAAAACTAGCGATATTTGAGGTAAATAACGAGACACATCCTTTTATTTTGTGTGAAGATTGCGGTGAACATGCTTTATAGGAAAATATGGAAAACTGTGAAAATTTGCTACGACAGTGCATTAATTTACAATCTATCTATCTAAAAGATAATAAGTAAATGTTATGGATAGTTATGGATAAATATAACAGAGCTTTTGTTCGCTAAAGGGAACAATGCAAAATATAGATATAGTAGGTGAATAAATTGAAATTAGCGTTATATAAAATTAAAAAAAAAAAATGTGGAACGTTTCACGATTTTGCGTGTGATCCTTGCGCGGGGCCATGCTAAACTTCTCTGTATCGTTCCAATTTTAGTATATGTTCTGCCGTAGGAAGAACTAGCGCCATAACATAACGGATGAAGACGCCTATTAAATGTGTTAATGTACCTTTACCTGGCGTAGGAAAGCTCCAAAACCATAGGAAAATAGATGACTCAGATGACTTGATTGAGACGCTACATAAAACATACGAAAGTAAGTCGCTTTAGCTTCATATCGTCACATGCTACGAGAGATAGATTTATTTTTAAAATCCAAAACATAGTAGATTAAGAATTGATCCAGGCCAACCATCAACGGCAATAGAAGCATATCTTTCGAGGGAAAAAGCTCCTCGGCTTACGGGACTAGTAAGCTGTATTTTGTGCTTCTCAAACCTTGCGAAACTTTTGGTCTACCGACAACGTCTAATTCTTTTAAAGGCATTCATCGAAAAAGGAGCAAAAGAGCCTTGGTCACATGGTAAGATTATTTGGCCGAACGATCACACGCAGCCCAAGCAGTAAAGGATATTTTGAGAGCACTTGGCTGAGGTTTATTGCTTCTTCCGCCTCATGCACGAAAGTTGTCACCATCGCAGTAGAAATTGCGTAGGTGATGATAATTAGTTCTTTACATAAAATTCTTTTTATACAAAAGCCAGTAAGAACTCACTTGAGCCTTATTTAAAAATTGCATTATAGGATAATCGCTTGTAGGACAACATGTTGGATATGTAAAGAGAATGGACAAACTTTTTTTATCCGTAAAGTTCATAAGGATTATTCAGCTCCGCGTAAAGTTTTTACATAAGTAAAATGAAACATGTTTTAATACAAGGGTTGATGGTAAGAAAACATTTGTCCCAGAAAGAACAAGCTCTAGCATTTCGTCCTTTCAAACAATGACATGCTTATGAAAGCTCGTCCATTTATTCTGCAAAGTACCGATACAGAATACCGAAGTTTCTCAGTTGAAATTTTGCTAATGAAAAAACGGAAAGTGAGACTTTCATATAACGTTTGCTTTGAGCAGTAACGCAAAAGGCAAAAGAAACTTTAAGCTTCTTTAGTTCTGCAATTGTATCCTTTTTCAGATCCATGATGTTTAATATGGTGATGTGAGCTTTAAGTGTAGAAAAATTGAGGAAAAATATGATAGAATTTAGATTCATGTGCATAAATATAACTAAACTTGATTTATAAACCTTTACTGGTTACTGGTTGTTTCATTGATAAATGTACCTGAAATACTGTTATTTTTACCCTTTTGGCGCGTGTATAGGTTTATTAGTGTCTTTTTAGTCGAGCTTAGATTAGTAAGATCGTCATACTTGAAGCCATAAAATTAAAGATTTTTATTTTTCATTTTTTGTTTCGATTTAAGTGAGCTATTGTTATGCTATTGTTGTATATATTTGAATTTCTATTTACATATTTACTATATATTCGATGCATTGTTTTCTTACACATTAAAATAAAAAAAAAAATATAAATATTTTTTAAAACTTTTTTTTTTTTTTTGGTTTTCTGATATTTGTAACTAACAACTCACTCATCATCGGCTTGTGGTAGGCGGCAGGCAATCTCTGTGCATATGGTCGTCGAAGTTGTTGTTGATTGTATGTTATGTTTTATGTGTGCTGTTCCGTTAAGTGTGCATGTGTTGATAGTTATGCAAGGTGTAAAATGCAGTTTTATGAGTACGTAAATTGCCTGATGTCCATGTTGTTATTATAGTTGCTGTTATTTTTATGCATTTTGTTTAGTTTTATTATTATGATTTCATTTTTTTTTCGCCACAATTTTAACGTTCTTTTGTTATTCTTTTAGACTTGTTTTTTACACGTTAAACGGCTTCGCATGTATATATAAATGGACTTATATATATGTGAAACCCACATTGTGTGTGCATCAGCAATGTCATAATAAATTTATGATTTTTATTACTTAAGCAACAAAAAACGATCCTTCAATTTACTTGTATTCTTGTTGATCGGTGCTTCGTATACATATGAAAGGTGAAAATTTCGAAAATTCGGAAACGTAAATCGACGATCATCTAAATATTTGAATTTTTAATAAGTAAGAGATTCTAAATTGACTTAAGGCTATCGTTTTCCATTCTTCAGGGAGAAACCCGAAGAAGCTCTTCAAACATGGAATTCTCATGCATACGCAAATCGTTTATAATTTTGGTTTTTGTCTGTCTTTCTTATTTGGATTTGTCGAGAATCTTTTGCAGACAGACAAATGATTAAATCGATTTCGAAAATGATAAATATTCACAAAATAAAACCTATGCGTGGTGTAAAGGATGTAACTAGAAAAGAGAGTACTGGAAGAAGAGGTATGTATAGTAGAAGATGAAGGAAATTACAAAACAACGGAAGAGAAGTTTGTTGAAACGAAAACTGAAAAGCTAGCATCGAAGTTAGCGAGTAGAAATCTACCGCTCAAGGAGCTGAATAGGCAGCGAGGATCAAAGTGAAATTAAATATCAAGGAAGTAAACTAGAGATGCTTGCGATTTTCACTCACAGATGCTATTCATAGAAGAAAGTCGATTTTAAAGCAATACCCAGCAAGGATGAACTACAGCACTCTTGAATGCGCACTAATGCCAATTCACAAGACGCAGGGCACAGCAGACGAACATAGAACCTAAGTCGAGTAAAATCATTGGAAGGTTTACAAATAGAAGGAAGTGACCATGCAAAGCTAACTGGGATGAGTTCTTGTAAAAATGAAGCCCGCACAGAAATTAAGGAAATGAGACTTTTGAAAAATAGATAATTCGAAGTGTACGCGTAGTAGTCTAAAAAGTAAGAAGTAAATTATATAAATAAAAATTTTTAAATAATATTTTATTTAAAGAAACTAAAGGGCGAAAAATATATCTTTTGGCCAATCAACTTTATGTGACGATACATGTAATAGCTTGGGACGTTTGGAAATTCAAAGTTCTTACATATTAAAATCTTGAACGTCCCAAGCTTTAATATATATAGTCACACAAGACCGACTGACTTAAAATTTATTTTCCATCCTTTAATTTTCTTAAATAAAAGAAAACTTTTTTATACAATTTATCAAAACTAGCTTTGCATCGTTCTTCGCAATCAAACTCTCCCTATTTTTTTCAAACTTTTAAATATATGCGTGAGAAACGAAGTCTTTCCCATTGACCAAATTAGAAGGCTTTAGCACATTTGCGGTTCAATTGTTGGCAGCAGTCGGTAGTCTGACCATAGCGCACGATTTCTCTCTCTCTCTCTCTCTCTCTCTTCCTCGCTCTCAATATCCCTCCCNTCTCCCTCTCTCTCTCTACCTCCTGGCTTAAACAATTATCTTGATTATGTTTCGTTTTCGTAATTCACATGGCACGTATACATCGATCTTATTTTTATATCCCGCCTTATGCAAACGATTCGGAACTCTTAGTCTTCCACAAGTTTTTGAAGAATTTCATTGACTTTATCAACGATTGGTCGATCAGAGCGCAGTGCGCCTCTAACGTCGAGATTTCCAGAGCGAAAACAAGGAAAGCATCTAATAAAGCATTTTCACCAAGATTTTTTCACAAACGTGCGAACCGTGATCATCTTGATTGAAGTTCAGAATTTTGCCTTTTATTAAACGATCGATGTAGAATCATTTTCTTAATCGATTTAAGTTTATCCGTCCGTTTTTTTATCGCTCTTTAATATTTTATAATAAAAATTAGATCATAATATCGGTACGATCTAGAAATTAAGTGTATCAAGTTTAGACTACGTAACTCAAGTCTTCAGCGAATGCCTGAAGCATTACCATTTTTTGATATTTTTCAAAAAGAATTTTTTTTTAATATTTAAATATGAGCTTTACAATCCCCTCGAATATTATGATTTTATTACTTAGATTTCCCATTGATTTTATATTAACTCTTTTATCCCTTCAAAAAATTCTTTTAATATACAATAAAAACGTGTTAAAAATTTGATAAAAAAGCGTCACATCCATCCACTTTTACCTAATACATCTATTGTCTTTGGATAGATTATTGTGACTATAGAATACAGTAGAATGCACTTAATGGACTTAACGGTGAAAGGCTTTGCGAGCAACGTCAAATAGATTATGTCGCTCAACATTTTATCGTATCTGTTGAAATTGATTTAAACGTCCCTAGCCTTCAACTCTTCTTCAAGTATTTTTGAGTTTGAAAGTAGTTATAATTATATTTATTTACGTATAATTCGTTTACACTCTTCGTTTTGACGAAGTGAAAATTGAAATTCTGCACAAAATATTAATTTTCTAAGAGCTTAAAATAAAAGTGAGATGATTTACCACCAAAAAATATCTATGATTACTGGTTAAAATAACTGCAAAAATAAGTTGATAATATTTTGCCTAAAACAGTTGCCAAACATTTGCATAGATGCGTCAATTTTGAGTACGTTTTGAGATCTTTGATTACGAGCGTGTACAGGCTTACTTTCTTTAAGTTTTATTTTATTTTTTTTTCGTTTATCTGTTTTGTCCATTTTCAATCCTTCTTTTTATATCCAATCTCTCCAAATCTGGAAGATAAAAAATATATCTCTCCAAGTGTGACTGATTACTTTTAAGTAAAGCAATTATACTTTTGGGTAAAGTGATGAGCGAGTGATGAGTGGTGAATTACGCCCCAAATGAAACCTGATTATATTAGAATTAAAATTCTTCTTGTCGAACGCAATCCTAATGGTGTTTCGGCAACGGACCACGCGGAACGAAAATTTCATTTATAGTCACAGAACATTCTATAAGAAGTTCCCGAATTTTGTATTAAATCTTTTCATCTCTTCTGGCCTTCAATTTGTCAGTGACAGAAGAAATAACTTTACAGGCGGCGTCAGTATTTAATATTTTTTGTGTAATAATTTCCGAAATTTTTTAAAAACTTAAAAAGTAATTTCTATTTTATACATTTATATAGATATGTATATATATCTTCGAAAGCGCAAAAGAAATATATCACTCTGCACACAACTCCACCTCTATAACATACAAAACAATAATTTTTCCTTTGGCAATTGCAAAAGACGTCAGAGTGTGTGAAGAAATCACATGAAACCCGCAAAAGTAAAACCGAAAATATAGTAGAGGGAATATACAGGAACGTTAAGGGTAAAGGAAAACTATTAAAGTGTTTTATGGACCTAGAGACAAGCACAAGAAATAATGGCGTCTAACGACGAAGATTTAAGAGTTTCAATGTTTGGCTCACATACATGAACAACAACAATAATAACAATCAATGCCACCACCACTTCTGTTAACCACCAACACGACATATACACATATATACGTATATATATACATAAGTGCATATACCCATAAGTAGGACATAAAATATGTTTGCATTTCTTTCTTTATTTGTCTTTCTCATAACGACAGGTTGAGGAGTTGGTTAACAGTAATAGTCGGGTAGATATAATTATGTTTCTTTATAACGTATCTTTATAGGTATACATTAAAATATAGGTAGGTGCGTGTAGGTATGTAGGCAAAATTGAAACTTTTCTAGATTTCATCCAAAAATCTCTTCTAAAGGACAATTTCAAGTTAAACCATCATAAATTTATAAGAACACACCTTAACATTTTCCCTCTTCAGTAGCTAAGATATGTTTTAAGCGTAAGGTGTGTGTGCTTGCGTTTATGTTGATTTTGATATATTACAACCACAATTTATCAGACCGATGATTTAGTAATTATTCGCCAGCGCTTTGTCTACTGTTCTTTAGGACTCCAGACACAAATCTAATTATAGGTTCGTTATCATAATAAAAATTTCTTATATCGCCTTCGGCAAAAGGCTACCACTAACAACCAATCAATAGGATCCTCTAACATGTAAATCATTGTGGAGGGTGTTGTGAGTTATAAATTTTTCTTTTACCTAAATTGCTATAAAAAAAAAAGCAAAATTCATTCTAGAACGAAAAGTTCGTACCATCAACCAAAGATATGAGTGGAATGCTGGCATTCATTCTAACCTATCGCGAATTGTAATTGATGGTACGCCAAGACGACATAAAAACAGACCAGGATAGAAAAGGACAGAGGAGAGGAAGAGGGAAAAGAAAGCAAGGGCGAAGATAACATTTCATGTTTCTGTAATGAGCATAAACTTCCTAGAACGACAAGTGCAAACAATCAGTCGCACCCAAACCCACTGACAAAACCTTCCATAACGAAAATATATGTTTTTCTTTCCAGTCTAGTAGAAAGATGAAATCAGTGCTGAAATTAAATAAAAATAACGAGCTGAGGTTGAAGTCGGAATATTGAAGAAAATATTAAGATCGGTATTGCACAGTTCTCCTTAGCCGATCATTCGATGTATACATTGAATATCTTCTTCAATGAGTTACAATTGAAATGAAATTTGATAAAATTATCTGTAAGTCCATGACCCGAACAACTGTGGCTGGATAATGAATGAGATCGGCCGAAATCTAATCTCAGTTCCATGCTGAAGAGGCGGGAAATTTTCTGATATATATATTAACTATTGTATTATCTTCAAGTATAACTGATTGTCGCCTCTGCAACGCAATAGCAGATGTTCTTCATGTATTCTTAGATTGGAGATTAGTCCACGGCCTTGTATATATATATATAAAAATTGTCTTTAATTTTGTTGTAGCAACGATATCATCAATTTTATGTTTAGCATTGTCATCAATAGTAGCACTAGAAGTTGCCGGTGTTCGTTTAATAAAATCCTCTTCAATTGGTTCTAATATTGAACATGATTTGATATTATTTGAATTCATTAATGTTAGTATGACTTTTAAAATCTGTTCATCTTACGTTCCTTAGCGACTTTCTCTTTGTCGAATATCGAATCAATGTCAATATCAACGAAAGTGTCAATATGGGCAATTGTACACAAAACTGTTCTAAAATACTCTGCTTATATTGAAATTATTCCAGTATGAAGTCGATCGGACGATATAAAAATGTGGCTGAATACGGCGTTTACCAAATCGCTTTACTTAAATCTGAAAGTTTCGCGCTAAGAATATATTGTTTGCAAATTGTTTAAAAATGAAGAAGACGTCAACTGATTAGACCCAATAGTGTCTAACAACTGTCATTAAGTATGAGTTTAAAATGGTGGTATTATCTCTGATTTTAATTAAACATCTTCATTTGGAGGAGAGATTCCTTACAACTAATAATAAGTAAAGGGATTTTTTGATCGCTTGACTACTTCTTATCGTCTTTATATCTGTAGGCAAAGAATCATTCCGACTAATAAGATATTTTTTTGGTAATGGCTTGGCATCTATATTTGACCTTTTTTGATTTTTTATGCTTCATTTTCACCCACCAAGTACTCTTTTACTTAATGCAGGCACGATGAGTTTGTCTTGATGGTTTCTTAAGTCATATATTTTCGTAGGTCTGACATTAACTGCTATCGCACGAAGAAGCATCAGTCTTTGTTAACAGAGGACGGAAAGACAGTTCAAACAAAACGAAAAATAATGAAAAAAAAAGAAAAGAAAATAGAATAAAATATAAGAGAAACCCAAAAAAAAGATATAAAAATTCAAATAAAAACAAATCACTGGCTGAGAGAAAGAAATACAGGTGCGGGTGTATGGATAGATATTGCAAGAGCGATTTTCGAATGGTCGTCCCTGTGCAGAACAACAAAAACGACGATTTATTGACAATGAACAAATGCTGGCAGCTGGCGCGCGTTTCAACTCACTTCATACACCGAAACATTTCAACAATTCTCTCTTGCATTTACCACTTAACACCCTTTCCTTACCACCAGTCAGCTTGAAATCCCAAGCATATCTTAAGGAAAACGTACATATATTAAAAGAAAAAAAAGGAGTAGAACAATTCTATGCTCCACAATCTCTATTTACGTCTTTGTCGATATCTAGTGACTGCAATCAGTCGTCATTGTCTCTCTTTGTCGTTTTAGTTTTAGCTATAGATCTTAAGCGGCAGCAGTAATAGCATCAAAATTAGAGAACAGCAAAAGAAAAGTGGTAAGAGAAGGAAGGTGGTTTGGAAAAAGGAATTGTGTATATAACTTTAAAATACGACATAACCGTCGTTTTGCAAACAATAAATAAAAAGTTATGGGCGGAGTGGGGATTTTGAAGAACATAATTTATTTTCTTAAGAAAAAGCTACACAGGATAGGTGGGTAGTTGAAGGCAAAAAGGTGTAGTAGGTAGGTAGGTGAGGGTAAATGCTTGTGCTTATGATATTTCACATGACTTAACCATCATTTGTGTGAATATTTTTGTTTTTTTTTTTTTAAACTGTAAGGGTTGTTTTAATGATTCATTCAAAAAGTATTTCATGCTGGCATAGAAACACACACAGATATTAGGCATTAAGGCTGACTGACTTGCGTCAAGTATGTCAGTTTATGCGTACATAAGCTACATAACCGGATGCTGTTGTTGTTGGTATTTAAGCCTCTGGCACATTTTTAATTATCTAATTTTGCACACTGATAGCAAATGTTTCCCTACCCATACCTATGTGGAGTCGTTCAATTTATTTTTGGGGTTCGTGCGCGCTTGATGCTCTTGTCGCTGACGTAGCTCAATTTTAATTTTTCTTTTGTCTTATCAGTTAGACGAAATTTTCATCTCAAGGCAATTTTTACTTTTGTTTTACTAAAATTTATTTTTCACTGCTAGATGTACTTCACCATTCTTTCTTCCTTTACTGTTTTACTCTTGCCTGCTTTTTTTTGATGACACGTATGTTACCGATTTCTTCATCGCTCTTTGTGTCTCTTTGTTCGAACTTTAAATTTCTTATACATTTTCCTATCAATATTTCGCATTACTTTTGAAAAAAATACGATAATTAAAAAATATTTGCGAGCCGATAGTACCATCACACCTTAGTCTATGAATTAATTTCTTAGGTACAAATGTATAATAAAAACAAGTGAGAAAGACATATTTGGCTGTGCCGAATCTTTCATACCCATCACCTTTATCTTAAAAAGGGAAAAACTAAATTTTAGTAGGTGGGCGTGGCAGTGAAAGAACTTGCAATGTTTCTGCCAAATTTTCATTTTCGTGGACAAGAGAATGTTTACCACAGACTTTACACAGACGTACAGATGGACAAATGGACATGGTTTGATTGATTCTAAGTTTGATGCTGATCAAGAATATATATACTTCGTGGGGTCTCTGAAGTTTCCTTTTGGTAGCTGCAAACCAAATGACCTCACCTTCGGTGGTGTGTATAATAAAATATTTCTTTTCGGTCTAATAACAGTTTTCGTAACAGTAATGTTTCAGAATTTTGCACAGTAATGTCGAGAGACGAAACCTTGACATTCGAAATTTGTTCACTTTGCTGTTTCTCTTTCCACCATTATTGTTATTTTACTGTTAACGGTTTCGAAACGCTTTACATTCTTTTAAATTGTGATTTGAATTTTACACATGAAATTGTTGTTGAAAAACACACCCAAGAACTTCTTTTACAATTAATTTCTATTGGATTTTGATATTTCGGAAAGGATAATATTTTTTATTCATTCTGAATTAAGAAGGCCGTTAAATAAAAAATCTTTTGTTTGGTTTTAATAAATCTTTGTACTTTTCCCAACAACACGTTATGGGCAAGAGTATTATGGAAAAGATGGGATTTGAGCAATTGTTGGAAGCAATTTTGCAAATCGGAAATATTTTGAAAGACATCTTGCTACTGTTGATGGTATTGAAGACGTTACGAAGCCCAGCACCATCAAAACAAGATAAGTTAACTAAATGTTTAGAGACAAAACGCGAAAGCGCGGTGTGTCTTTGTTTATTCGTAATTTTTGCCTGGAATACATTTGGGATATCAAAAATGCCAAAGAAATGTGTAATAAATTGTGGTTAAGTTTTGAATGCAAGAGTACTCAAAACCAAACCCTTCGTTTAAAATTGATGATGAACTTATAAGTCAGTTGAAGTTTGCTGGAACAAAACTGGAAGACGCTGATGTGGTTTCTCGACTATTCTTAAATTAACCGCAGTCCAAACGGCATTGAAAAATTTTGCTAATAATGAATTAATAAAATAAGAATAAGATTATTAGCTAAAAAAAAAACGAAAAGAAAAATGGGCGCATTTTTATCGAAGAAGAAAACCGTCAAATTTGATGGACCATCTTAAGAAAACAAGCTGTGCAGGAATTCATTTTAGATTGGTTTAAAAAATGTTAAATTGAAATGAAAATGAGATCGTTTTTGCTTTGGATTGTGAAGAATGAAATTATTTTCATATATTCAAGATTTATAAATGGGGCAACAGACAATGTATTGTCTGGAGTATTCTGGTAAAAAAAACTGGCACAATACATGAGAGCAGACAATGTTGGTGTCAAAATAACTTTAAACAACGTGTTATATAGTCCAACATTTCACGAATGTCTGTTATCAGTAGTCAAAATGATCCAAGCAGGTCTGCAAATAAAATTTAAGAAAAACGAAGCGAAAGTTGAAAGTTGAAATAGTGAGCTTATTACTCAAGCAAGACCGGTGAACAATCTGAGCTTACAGTGAAGATTAGAAAGTTAGAAGCAAAGTATACGAAAGCAGAAAATAGAGGTTCGGACAATTAAATTATAAAAGTCAAAATGATATTAGCAATTATCATGTGTATGTTGGTATATAAGATATTGCATAAAGTAGACTTTCAACTATGTTCTCACCAATCATAAATTTGTATTTCAAATTTTATTTTGTAATTTGTATAACAAAGTCTGATAAGTCTCTTAATTGCCTATTCCGAATCTAATTAGAATTTATGCTTTAGATCTTCCTTAATCTTAAAATGTATGATTGTATAACATAGTTTATGGAACTTGACTGTAGATAGCGTAGTCAAGTTCTCACTTAGTTGATAAGAAATGGTAAATAAATGAAATGAAATGAAATGAAATGAAGAAGAAGTTGAAAGTTTTCAAATGCTTTAAAAAATTTGAAGCCGAAGTATCGGCTAAGTGCGAACAAAAGATTTCAAATCTAACTGTTGATGATCAGTGTCGTGAATATAAATCTAAATTTGGTAGAAAAAGTTAGAAATTTGTTGTTGTGTGAGGCAGAGGTTACGGAGTCAAGCTGCATTTTCAGGAATGTATCTAATTAATAGTAGTCTAACAAGGTCATCATCGACAAATTTCATACTATCTGAATTGTGGTTTAATACTAAACTAGATCTTTCTAAACTCAGAGTGCTTGATTGGAAAATATATCCTTGGAAAGCTGATGCAAAGGGAAACGAACTGTACCCTAAAAATAATCCGTGTGTAAAGGTTGGATATTGCCAAAACACGAGTGTAGGGTGTGAGATAAAGAGAAACAAACAATAAATCTATATCGAGATAGCATTCAATTAAGTATTGAATTCGAGTATCCCTTTAAAGAGATTGTTAGAAACAAAAAACAAACTTCCATTATATGCACAAACGAGGAATCTTCAAATGCTTCTGGGGGTTTAAAGATAGCGTTGTAGTTTCAATACCAAATTCGAGTATAGCATTACACGAGTGAGCAGAACGGTTTAAATTTTATAGTACACGAAGAACAGGAAGTAAATGAAAATGAAATGAAAGAAGTGAATGAAAGTGAAGCATCTCGAGTGAACGAGCGTCCATGCATGAAGACAGCTACTCCTAAGAAGTCTCAAGATTATTGTACGTCAATATTTGAAATAGTTAAGGCGAAAGACATTTCAGGGACGAATGATGGAATTTAAAATATGGACTTTTGCGATAAGTGGGAAGAAACTATACAATATGAATTAAAATAACTTTTGGCGTAGTAATGAGAAAACCATTTCGCAAGAAGCTTTCCACAAGAGAAATCGATCGCCAATGCAACATGAATCCGCCCTTTCGAAAAAGGACAAAATTAAGGCAAAACGTTTCAATAATTAATGGCGTTCAAACAGATTTAAACCTGGCGACTGAGTGTTTGAATGTTTCGTTTACAACGCCTGGAAGTATACACCATAAATTTCGTGTGAAAAAAATAATTTGTTAAGTTAAGTTTTAATCATCGGCTTTGCAATTCACTGAAAGATATTAAACAAAAGTTAATAGGGAAAGATGTGCCTGGAGATCACGTTTTGTTTTTATTCATTTACAATAATTAACTTAAATTCATAATGTCATATGATGCGCGAGACTAGAGGGTTTATTATAAGCACTTACGAGGATGTTAACAAATGCTGATGGGTTTTTAATTTTCCACAACAAATTTTCTAAAGGAGATAAACAATTAAAATTCGTAATAATCAACAGAGAACTTAAGAAAGGTTTTGATTACGACATCAAAAAAAATCTCCAAATTCAAAAAAATATTGAAAACATGTTAAGTTTTGAGAAACACTCATAACGTAAGGTGCCTAAGCGTGTTCTTTTTTGTTGAGGTTCTAATCAAATTATACAAGAGTTTTTTTCTTTCTTTTATTGGGTCTTTATAGACACTTCTTTGCATAGATAAGCAAACGCTAGTTAAAGAAGGTATACTAAATAAGGATAAGACAGACATAACTAACAAAATAAAAGATCTCTGTCAGGTTTACTAATCAAATAATTAAGGTTTCTTTTCTGCATATATTAGGTGGGGGTATAACTGGTAAGATTCTTAAGAAAATAAAAGAAAAGCATAAAAGGAGGGATGATTACCTCTGAGCAGTCTATTCAATATTTTGAAATTTACATTTACTTGCCCGTCAATATTTTTAGCCAAACATGCGTTTTATTCTGAATTCTGGCGATGTTAGGAAATCGTTTTTCTAAATTGTAAGTTTACAAAAGTAAAGAAATAAAGAAAGTATGCTCTCGTTATGAAAACAAACTCATATTTTAATGTTCTTTGATCTTTGATTTCAGTAAATGTTTGCTGTTGCTGTCGTTATTGCTGTTGTTTTTTCGTAATTCAATTTATTGGTTTTGGCGTATTTTTAAATTAATTTGCTTCCACGATTTTACTCTTCGGTTTTCTCTCGTTCTTTCTCTTTTTTTCCAGTCGCTCCAGTCGTTTGTTTTACATTCTTTCGTTATATGACTTTTTGAAATTCTGCTGATAACTGCTGCTGTCGTACGTACTCTTATACCTCAATAACGTTTGCAATGTTGTATATATTTTAACGACAATCTCACTTTGATGTTTTAATTTCATTTAAAGGATTTAGCGCACTTTTTTTATACTCACTTCATAGAGAATTTTCCAATTAAAATCAACTGGAGGCAATATTAGGATACATATACCAATTCGCACACGTACATACACGAACACTCACGCACGTCCATGTATATATGTATATATATATATATATATATATATATATATATATATGTATATATTTATATATATATTTATGTACATTTATATACATTTATATATGTATATTTATATTTATATATATCATACGCAGGGTTCTGGGTTATAAATGGAGCTACTAATGTACTGAAAGTAAATTTCTACTGAGGATAAAGGACGTGTAAGACACACTTTGAAATGAATTGTTCTGATATATAGGTACATTAAATTTTGTAGTTCACAGTTTTGGACTGTAAGTTGTTTTTATGTCCATCATCGAAGAATGGAGATATTTTGATTTTGTCATTTTGTTTGCTACACCCAGAAGGGAGCTTCAAAGGCTCTACAAAGTAAATATATTCTTCATTAGAATAAAATTTAAAATCCACTTAAGGATGTCTGTCGATCCGTCTGTGAAATGTTTAGAGTAAATATACTCTAGTGGAAGTTTTTGCACGTAGGTTGGTATTGAGAATGAGCCAAATCGCTTGATAGACACGCTCAGAGTACAACGTACACTGAGAACAACTCTACTTTTAAGAAAGGAAATAATGGGTCTTATGGTCATTACTCCATTATTGCCCATAGCGGACAGATCTATAAAAATTTCCAAATTTATCAGGCTGGCTATACTTTCGTATCCGTACAAAAATAGAAAGGATCAAGTACATGACTATCCGTTATAAAAGAATATTGGAATTTAATCCTTTTTGTGAAAACATTTGTAACATCAAGAACAACCCTTTAGAAATCCCAAGTAAAGTTTATATATTCTTGATCAGTAACAAATTCGGAGTTTACGAAAACGTTTCCGTCCATCCGTCTGCCCATTTGTTTCTTTGCTTGTCTATATAATGTATGCGAGAACCATATTTCCGGTCGCAAAAATTAAAACATCTGGATGAAATTTT
Organism: Glossina brevipalpis; assembly: GCA_000671755.1. Classification (NCBI taxonomy): domain Eukaryota; kingdom Metazoa; phylum Arthropoda; class Insecta; order Diptera; family Glossinidae; genus Glossina; species Glossina brevipalpis. Next base: position 452,898 of record KK351016.1, on the reverse strand, counting down.
GCAAAAACATTGAATGTTCTTCCACTTACGTGGATATTGAAAATGGTGCAATGCGGAGACGGGTCAGGCTACAGTATTAAATAAACTGGAGATACCTCTGTTTTCCGAGTATTTTGCTCACTACTCATAGATTGTACAATAGAAATTGGAATTCTAATTTTTATTCCATAAAAATGGACGAAATCAGTCACGCACTAAGGTAAAGTTGGTGGGTATAAAAGATTCGCCACAAGCGAATGTAATTTTCTTATTTGTTGTTAGTCAAATTGTGTTGTTTTATTTTAAATTATTATCCGTCGCTATACGATAACAGTGGATTCGAGAGAATAAAATATGTTAAGCAGTGCCAGGCACCAAGATCCCAAGTCATATTGCACAATAAAGTCCATTGTACAGAAACTGCTTTGTACATATTCTTGAGCAACTCTTACTATTTAATCGAATTAATTTAACACTTTACCAACTACTATGCAGCAATCGCTAACAATCGTAGTTTGAATAGCCAAGCAAATGGAGAGACAGAAAGAGAGATTAGATTGATTCCACTGCTCTCTTTGATACTTTATGGATGCTTTGAGGTTTATTTTCGTGGTTATCCAAGTAACTGCAAACTGCCAACTTCCGCTTTATCTCTTTTACCTTAATTGCGATGAAAAGACAGATCTTTTACAAGAACTAATATGCAAGAATTCAATGCAAACTAAATATGTAATACGTCTGTCTATCCAAAGCTATCAACATCAGCCAAATTTTGTTTATATAGTTCTGCTGGAAAGAGAAGAGAGAGGGAGGAGAAAAATGGAAAAAGGAAATATTTTAAAAGAAATGATTTAACATCATAAATAATCTGACGAAGAAGAACACGATTGATCTTCAAGTTATACACAAAAAGATAATAATTCGGACTATCAAATATGTGATTGTCAAACGACGCCAAACAAAATGTAAAAAATAAAAAAAAAAAACAAAATAAAATTTATTCTTAACTTTTCTGTAGACAGCTCCCGTGCACTACAACCTTTCAACACAAATTGACGATGATGAGGTTGGACACAATAGCTGCTTGGCAGTGGCGGTGGCGTTGTTAGCAGACAGAGTTTACGGGCAAACTTTTTTCTTATTATTATACATGCAAAGTGCTGCATATAGGAGATCAAGGAGGATAGCTTGGATCGCTTGGTCGCTTGGTCGCTTTCTGCCAGCTTTTAGAACATTAGTAACTTCTCTGAATCTACATGGCGTTCGTTGAGCTGACATTGGCAACATACTTGTGCCAGCTTTCGTTACTGCCCACATTGTACGAATGATAGAAGGCGCGCAATAGCAGCAACAGAACATATAAAACTTTTATTGTTGTGTCCTAACCTTTTTCGGTGTGTGCATGTTACATATGTATGTATGTATGTATGTATGTATGCATGTATGTATGCATAAAGTTGGCGGAGTCTTCAGCTTTAGTGATAGTTGCAACGGCTGCTGTTTCTGCTGCTGTTCGTATTGACTTTCGTAACAGTTTGCGCAAATCTTTCCTACACGTTCAAAAGATAGCGTTTTGGGCAAAGGCCTTCACGTATAGACGACACAGACGACCATACCACGATGACAGCCATGATATGGTCACTTTTTTTTGTACGCAAACGCACAAAGCTAGCTTCATCAGTTTTGTTTGTTTGTTGTTTGGAAGCGCTCGTGCGTTCGATCTGGTCATACATACATACACAAAATATTACATTGTTGATATTGTTCCTTAATATGTAGCACAACATACACGCAGAAGTTGGCAAAAATCTCTTGGTGTGCGTGTGTTTGCGTTGTGTTGACATTTCTTGGCTAAACTGTCGTAAAGTTTATGTTGCATTGTTTCTTGTGTTACAGATTTAGTTTAGTTTCTAAAGGTATCGGTCGCACCAAAGGTATTGTACACAAGCACAATATACACATGAACACGCAGTCACATCTGCACCTCGTCATTTCTTAAAAGAAACCAAACGCTTTAATTTATGTTTATAACTTATAACACACGACATGTACACACATACATATATACATATATATATATATACACATTTAGTACAGTATTCACATACGTGCTCTTTAAGTTCTCTTGTTAGGCTTCTGGCGATCTGCTCAATTGGTTGCTTGTCCGCAACTTGTAGTAAAGAAAATAATGGCGCACCGAACTAAAATCTTTGAAAACTCGGCTTCAATCAGTTATTTTAACAGCACTTCTTGCTTTTATTGTTGTTCTTGTTGCTGGTCAATATTGTATATGTTGTGATTTTTGGTTTTGTGTTCGACTGACATTTTGGAATTTGGTAAGCGCGCGCTTGCGTTCATGTCGTCACAACATCGGCCTATACTCTCAGCTTGTTAGGTCCTTTCATTGTTGTTGTTGCTATTATTTGAGTTACTGCAAATGCACACACACACGCACACTTAGAGATAAAACTGCTGCTATTGCTTTCTGCTTTCCTTTCCCTTCTCTCTGCTTACACACATATGCATACGTACGATCACATCAAGTGTCTGTCGCACGCGTTTGCATTCATCGAAATTTATTGGTATCACTGATTTAAAGAATTCCACGTTGCCAATGAATGCATTCGACGTTGTTCGCTTACAGTGTTGTTTGGTTCGTTATTTAAATGTATTGTTTTAATGTGGCATTTATGTACTCTGGACATTTGTCTGTCTGGCGATCCTTTCTCTCTTTATAGCTTACGGTTGCTTATACGTACGTTCGTTAGTATTTTATCAGTTGTCAAGTTTCTGTTCAATTTTGTTGCCAGTTGCGAGAATGATAGCAATCTTTTCTTCATTTGTTTTCTTTTATTTATTTAATTTTTTTTATTCAAGTTTTCCCCGCTTCGGTTTTGAGTTTCGAAATTTTTGGTATTTTCTTTTTTTTTTTTGCGGTGTTTGCTGGTGTGGTTTAGACTATAGCCATAACTTAAAAGCTTAAATAAGTTATCGTTATACGTTTGTTGTTGATTAAATGTGTTCAAATGAAATTTAGATCGAAAAGCAATTCCAAATATTTATTTCGTTGAATTAGTTAATAGTGAAAAGTTCGCTTTGCTTTTATGTTGATAGGAATCGCAATACGAAAAGTAGTATTTTTTTAAAGAGAACGAACACATTAACGACGTCGAACTTTAATTTAAAGTTGATCAGATGAAATTCCTCTCTGTTTGAAAAATAATTATCTTCTCGAAGCAACCTAATAAGGTTCACCTAAACAAGGTTTACGTATAAGAATTCGTTTCAAAAACAAATCTAATTTGTACAAACTAACAACCATAGCAATGACTGAAGTTAGATTTTACGTCTATTATCGATGTAAAGACAACTGCCTTGAAGATGTTATGCACTTTTTTAGATGCTAACGGCTTATCAGAATTATTCTGAGTAACCGTGTCTAAAACGAGAAACGCTATATTTACTCATCACACATTTTTCGTGGCTTTCCTAAAGGTTTGGTATTGATTTATCAATAAGCTTTCCTTTCAGACAATATGCAGGCAATGTAAATTTAATTATGACGCTTGCGGTTCTTAGTAAAAATCTAAATGGCCTTTATAGCCTTAATCTCTTTATCGACTTCCTTACGTACCACAATATTCATAGTTTTTAATGCTTAACGTATTGCGGATGTTATAGCTGAATTAAAACTTCTAAGTATTAGGACGTTGCAAAAGTTTTTATGAGTAACTTCTATACATAAAATTGTTGAAATAATGGTAAATATCAACTTAAATAAGGGTTGAATTCGATCATTTGGATCTTCGTCTACCTAAAACAACAATCTCCCATTTAGTTTTATTGAATTATTCAGTGCGTACAACCGTTAACCATGGAACGCTCAAAATTGCATTTTCTACATTCATTGTCGACATTCATTTTCAACATTATTTATTTGAATAAATCTGCTGTCAAAGCCAATAAAAAAATTCTAGAAGCTTGCGATGATGTTTCTCTATCATATCCTAATTGAAGCTTTGGGTTTCGGTGGTTTAAAAGTGGTGATTTCGGCGTGAAGGACAAAGGCCTGCCTGGAGGACCAAAAAATTTCGAAAACGACGGAAACGCAGCACAAACTTTCAAAAAGCACACGAACAGCTTAGAAATAGATGAATTAATTGTTTCTAAACGTTCGTATGCGATTAGAAAGGCCCAAAAGAATGGAAAATGTTTCCACACGAATTGAATCCAGATGTAATTTCGGCCACTTTTCGGAAAAGTGGTCAGGGATGCATTGTTGCAGCTCGAATGGAAAGTTCTGCCATATCCACCCATACTCACCAGACATACCGCCTTCTGGTTACCACTTGCTTAGATCGATGCAGCATGGCCTAGCTCGCATGCGGTTCCGCAAAGTTGAAGAACTGCGAAAAAAGTCGATTCATGAATAGTTCCAAAAGATCATCAGTTCTTCCGACACGGAATCGCCACGTTTCGAGAAGGTTTGAAAAAGATGTAGAAAATGATAGAAAATAGTTTGATTAAAATATATTGTACTGTTTTTTTTTTTCAATAAATGAGTTTTTGAAGTGAAAAAATGATAAAAGCTTTTGCAAAGTCCTAATAGTAAGGCCGGCTTTCGATCCGATTATAAACTAGTGTTCTTATAACTCGTTGCCAAGTTTTCGCTAGCTTACGCCGGTTTAGTGATCCACTCTCAGTTCTATGCTTATCATTTACCAGTTGCCTTCTGGGCTAGCAAAATACATGGACTTTTTTTGTAATTTATTTTTTTATTTATATAGATTTTTTTAGTTTGACTGTTCTTTCTTTTTATTTAATTTTAAGTTATTATGTCATAGTTAAGCCTATAATTCAGCAAATTTTTTTTATAACTGAATTTTACGTATTCGAATAAAAAATAAAATTATTGCGCTTTATCTTATTGTTCATAATAATTTGTTGTAATTTCTATAGTAATGCGCTCATTTTCAAAATCGTAATTATCCAAAAAACTATTTTTCCAAATGATTTAATTTTGTAAAAAAAATCAACATCGAACAGTAGCTAGTTTAGTATTATAATATAAAGCAGTTCACAGAAAAACCCATTCGATCGGAAAGTCTTAATGAAAAATTACCAAATAAAATTATAATTTTTTTTAAAGATCTCTCTTAATACAAGCAACAAAATTGCCCGACAGTTTAAAACACTAAACGCTTATAATATTGGTTTGAGACGAATTTTCAATACCGGCCTTTTAACAGTTCGATGTCGAATAAAAAATTTTGAAATTTTGAGGTTTTTGTTTCTTCCAATATATACGTCTTCAACGATATGGGGCGATTATAGTTAGCACCAAGTTCGAAGTCGTGAAATAAAAAACCTGTAGGTACGTTGCGCAAGATATTTTCTGAAAGAATTTTCCTAACGAAAGAATTTCGAAATAAGCTGCAAACTTATTGAAATTAAAAGTCCAAAAAACCAAAATACCGAACAGAGTTGTCTCACAGATTCATCGTTTCGAAGAAATGCTGACGATCGACGAATTCGTGAGAGCACTATCATCTCTTTCCTTAAGGGTCACATCGTCTTCTCCATTTTCTTGGCGAATAAAAATGTGGTCGCAATTTCGTATACATCACAAAGCTTTCACAGTTTAGTCATCAGATTGCTTGATTGTAGCGAAAATTTTGATAGCTTCCTTAATGGAAGGTGAATATCAAGCGACCATTCGAAAAGATTTTATTTGCACACAAAGTGTCTACAGAGGACCCAATATAGAATCATATATTTCAGATCTATTGACAAAAATTAGTTTGCCTAATATGAAAAAACAAAAAAACTGAAAATTCGAAAACTGGATTTTTAAAACTCAAAGCATAAAATGGAAGGTGATTTTACCAGGTACGCTGGCATAAAAATTAATCCGCTCCGAAATCTTCATTTGATAAATTTTCCTTGAATTTTGAGATTTACTTTCATATTATACAAATCGGCCGATAAAACCGGCATATTGCTCGTTGCTGAACAATTAAACGCCACATATATATCAAGTAAATCGTAAGCATCAAGCTCATATGAATAGGCGATCTTGATGATCTTAATCATCATAATGATTGTGGTTGCTAATGACAATGATGGGCGCTGATGTCGGTTAACATCTTATGCTTATTATTTTAGTGTGCAAACCGATTTGTCTTGAAAACCATAATACGGGCACATATTGCGCAAATAAAGGTATAAAGATTTCTGGGAGATTTATTTTTGTTTTCTTCTTCCGTCAATATGATGTGAGAGAGTTAGACGGAAATTGTGCAAAATTAACAAAAAAAAAAGAATAATTCAACAGAAAGGCCAACAAATGACAAGACTTAATTCTAAGTGTTTGTTGTGCTGAGTTCTTGTAGTTGTTGTATACTTTTTTTTCTTTCCAGACGAACTGACAGTAAATTAAATTGGATTAGCAGCACGAATGGCAGCAGCAGCAGCAAAAGCAACACCAAGTTCCCCATGTCAATCTCTCAATGTTTGTGGCTCAAAGTTTCATCAAAAATATAACTCAAAAAAAAAAAAAAGCAAAAAAACAAAAACAAAAGGAATCTACAAAAACAGAATTGTTTTGTAGCAAAAAAAGTTTTCTTACAAATTCAAATTCTCTCTTGTCACGAATTAATCCCCACATTACGAAAAATGCACGAAAGTATACATAAGAAAACGACTGCATAAATCTCGTCAGTTTGACACTGACAATGACACATTTTTGACACATGATGGAATATTGTTGGCTACATAAACAAGACACATTGACTTGATTCAATGTCTTGGCGAACCGACTGACTGGATGGTTGGCTGGCAGAGGGTTCATTATAAGACTAAATGAAATGCATTTTGTTACGAAGAAATATCTGCAACTAAATGTGGACATGGGTTTTTTGAACTCTCTCATATAAACATGACAAGATCTATCTATCATGGACTTTAAATACAAGACACATTGATGTCAGTTGTTAGTCCATTCATTTGTCTGTTTATCCATCTCGCTCTCTCTAAGTAAAAGCGACAGAGAAGTGTCAACTTTACTTTTAAACTTTTATTCCAAGCATCCAGCAGTGGCCGCAATGTGCAGCCAAGCGTTAGCATTTGAAGCTACCGACATCATCATCATCATTATCATCATGATCATCATCATCATGATTCTCATCATCCTGATTATTTGAGTGCTGCTAATCCTTTTCTCAACAACTTGACAGTTGGTTGGCATCCTTTTTCACATTTTGCGTTGCCATCAATCACCGAGTGTTTCATGTAGTTGCGCAAGCAACAACAGCAGAAACAAATTTCAGATCTTGCTTTTATATTGCACAGTGCTTTTTTTGCTGTCCGCCACAATGCCACAACGCCGCAACGCCACAACGGACTAATTACTTCAAACAAACAACGATAGTCTTGAATTTGAAGATCACAACAACAAAATAGAAAAAGTAAAATGTTCTGCACTTTGCATAATAAATTGCACGGCGGCTCCGTATTAGCTTTTTTTCTTTTAGTCTTGATTTCATTTCTTCACGTCATAATTGATCATTTTTTTTTGCTTTTCCAGTGATCAGTCAGTCAGTCAGCCAGACAGTCAGTCAGTTTTGCTTAGCAGCGCATCAAAATGTTTTGTTTTCTTAAAGTATTAGCTGCAATAAGAAGGGGCGCCATGTACGTACACGCTGAAGCACTAGGCTGCGCAATTCACACTGCTCGTACACTCTATTTTACAATTGACAACTTGTTCGTTTTGACGGTTGCATAGATAAATGGATGTATGGTCATAACGTTTACTTGTCCGATGATCCATCAATGTTTTCGTTTATTACTTCAAGGCCAATCAGTCGTCTAGAATGTGTGTGTGCTTATGCTTACGCTCAATTGTTAATTTGTAATTGCTGCCTGCCTATTGCCCACATAAATTTATTATATTTGCATTCGCTTCACTGTTTCTGTTGCTCAGCATTCATAAATCAATCATTCGTTTATTCATACATTTGTTTGTTTGTTTTATATAATTTTTTTTTTTGTTATAGCTTATGCAGTGGCTCAACTTGTCCCAGTTATCCGTTCAGTAGTCGCTGTTGTTGCAATTGTGGTGGCATGTGTTTGAAATTTTGTTTTTTTGTTTTTAATAAACATAAAGAAAAATAACTGACTATCTAACTGATTGTGTGCATGTGTGTGATGCTGCAGCGGTCAGCATATTTAATATTATTGCATACACATTGCAACCACAACTGCTCTTAAGTTTATTGAGATGATCTTCGGTTCGTAGAATATAATGTCGCACATGTCATTGTTTGTTAGAAAAAATTTACATTGACAGTAGTAACAGTTAGCAATAAATGAATGATTTTAATGAAGAATGATTACAAAATATTCTACTAGAGGCATTTTCATGTCATCACTTTTAAATTTAAATAATAAACTTATACGAAAATAAACTTATACGCAAATATTTGAATGCGATAAAATGAGCTTAAACGACAGTTGATATTTAATGACAGCATTGAGTATCAAGCAACCTACTTTCAAAGAAAATCTACAATTGTTATAAAAAATGCGGAAAAAAGTATGTTTTCTAACACTGACACAAGCAGAAGACGAAAATGCAATTTTAGTTACAAATGTCATCTAATCAAAAGATGAAATCACACAAAGCTTATAGAAAGTGAAGTGAAGTGAAATTGAATTGAATTTTACAAATAGTGCTATAAGACGCTTGTAAACTTTTAAGCATTACTCCTCTATATCGTTAAAGTAAATTTCCGCCTCCCTCGTGTTGAACGATAGTTTGATCGATCTACAGAGTTATTCGATCTACTGATACGGCAAAAGATCAATGGTCTGACTGACTTTTGTAATTACTATCAGTTCTAGAATACAGATACAGATGTATCCCAACTGGCGAATATCACGATGCTTAACTTTGCTCGTAAAAATTAATTTTAAACATACAATTTATCTTGATGAAATCCATCCATTTAAATCAAACGTGACCTTATACGAGGCTTTCAGGTTCGTAATCTTGAAACTCATAAGCTCTATGGGAATCAAAACCCCTTAACTCCATTGATTGTAATGATATAGCTCCACATCACAATATTAAACAAATTGTGTCGTTCTCTAATGAAAGTTTCCCTTAGTTGGGTCATCCAATTCATATTTAATACATTTGACTTGCTTAATACAGATATGTGCGCCCAAAATCTTGACACCAATGACATTGAGGGATCTCTCTGGGTTTTAAAAGACAGCGTAGTAGAAGTATTTCATGTCGTAAATATTTTTGTTGTCTGCGCTTGGTTCCAAATCTTTTATATATAGAACAATGATAGTAGTATTTCGGTGAATCTGCGGTGGACCTTGCAGATCTTTCAGCAACAGCTTTTCAATATCGTGTTGAATATCAGCAATTGGAATAGAATAGCGTCCATTTTTCAATATCACTCTAAGTGTGAAATTGAGAACGTTTATCGCATAAACAATTTCTTAATATTCTATAGGAATCAACAGGTTTAGTCATCACGATTTGTCCGTCTGTTATAATTTTGTAATCGGACTCGCTCGTAGCAATCATAGTTTTAAAATCAGCAATCATCTTTGTTATATATTCTACACTAGGAATTATAAATTGTGGCGACTTTATGGAGACCGCTACTTCATTATCGTTAACATTATTGATGCTGCTATCGTTAATAGTATTCTCATCGGAGGTTAAGATAGAGAAACGATTCTTCTGTTGTTAATAATATTATTAGAATTAAACTGCTTACGTTTACGGCGAAACTTGTCACTTTATTGAATTGTTTTTTTGATCGGAACCTTCTGTGGAATTTATCATTTTTTATTCTTCTTGTTTGGATCGCTAATTATTAATAAAACTATTACGTCATCACCACTTATTTTGAAAACACTGAAAGACCCGGTGCCATAAAATGTTTGAGAACCTCTTTTTTTTACTTTAATATTTTTATTTGGGAATTAAAAGCAAAAACTCCAAAGCCATCTGTTTGAAAGATGCCACAAAAGTTTTCCTTCACCATATATCTTCAACGAAATATTAAAAAATACAAGACGAGCTAAATATCGTTTTTCGTTTTCTTCTATTTTATTTATTAGTTCCGTGTCATATTCATAAGTTCAGCAATTGTTATCTGGAAAAAGTTGGTCGGTTATCCATCCTCAAGAACCAGTAGTTGAACTTCTAATGCAATTTAGATGTTGGCTACGTTTTAAGTTATTTTTAAGTTTAAGTCGCAGTTGTGGATTAACGTTTCGATCCCACTGTAATTTAAAAGTGATCTTGTTTTATGGGGTGTTCGCATACCGCATCAATGTTTGCAAGCGCTTTTAAACTACCTTTTTTTAATGTATACAGCTTGTATCTAAAACCTTGCTTAAATTCCTCTTCCGAAATCCTCTGAGAAAATTAAAAAATATTATACAAAACTGTTTGGATGTTTTCTAATTCAACCGAAATAAGTAGCTTCCGCCCGCCCTACGTGGACTAATTTTTTTAACTATCATAAAACAACCCTTATGATGATGAGCAAACTATATTAAAACAAATTCCTTCTTTTTGAGCTAGTAGAAGATTCCCTAATATTTCAAAATTTGTCACACTTTCATTTTAAAAGTAAATTTGACAGCAGCTGACCATAAATATCTGTTAAAGACTATTGAAATGAGACGATAATACAATTTATACGCCTGTAACTGTTCGCTTTTTTATTTCCATAGTTCACGTTCAATATTCAACAAAGACAAAAACTATTTTAAAGAGACTCTGTTTCTTCATTTAGAAAGTTAACAACTTTCACTTTTCCTTAACTAAACCTGAGATGTACCTGCTGTTTGGTAACTAGGCAGACATGTGTTGATATGCAAAATAATCTTTAAGGCAAACGTATGAATTCTTCTACGTTGAACGCGGCTTAGAGTAATAGTCAATGTCGTGCTGTTGCTTGTGCGCAATGTTGCAAATTTTTTCATCATTCTATATTTGTTGTTCTGCGCGTGACTAAATTTCTTTGTTTTCGAAGGAGTTTTGTTGATAAAATATTTTCTTGTTTTCAACTTTAATCCTCTTACCCGCTGAGAGGGACTTGAATTGTTTTAGATTGTGCGGTATAGCAAATTTGACATAAATTATTCAATATTTTCGTTTCCAACTCTCTAATTTTCGAGAACGTAGAAATTTTTTATAACCGACAAAGCGAGAGGAAAGTCGAAAGTGGCGAAATGCACATAAGTTTTCAGAAGAACCCCAAAAAGTGTTGCTGGCGTTAAGAACTGTAGACACGGAGACGAGATATTAGGAACATCGTAGCTCTTCGTCTTGATATTAGATAGTTTTATTGAGACTTTGGCTCCGGAATAACGCATTTGATATGAAATTGCAAAGATGACGACAAGACAGCGCATTGTTTTATCGTATGACTAGTGACTATGACTATTCGTATAGTGCTGTGCAACAAAGTACCAAATTTCTAATTATTTGACGATTTCAAATTTTCCTAGCTGCGCAATCATTTTTTTTTTTTTTTTTTTGTATCATTCTTGACAATTTTAGGGATCACTTAAGGCAAAGAAACAAAATTACACTGTGAGAAATTCGGAGTCGTTTTATCCCTTCAAATGATATGAAAATGTGTCGAACTGATGTGTGTCCATTATATTTCGATTTCTATAAATTTCAAATTTACTCATATTCTAGAGAAAGCTTAGTATAGTAATCAGGCGCATAAACGCTTTTCGGAATATTAGAGAAGGCGTATATAATACTAAAATTAAAATTTATTAATTTAATATAAATCAGTTTGGAAAAAAAATGCTCGTTCACACTTGGACGTTCATAAATTTTGGTGATATGAACGCCTACGAAACAAATTTTCATATGTAGCTTAATAGTTTTTAATTTTCGAAAAATTTTCATCTTCTTAGTATGATTTATTTGATATTTCCGTTCGTATTTTTCATTTAAATAAAACGCTCGTTTTTATATATTTTAAATAATCAGAATTGTTGTCAACAAAGAACTAAATTGTTGCCAATAAGATGATCTTGATGATGGCAATATTAAACAATAATTTTAAATTTTATAAATATATCGATAATAATGATGTAAGATGCAGATATACAATAATCTGTGTGTTCTTTTATAGCGACAAAAGCACAAAAGCAATAACAACAATAAGACTTGTTTTTCTCTTCGTGACGACATGGGATACGTAGTCGTTACTTTTAATGATGATAATAATGAAGAAATGGAAGAAAAGATGTGAGTGGAGATTTACCGTGTGATGACTGCATGATTTTTTTTCTGTTGAGGGCGATTGTTTATTCATATTGCAAAAAAAAGAAATGTTTGGAGGATTTATACTTTATATTCCAAAGGCTATCATATTTGAATTAAATAAATTACTGACAATGACAGGGTAAACGAAAACGAGAATAAAAAAGGAGAGGTCACATTGGGCTCGGACCCAACCCACTTGGAACCACCAGAATGGTATTGAAAAGAGGAGAAACATCCATAAATCTTGAAAATGATCAGAAAAGTAATTAAGAAATATCGTAATGTACTGTATTTTTATGCGTATGACTAAGGAAGAAAAAGAACGGTTTTTACAAAATTCAACTTTTCCCATTAACATGGTAAAGGAAGGAAAAGGCACTCATTCAAAGTGAGCTTCACATTTTTAATGATGGAAAGGTAACACACATATCAACTCATCGTACATTTTCACGCATTGACTTAACTTGTCGTTCTCCATCAGTATTTCGGGATGCATTTCCGCAAAACAATTCGCGGGAACACCTCGACGAGGGTGATATGGAATAGAATCAATAAATTAGCAACCAAGCCATGCCAATCCAACGATATTGCTGCCATCTGCACTCATAACAGATCATGAGTTGAGGCACATGAGATACCTAATTACATCAGCGAATACTATGAATACTCTTTCGACTGCAACTTCTAACGAATTTGTTTTTTCGCTTACTCACCCTAATCTGCTGCATTTCTAGAAGAACCTATATCAGCATTGAAACTTGAATAAAGGAAAAATCCTTGATCGTATTTCATACCAACTGATTAACTATTAATTTAGTTTTAAAGCATTGTCGAGCTTAAAAGTCAACTCTAGTTGATGCCACAAGGCAAGTCCAGCTTGGTTATATCCTAAATAAAAGCCCTTTAACATTTACAAGCAAGCTAGAGTTATTATTCAACCCACAGATCTGGCTCAAAAACCAAGTTCAAAACGGTCACTATCATAGACGAAGCGCCTAAAATTCAAGCTGGAACACTCGTAATAACGTAGGGAATGCCATTACCACTTAAGGAGACAAAAGCAAAAAATTTGAATACCGACTTGTATTGGCCTACTGGGAAATGAGCGAGCAGAAGTATTAACTGATTATATATGTATATATGTGGAGATACATGCACAAATATATATGTGCGTCGCTTCTCCGATATAATCTAATATACTTCTACATACATGTTAATCTATTGAAAAATATTTTAAAGGATGGAATATGTGGAGTATGGATATGTGATCATTTGCCGAAAATATAGAAAACTCTGTCAAAGTCTTCAATGCGAAAATAATAACAATTTAAGAAAAACAATTTAATTTTTTACCCCTCTTTGTTCTTTTTAAATGCAAAGTGTCTTCCTTGCAAACTATTAGATATGTACCGCATGTTGTGTCTGCTCCCTCTTATATGTATATTTATCGCATAAATGCATCTAACATAAATAATAGCAATAGTAACAATCTCTGAGTGAACGCATAAAAGCATGGAAAACAAAAGCGTAAAATGTGTTTCTAAGAACAAATAGTGGACAAGAAATTAAAAATTTGTTGAGAAAATGCAAAATATTAGCTGCGAACAGACCAAACTTTCCATATCACATAGTCCCGGGTATTTCCTTGTGTGGAACAAATAAGGTGGAATTCACAAAAGCCGAGGAACTGGTGTAAGATGTGATGGTATATGTAGTAACATGCATCATGCAGGCCAGAAGAATGCGTACCACAGACATTACACACACGGACAGACGGATAGACGGTCAGATGGATATGCTTAAATCTATTTTAAATTTGATGCTGATCAAGAATATATATACTTTGTGGGTTCTCCAAAGATTCTTTTTGATAGTTACAAACCAAATGACAAAATGAAATATAGCACTCACCTTCGGTGGTGGGTAAAAAAAAGGAAAGAATCAAGATTAATCTCCAGTGGAGGAAATTTGAACAAAACAAAAGTTATCTCAAACGTTGATTCGTCACGAAATTGGGGAACTATTGCGCTCTCCTAAATGTCTATGATACTTTAGTTCTCAGCTTCCAAGTAACTGTTTCCGGGTCTCTGGTCGCCTCAAACATGTTTCTTAGTAGCTTTGATGCACTCAAAATGCGAATTATCAACACAGCTTATTTAAGTTATTATTAGTGTTTGTGTCATCAGAATTCAAGAAAATTTACGCACACGTAACTATTAAATTTTCGACTTAAACTGAAAGTAAAAATTGAAATCAAAATTCTTTTTTGATCTAACCAAGTAATGGTAATTTATAATGATATATATATATATGTGCGTATTACAGTTTTTAAAGAGAATTTATAAATTAAAGACCGAACAAATTCCTGCGCGCTTTCCCTTCCAATCTCTTCCCAATCTCGAATATTTTTTTCTATTAGAAAAGAAGTTTTTTAAATTCTTCTAAGACATGTAAAAATTGATTTGAAATGCGTCTTATGTGTGCGTGAGTCAAAAATTTATACTCATATGTGTTCATCGAAAACTAATCTGAAATTAAAAAAACAAAAAAAAAGTAAAGAAACAATTGGGATTTCAAACTTTTTCATTTTGTTCCGCAAATGCAATACTTCAGATTGGCATAAAAATGAGAAGTTTTCTCGACTGTCGTTTTCGTTCTTTTTTTTTTGTTTTTTTGTTTTTTTGCTGACGTCAACTTTTTTCGTATTTAAACATTACAACTCATTTCGAACGGAAAAATTGAAGGAAAAAAATTAGAGTAATTTTCGGGGGATGTGTGCTTGAATTGGCGAATTGTGTCTAAAAACAGACAAGTCATATAACTGTCATATGTTGTATTGTTTGAAAAGACGTGGAATAATACAAACATACTGAGAGAGGAATATATATATGCGCGTATGCACGTGTATTGTGCACATGTGTATGTTTGTGCCAACATCTCGCTTTTAGATAATCATTACAATTTTTAGTTGGAATTTTTATTCGGACTGTCATATTAAGCGACAGATAGACGAGTCTGAAATGTTGTTTTTAATAAGCAGCCACTTTCATTAACACTGCTGCTCTGCTTTTTGGAAATTGATGAAAATATGTGTGAAACGTAGATATTATGACCATCATCACGAAGTCAAATCTCTGTTTTATTATTATAATTTTTTTTTTTTGTTTGTTTTTTTTTGTAAGAATAAATTCTCTCTAATATCAGTTATTTTTCAACAACTGTGACTAAAACCTATTTTATGTTAATATAAGAACAGTGGGACTATAAATAAAAAACTGCTTTCAAAACTTTAAAATTAATGTTCCAAATAATATTATACTTCCATAAATCTATCGAGTTCATGCATAGCGAAGGTTGAATAAATACTAAGTGCAAAATATTCAATAATAATTAGAATATCATTCAATTATGTGCTTTTTAAAAATATTCATGGATTTGAAACTTTTTTTTTTTTATTGTTAGACAGTCTGCGGAATAAATAGTAGTAGCGAAATCCGCTAATACAAACTTCTGCCAGTGCTGCAACACTCGTTGCATTCGCGATTAGACGATTTAATTACATCAATTTCAATTAGTTCTACGGCGAATCCACAGTTTTCTCGAGTCGCAGCAGAAGGCAGGAAGAATACTTTCTTAGAAAGTCTCATACAAATTTCAGATTTCACAGCAAACATGCGTCCGATAACATTCACGCAACAGCGTGCCTGACTATAATGACCCGTTAACAAGACGTGGGATATTGGATTTATACAGCTATGAAGTTTTAAAAATTAGTAAAAGAAATTAGTTCAAGTTCTTTCAATTTATTTCTATGGAGAAGGTTTCGTAAACTTTATACGCGGGGTATTGAGATGATTACTATCTCAAAGTAAGATAAGATAAGAAAAGTAATTGTGGACCCATCCGATGTTTGGTAAAATATTTTACACTCAACTCTCAAATCTTGTATTGACATAAATAATTTGAATATTTTCTTGTTAAGATTTTTTTTTAAATTTTGCTTACAAACGTATCGTTCACATTTTCGTGATCGGAAGCCCCAGAGCCAAATCGTATAAGGCAGGGCTTCATTTCTGCTTTCGCTTTCGCGACTTTGAGACCTCTTTCAGCATGAGTCGGTGTAAATTCTCCAACTAACCTTTATGGGTAATATGTTACAATTCATACAAGAGGCGTCCATAAAAGTTGCATATAAACTCTCGGTATAAATTTTGTAAAACTCTTTTATTTATTGCCTAATCTTAGATAAGCATATATGTACAGTTATGCGCTACCAAAGCTTCTTTTAATTATTCGTCAAAATAATGCGTAGCGATGTCACTGTATTTCATTAGTAAGAAATTTGGTTGCCAATGTATTCTAATTTTCCATGAATGCTCTGCTCTGTTTGTATGACAATGACTTATAATTACAAGTGATGACGTTCGCAAAAAAAAAAAAAAAAAAAAATGAAAACCCAAAAATAAAAAAAATTTGACATTTGATATTTTGCAATTTTGTAAACAGTCAAAAATATTTTTGATTTCCAAATAAAACGAAACAATGAACTAACATTGTTTGCTGTTTGCTGTTTTCTGATTTAAATAGGGGAGACAATGTGTGCCTGTGTACATACATACACGAATGCAGTATACAATAAAAATTTAAAACCCTCAATTTTTATAGAAATTTTCGGGAAGCGTTAAGAAGAAAGATAATTAAAATAATTTTTTAATTTATTTGTCACGGTGTCATAAACATGTCCGCACCATTTAAAATTCATTTCATTTATTACTAAAAAAATTGATGTTTTCTCTTTTAAAATGGCCCATTGGTATCCAAACGAATATGCATACAAACATGAAACATTTACTCCAAACCCCCGTCCATCTTCTTCTATCTCTTTCTTTCTTCCTCCCGCGCGCTCTCTCTGTTTCGTTCGGCCTCCTTGTATAAGCAATTGCTTTAATTGCCGGGAATTAATAAATGTCAGATATGCATAGAGATGATCATAAAATTTCTTGATTGCTCGTCAAAAAGCAAACGATCACAAATTCGCACATATTCCTTCAATTCCAAAAACAAACAAAAAGGAAAAGTACTCGCGCATACATACAACCACAAAAAGTATACATACGTTTAAATCATAATCGCCCAAAAAAACGAAAGACAAGAACAACGCGATATGTCCGCTTGGCCGTAAAGCACGGAACGCTAAAAAAAAAACGCAAGAAAACATTTTAGATCGTTCTTATGTCCAACACAAGAAAAAAAAGAATAAACTTAGGTAGACATTTTGTTCGCTACACCGGACGATATTGCTCCGTGACTCTTCGTACTCGGAACATAATTGATAATACATTTTTATTGTTTTAACATATCATGCATTCTCAGAGGTTTCACAAGCATTTTCTCTTAAGAAAAAAGAAAAAAGCCTTTTATATCTTAAAGTCAGGTGTGAAAACCCTGTTTTAAGGTATTTGTCTTTCACAGGTTTGAGGTGAGTATACACTTTCAGGCTTCATTTCACGGTGTACCTAAATACAGAACTATTTTCAGTCAACGTCACCCAAGTAGTGGAACAATCCCCGTAATGGAGACTCCACGATTCTCGAGGGTACAGAATAAGAATTCACTGGGTATAGTCCAGAGTCTCCCTCTGGTCAGAGGAAGTTCCCATCCAGATACTTCAACAACCAACCAGTTACACCCCAAAGGGCCGCACCAGCGATCAAGCAAGGAAGCATTCTTCAAGCAGTGTATTGGGTAAGCAAGACTTACAAGTTGCAATATTTCTTTGGGCAACCTGATCCCCTCGGATTTGGACGGACGTTTGGATAACTATACATCCCGGAAGGTCCTTCCTACCATCTTATCTCTTGAATTATTATGTACTTGGTAAATAATTGACACAAAAGTTTTTTTTGTTGGACCTGATTTTTATAGGTGCCATAAAGATTTATCTGGACATCCCGGGTTTCAAATCGTAAGCGGTTTAAAATAAATTAACGGGATATTGTTGTTGTTTTGTATCATTGGCGAGCTTGGTCTCATTTAGCTTATTATGTTCTATCGAACAGGAAAGGATCAGAGTGCGAGGGCACAGCGATGCATCCCACAAACAAGTTTCTTTGAAAAAAAAAAATAAACATATCCCTCCAACCAAGTTTTTTTTTTTTTTTTTTTTTAAATTTTCGTAGCAGTAGCTCTCCTATATTCGGTTTAAGAATTGCTTCAGTCATTTCATTTTTATTTTTGAGTTATGATAATGGCGTTGTTCACCCGGTCGCCGTAAATTTTTTTAATATGTTGCAAAACAAGTGTAGGATTTGATTTAAATTGACAACGGTAATTATAACATGACACATACTCAAAATTTGTCCCGGCGCAGCAAGCAGACATTGCAAATGGGCCGTTTGATACTTGGTTGAGTACATAGAATATAAGATAAGTTACGTACAAAAGATGCACATGTCTGCTTTAAACACGAACACAAGTCATCGAGTACATCTGATAAAATTCAAATTTTATGCAGTAATTATGATGCGTTCTCTTCTTCTTATTTGTGCAGTGTGCTTGTCTAAAGGCTTTACTTATTTTACTCTTTTAAATGATAGATGTAATTTTTCTCAGTACTGTGTTTATGGATTCGATTGTTTGAACCTTTAATATTCGACTCAGCAAATATTGAGCTCAATTAAAGTCGTTAATATTAGAAATTTTTGTTGAATTTATTTTTTTTAATAGAAAGAAAGGGGAAACAAATGCAGAGCATGAATGAATAAAAAATAAAGCTAAAGCTAAAGTTTTCTTAACAATATATTGGTTTGTCTCATTAATGTTCCTATAAACGATAATTTATGTTAGAGTTTCGGGTTGATTGAAACCAACTGTATGGTCTATGAAAATTGTTAGACACCCTGCAGGTCGATCGAAAAGCAATAAAAATTTCTAATCTGTGTTTGTATCTGTACTCAGAGAAGAATTCAAAATTCCAAGTCTTTCTAAGAAAAAGAAAATTTTCTTTTTACTTCTGTTACATTTACGATCATATAGTTGACAATCTCATTAAGGCTAAATTAGTTACTGAGTTCCGTAGAATAGAATCTTTTTTACTTCCTATTCTCATCTCATTTTCAGAATGTTTACGCAGCGACATTCGTACCGGATATGTATCTTCTTTAAAAATGTGCAATAATTGTCTTAACTTCTTTAACAAAAAATATGTAGGCAAGTATTTTATAATAATGTTGAAAGGCAAGAATAACAACGAACAATATTTAACATACACGTACATACATACTTACATTAAATATCCTGCTATGTGCAAATAATTTTTGAACATTTATTAATGTTGAATCGAATGAGAAAATGCCAGACGTACTTGTAATGCACCTCAATAATTGTAAAAGCAACAAATTGTGTACGACAGACAGCATGTTGCAAATTTACCATTTTTTATATATATTCACGCAGACATACGGACGGACGGACATACATTCATAAATGTTGTTCGCCATCAAAGTTTTTCCTTTTTTTTCTTTTTTTTTTTATGCGATATTTCGCTGACAAAGACAACTGAACGACAACAACTTATTGGTTGTGGTGGGCTCACAACTTTCTTACGAGTACTTGGCTGCTGGGAATTTTAGACAAGGGAAGGCACAGAGTAAGAGAAGATGTCAGATGGATATGCGATAGTCTGAAAACGCACGTCCGCATTCCTAGGCTGTTAGCTTCGGCGTCTGCTCGTTGGCGAACATTCATTTACAAATATTGCACAAATTTTTATTAATTGCCAACGAAGCGACAAATTTTGATGCTGTTGCCATTTTTTGTTTAATATGCTGTGAAAATATGCAAAACAACACCATTGACAGTTTTGCAGCCACTATTTAAGCCAACAACAACAACGACAACAGCAATCTACGACAACATCGTTTAATGACATGTACATGTCAAGAATGGGTCGTCGCTATAAGTATATGAGGCATATTGCTGGTTCCGTCTACCATTATACAAAAACATTCACATATCAATTGCACTCCATTAGTAAACACAGTGAAAAAATTCATGCGAGACAGCAATTGCTAAAAAAATCTCAGTTTCAAAGAGGAGGAGAAGGGTGTGCAAATTTTTCGCCAAATAAATTATAAGCGCATAAAACAAATGAAAAATATTAAAAACTGACAGATGATCGTAAAGCATCTGCTTATATTGAGGCGTCTACTAGATTCTGCTACGTTGCAGCCAATCTCGGAAAATAAGAGCCTTCCTCTCTTCTTTTCCACATTTAACAAAACATACAGATAGAGAGACGATATTGACGATATTTTAAGATTACTCAATGAACGTTCTTCTGTCTCGTGTATACGCAGTCACATCAACTTTTCAACATTTATGAAAATATGCCAGAAAATACGAACGCCGTTGCTTCGCTTGCGTACGTGCACGCTGCTGATAAAATTAGCATCGTATTAAATAATTAATTGCGATATGCAATTGAGTAAAATATTGCTTTATTAAGCACGATTCCTGTGCCTAGTTCAAAAGAATGTACGTATACGATAGATAAAACCCAGGTCAGCTGGGCTCGAGCTACGCATATCATCGGTTTTCAAGACTTTTTAATCAAAATCAATACTTATGAGATTGATACCTATTATACCCCTGGTTACGACCAATATCGTATATTATAATACAGATAGCGTTTCATGCGGAGATAGATTAATAAACTCTAGAAGAGATGATTTAGCAGATTAAAGCTTTAAACGATTAATTACTATTTTCCTGTTGATTTTTGCAAATCGTATCTACGCTTATATAGTGAAATTTGTTTTACTTCTCTTTGAAGTTTTAAAAGAGTTGTAGAATTCTACCACTAAATCATTGAACAGCATACATTTCATTAATTTTGGCAAATTCGACAGGGTTTTCATCAACATTTGCTCAGTAAAATGACACCTTATTCAGAGGCAAGCAAAGGCATCTTTAGTAATAAATCTTGTCTTACTCGGTAATTTTATAAATTGGAATCGATTATATATTAGCGACGAAGCTTCAACTACTTTTTCGATATTAGTGCTTCTTGTATCTACCTTAAAAAGGTTATTAGAAACTTTTATAACACATTGAAATACATGCTGGGGATAGATCCCATCAGGTATATTCTCTTATCTAGTGTCAATAATATACCTAACTAGATATGTTCGCCTATAGGGTTTTCAATAGTGATTGCGTAATAACCATACCGAGATATGAATGATCTGGCAAGGTTTTCAAATTTTACTTACGGGATACGATTAAGTTTATGAAACGTACGATAAATAGTGATTTGAAAGTACGATATACAGGCTTGCTTTGTTTTCAGAGATCGCTTGAAATCGTCGCGGACTAAAACTCTTCTCTAGAGATACGAATAAATTGGCAATCTTTGGTCAGTGTTTTCAAATTTCACTTACGGGGTACGATTAAATTTATGAAACAGTGATTTTGAAGTGCGACATACAGGTTTGCTTTGTTGTCCGAGATCACTTGAAATCGTCGTGAACTAAAACTCTTCCCTAGAAATACGAATGAACTGACAATCTTTAGTCAGGGGTTTCAAATTTCATTTATGGGATATGGTTAAGTTTATGAAACGTACGATAAATAGTGATTTGAAAGTGCGATATACAGGCCTGCTTTGTTTGCAGATATCGCTTGAGATCGTTGCGAACCTCGTTAGCCTAGCGCTCACTAAGAACTACAGCAATCAGTAGTAAGTGATATAACGTTCTGAGAGTAGACAAAGGGAACACACAGCAGTAGAGTGGTCACACGAAAAAACCAAATGACTTAATTCTGATAATTAAAATGTAAGAATGCTAACCCTCACCGATGACCGCAAGGAAAAGGGCATAATCTCCGATGTGTTTTCGATGTGCGTGTATTGATGAAACTGGATAAATGCATGCATATGCACCGTACATCATATGAACACAACTGTCAAAATATTTGATGGTTGTGGTGGTATTGTATTTACGTATAGTAGAACATGGAGCAGCACTTCATGTACATTAAATGCCAACTTTTATCGTTGCTGCATGCATGCATGTTTGCATTGACGAGCAAAACAATAGTGTTTACGCAAACAAATTCTAATCATATGGTTAGTTTTTAAGGCGCCATATGATTTTGCTGTGATAATGGAACGCAAGCCATCTGTTGGAGCTACTTAGTAATGTACGATAGCTATGCAGGCATCGCGTTCGGGTCTTAATTCAATCGATCTCATTTTTTTCCTTTTTTTTGACTTCTTTTCCTTAAACTTTAGTTAGTGGAGGTGAAAAACATTTAACTTGATTTTAAGATTTGTTGTGATATGCTTCGTTAGAGCTATTGAATTGCAACGAATTAGCTTCATTAACTGTTAAAGGATACACACACAATTTTCTACTTTATTATAACGATTTACATATCAATTGAGTTATCGTTTGTTGCTGACTGATTAAAGAAAATTTCTAGAAAATTAATATTAGACATGTTCTCTTGTTATTGAAATGCTGTTAGCCAACTTCTGGTAAAGCCGTATCTTGAAAGCCAAATTGAGATAAAAGTTATTTGAGTGCTTTGTGTTATAAAAAAAGTCAAATATTTTTTATTCTATCAACAAGACATTTAATCATTCGACTGAATATATTTTGTTTATGTAAATTTGAATTCACTGATATTAAAGAAGGTAAAAACTACTGTTTGATATTTTCAAAGATTAATTATATTCGAAATTAATGATTATTAATGATTTGAAATCAAATTTATACTAAATATAAATTTAAAAGATTTTCAACATAATCAAACTCCCAACATTGAAAAAAATGCGATATTAATGTTTTGCAATCAATTTAAATTCTTTGAATAGTCACTTTTGTTTTGTTTTAAAATAAACTCGGATAGGATATGTATCGAAAAAATCATTATTAAGATTACGCTCTCACTAGATGACGCTAACGATCACTAGCGATCTTATGAATCGATTAAATCCGATAGTTAAGATCTGCAAATCTCTTTGCAGGGCACTCATTTGTAAGCTGTTGTACAACAATGACAGCCGCCTTAGTTGAAGGCACAGAATAGAGGGAGAAAGAGCAACAAGAACTCACTTAATAACAGGTGCGCTGAAAAGATCATAGGCTGACACATAGATAGTGCTACTAGTATTAAACTCATAAGATTTTTAGTTAGCCCTAACTTTCAAAAGACACGTGTACAAATTTGACAGCTGTTGCACTATTAGTATGTGAGTTGTAGCGTTTTTAGTGAAGCAACTTTTGTTAGTTTGAAAAAATGGATAAAAAGTAATTTGGTGTGTTAATGAAGCATTGATTTCTGGTGAAAAAGAAATAGTACTGAGGCCAAGGCTTGGCTTGATAAACGTAATTCGGGCTTTGCACCATGAAAATCAATCGTAGAGAAGTGGTTTGCTAAATTTAAACAAGGCGAAATGAGCATCGAGGACGATGCACGCATTGGACGCCCCGAAGAGCCTGTTACCGACGAAGACATCAAAAAAATCCACAAAATAATTTCGGGTAACCGTAAAGTGAAGTTGATTAAGATAGCTGAGACACTAAAGATATCAAAGGAACGCGTTGGACATATCGTGAATGAATATTTGGATATGCGAAAGCTCTGTTCCAAGTAGGTGCCGCGCGAGCTCGCAATCAACCAAAAACAATAACGAATTGATGATTCTAAGCAGTGTTTGGAGTTGTTCAATCGTAATAAATCCGAATGTTTGCGTCGATATGTGACAATATATGAAACATGGCTCCATAATTTCACATCGGAGTCCAATCGACAGTCAGCCGAGTGGACTGCACGTTTATTTTAAGGCTAAAGACAAATCGTACTATAAAAATACGATATCGAAAAATTATATGACCACTATAATCGTTGTATCGCTCTCGAAGGCAACTATATTTAATAATAAAATCAAATTCTATCAAAAAAAAAGAATTTTTCTGTGTTAGCCTACGACTTTTCAGCCCAGCTGGGACTTTCGCAGTTGAAATTTCTAACCTTGACTGCGACGAGCCCGACTTTAGGTAAGTTCTATTCGGTTCACATAATATAAGATTCCTATTTTCAGTTCCTAGAATGAGGAATGAACTCGATTTAAAATAAACGACAATAAATTACTTTTTCGAATTGGCTCCTTCTCTTCCATAACACTCTTTACGGCTAATCTTAGCACATTACAAAACAGATGGCTTTAACCCTTACAGCGCTAATTATCAACATAAATAAAGATTTTTATATTATGATGGGGAGCATTTCGTTAAGTCTATCAAGCCAAACAATTAAGAAGCGTGACTATCAAACAAGACGGCATACTTGTGTTCAACTACCACTCCAGTGGATCATGATTTAATTACGAATAGTGGTTGGTCGTAGCTGCAGGCAATGCGCCCGATCAATAAAAGCACAACACTTATCGATCAGGCATACATCGCTTAAGTTGCGGCCACTCCCTTTTCCTCTCTCTCGAATTCGTTTTGACCACCTTACCATGTTACACTTATAACAGACATCCTTAAGTGATTGGTCATGTTTAAAAAAAAAAAAAGTGAAAAGTAATGAGAGAGTAATGAGCGAAAGTAATTAGCTCTGTAATTAGCTGCTATACTCTCATCATTAGGCAGTGTTTTGGATTGGATAAACTCTATGAAGGAATATCTTCTAGTTATGCTAGTACCTTCACTTAAAAAACAAGTTTGCACAATTTCATTCAACTTCGCTTTTTTATACGTATATCGATGGTAATAAACTTGCTTTCCAGAGATTTATGAATAACTTAGACGCCCTTCTTTCGACTGCCTATTCCACTTTTTTCTTTTTGTTTTTTTTTTTTCTTTTTTTGTATGGCGCTAGCCTCTTTGTAAATTCGTTCATGTCCTGCTCGTGCAATACTTTTGGGTTGCAAACTATTCCTCTATTTATCTACCGCTCATGCTAACTGGTCTAAACGAATTTTTACTTATTCACCATAAATTTGGTTACGAATGTTTTTCTAGTTTCGTTGCTTTATATATATTTTCTATTTATGTGTTTTTGAGTTGTTGTGTTTTTTTATGCAGGACTATCTGCTTGTCGTTCCTTCTTGTTACAGTTACTAGAAAAAATCTATAATTTGTTTCTTTTCTATTTTTTTTTTTTTTTTTGGTGCTCACAATTTTTGATGTTAACTGTGAAATTTATGTTTTTCTGTTTTCTCCTATAAATGATATTTCTTCTATCGTTCTATTTTATGTGAATTTGTACCATTTTTGAAATGTTGCTTGACTATTCTCTTAGTGTTCATTCACTCCTTTTTAAATCATTTTTTTTGTTTTTGTCTTCACTTAGTTTTATTGCTATAATTTCTTTCGTTTTCGTTTTGGTAAATGATTTGTTGGCATCAGTGGGTGGTAAAGAAAATTAGAAAATAAATGTTTACATATATATTGAAGAACAGTTATATCACCCACATATTGACAAACTCAAAACAGTTTCAAAATTATGGATACGCCTATGTACGTTATATTTTCAAACTGAGCAGAAGACAATAAACTAAAAAAATTTTTTTTTTTTTTTGGAAAATTTTAGGTTGCTCTTCAATAAAGATTCCTTCAAGAACGATACAATCAATTCAAGGCCCGTCTAATATTTCGATACTTTTCTTAAAGAACCATTTGTCAAGACTATGAAAATACAGATTTCCAGATGATGGTGGCTGAGGAATAAATCTGGAGAATAACACAGGTGTACGAAAAGTAATTTCAATAGTGCTTGTGTTTCATTGCGAGTAAACGTGGTGCGCGTTTACAGCACATTCCCTGCTTTCAAATTTTCATGCTTAGTGGATAGCCTGCCTTTTGATATCTTTAGGATGTCAGCTACGAATGAAAAAAGAAATAAAAATTTACTAAGAAATCATTCTGAAGATGACCAATACTACGCTTTACTGCCTGACAATGTTCGTGTATTAATCACTCCAGCCGTTCTAGCATCACTTCGAATTAGTTTCTGTTTTTGAGTTCAACGCTATAAATATATTTTATCCTTAATTACTTTTTCGAAAACAGTAATTTTTATTACTTTCGTTCTTGTTATTTTATTTTACTTTAAAAAGTTTTTTTTCATATGAGACCACACACACACAACTGCCAACAAACAATTGTAAATATTTACGCAGAGTGCATTATGGTAGCATTCAAATTTTTAGCAACATTCAACGTAGTGTAAACAATGAAAATCAAAATTCAGTGACAAAATAATAAGTTAGACACACACACACACACAACACAACTGCTGTTAGCCATAATGGCCAGAATGACAAGAACACAACTTTTTGCAAAGTTGTGAATCACAATAAACTTCTATACGTCTTAATAACACTTTTATTTATTTACTACGCGTTACTCTTTGTAGGTATGTTTCGACTTGGCTAAGGTTTGGTATAATAAATCCAGAATAATTACAATATGAAATGAAATTGATTCATAGAAATAAATAAAATTAATTTTGAAGAAATATTATCAACCCAACAACAAACTAATTTTGCCATTTATTTAAAAAAGGGGAGTCAAATTTCGTTGCGAACATTTATTGTCGATTAGTGCGATAAATTGATTGATTTAACTATGCGACTATCTTCGTACATTCTTTAATATTTCGCGAAATTTCTGAATTTTCTCCGTAAAATTTCAAACACAAATTCGAGCTTCATAAAATCATTCATTAAGGACTAGAAAAGGACTGAACTAATTAATCTTTGAAATGTATTAGAAAGACTAAAAATAAAAATAAGAGAAAGGGTTGACAGTTTTCTCAGTTTTTTGCCATCTATATATACATGTTCGTAGCAACACGCGAAACATATATTAATATATAGCAATTAATAAAATGTTGTTGTGAAAGTATCAGCGAGTCATTCCCGGCCATTCTCAAAGCTGACAGATGTAAGATTTAGGAATCATCCATATGCATAGAAGTACGCGTCTGGTACGTTTAAATTCTTTCCAGCCTTAAAAATGAGTGAACTTGTAAAAACCATCCCAAAACAACAAAAATTCTTAAATTTAAAAAAAATTGGACTTTAATTTAAGATATGTTCCTAGTTTTTAATTTAAAAAAAAAAAGAATAAAAAAGCTCTTCCGTTCTTAATCTTTTAGTGACGGAATAATTAGATTTCGTGTAGAAAGTCGGAGTCTTTAGCAAGCATGCCCGCGGCAAGAGCAGTTTCATTCCTCGCCCAATATTTCCTGGTGTTACACAAATTATTTATTGACTCTACATCATGGGAAATTAAAACTTTTAACAGGTGTAGAATATTAAACTTTCTTTTCGTTTTTATGGAAATTTTCCCACATTTTTCTCTTCCAGCTTGGTTTAAATCAGACTCATAAAATTTTTAATTAAATTTCAATTTTCATTTCTAATCCTCGTCGAGCTTAAAAACATAATTTACTGCCATTTTGTTCTCTGCTCTTTTAATAATCCAAAAATATCGCTTCAATACCTTCAGAATGATCAAAAAAACCGTCTGTGCTTTACAGATGTGATCAGTAATCTCGTCAATCGAGAAATCAAACCAATGTTCGCAAAATCGCGAGCGTTTAAAACCTTTTGGTTTTCCTTTTTTGTTTAAGAGTCAACGCTTAACGCGGTATGAGAGCCTGCTCCATTCCAAAACATCTCTCTTGTCCCCCTTTATCACATAGTGCGTCTTCACTAAGTCTGGTGGACATCATTATCCGTTATTGTCTTCTAGTAGTCCATCTTTTGATACATAAAATGTTCAAGACTTCCTTGTCACTGATAAAGTTTACTTGCAATTATTCATTTGGGCCGCTTATTTTCCTTCGAGTTAGTAAACCTCTTCAAGCAAGCAAACCTCTCTTCACATGCACACTTCATGTGCACACTTATTCACACAGCTTTCAGAGGACTAAAAATTGGTTACAGTTCTTTCTCGCAAGTCAATATTTTTGTAGCAGAGTTGCATCTGATATTCTTGTTACCAATATCATGTGTTTCTTTTCTTGGATTTAAGCCATCCTTGTCTTCAACTCAAGGTTATATTCAACGCTACGTAGTATTCTCTCCTCTAAAATCATTTATATGACGATTTATATTCACTGAACTCTTGAAAATTCTGGTAATTAGTCATATTCTTATTTGCTTAGGAGTACGATAATGTCCATTAGTTTCAAGCTCAAAACAGTCAGGACTGTAGAATATCTTATTCAAAAACTGCGTCCATATTTCTTCGTACTATATTAATGATCAACCCTAGAATACATAATATTTGGTACGCATAAATTGACAAACAAAGAAAAAGCAAATCAAGTAAAACGCAAAGAGGGGATAAATGTTTTAGCTGAATATGTTTGCCTGGCTGCTAATATCTTGCCGAATAACAAAGAGCTGTCCCATGATTGCGCATTCATTTCGGGAATTTGTAGGGTTTACATTTGATTTGTCCATTTGATTTTGGAAAAGGCATTGTCTGAAATGCATGAATGCCGAACGATTAAAACGAACATTTCGCCCTGCAATTCGACGTCATCGTTTTTATTTCTCTAAATACATGCAAAGTATAATCATAACATCGGCAGCGTTTTCGTCAAGAGAAACGTTAATAAGCTTATTAGACAAAATTGTTTCAAAATTCTATGGCTAACATCGTTTAGCAAAACCGAAACGAAGATATATATTATTGTCCACTCAAAATGTTTCGATTTATAAAGTAAGTTTTGCCCCCTTAGCAGTTCTGAACTATTTCAAGCAATGAAAAATGAAAATAATTTGCCGAATAAGTACCAAACCAAAACACTCTCCGTTCTTCTACATATTTATACCCAATCAGATATAATAAAGCAGGATCTGAATGAATAAAGCTGAAAAAACTCTAGCTTACTCTCATATGCTTATCGGATCGCTCCTTGATCCTCGATATCGCTCGACTGGAAAGTCTTTAAATTGAAACTGGACCTTATCGGAATAATAGAAATACGTAGTGCGTTTCATTATGTTGAGTGTACTTTGTTCCGAGCGGAGATATATGAGCTTGAAATTAAAATTTAAAAAGCAGCATAATTTTTCGGTTTAATGATTTCTGGGCGCACGTACCTAAAATGAAAAATTCGTGATAAAATTATTTTTATAAAACTCATTCATACCAAAAGCAAGATCTTAGATTGACTTGAATTTCTACATTTTATGGCTTTTAAAATAATTTACTTTCTTTCCCTCAAATCATAAGCGCCTGCTACGGACGTTTCTGTATTAAAAAGTAAAAAGCTGCGAAATGAAAGAAACTTTAGTTTCCACGAAGTAACTCTGTTACTTGTGAAAAACTTCCAGTTTGTGTTTCTTTACAACTCCTTTACTACTTATGCTATCACCTTTTAGAAAACTCATTTCATACTAGCGACCAATTCTTGAATATCTCTGAACAGTCTATTTTCATTTTTTTGTCGTGATCCTTCTTGCCGATTTGATTACAAATTCAGTATTAATATGAAAAAATCAACAATTTGAAGGAAATAAAATAATATTATGATTTAATTTTCATAAGAAAAAGAAGCCAACCCGTACGTTGAGTTAAATGATGAGCCAGCCCGTTTCCCATACCTTATGTTAAGTGTAAATTAAAGTAAAGCAATTGCTATAAAAGAGACAAAATTAAAAAAAAAAATGTTTAAAAGGGTGATACAACAACAAAAATAAATGTTTTATATAAATGAAGATGTAAATTATCTGAAATAAATAAAAGTAAAGAAAAACTTTATGTTTCTGTGCAACACCTCAGACAGACAGGCTACAGTGCAGTACAGTGCAGAAGAGTCAAGTCCTTTTGAATGGCTCGTAAGACATACATAATAACAGACTGAACAATGAGTACATTTGTTACTTAAATCTTCTGTTTAGTGTTGACCATGGATTTGTTGTTTCAAGTAATTCATTTTGTATTCTTGAATACCAGAGGCAGGTATAATATCAATCTGCCGTTTACATCTCGAGTACGAGATACCAAACACAAAAGTGCTCCCATACAAGCACACACATATACTGAACGAAACAAATAAATAACAACCGCCATGACTGGTAATAATATCTAACCACACAACTACAAACACACGCACATAAACGTGTTTATAAACAACCCAGAGAACGCCATAATGCCAAAAAAAAAAAAAAAATCCAAAAAGTGCAAAAGGAAATTTTTATTTATTTGAAGATACTTTGTATAATAAACCAATGAAGGATATAAACATCTACATAAACAAAAAGCAAGCAACACACGACTCTGCAACTACTACTGCAACTACTATCAAGTATTGCCGATTTCTGTGCGGTAAAGAGGAAAAAAACTCGTTGAGAAACACCCTCCCAGGCAATGATTGATTGCTCGTCATTTTTCATTCTTAATGAAAATACACCCTGCTGGCTTGGCCAAGATTCATTCGTCTGTATTTTATTGCACGTTTGTGTGTTTGTTTGTCTCTCAGTTACTTGTACCTCGCGGTTCTATGTAGCTTCATCCGAACGCTTAAAAAAAGCATAAGTTTTGTTGCCCGCAACACAATATGTGCTAGCAAATCAACAGTATCCACAATCAGCGTACACCTGAATAAAACATTTTTATTTGCCGTTATTGTTATTGTTATTGTTGTTGTTGTAATCATACCTCGAATTGCTAAAGTTATCTTTATTATTTCTCTAGCATTGCCGTTGCTCTTATCTCCCTTTTACGTAGAGATCCGGCTGCAACTCAGCTTTGTAATCTGGCTGCAGCTGTTGTCTTTCTTATGTGTCAGTCTCAAGGTGTGATTATTACCAAATTAGCATTTAACCAAGTTAAAGGCAACAAATTTCAATATCATTCATAGACATAATTGCCCAGCGATTTCAAGCTTTCGATTGTATGTAACCTTTTAACCTTCTTCTTTAAGATCACGTGCAAGAAGACCTCCGAACGTGGCTAAACTCTGTGTTCAATATAAAACACTCTCATTTCTTCGATGATTCCTGAAAGATTTAGAAAAGATAATTTGATAAAAAAAAATAATTAAGGAAAATTTTCGTATGAGCTTCCACTTTATATTAAAAAAAAGTAAATGCGAATGCTTGCCCTAAACAGAAAGACTGAATTTGAATACTCGTCGCAAACAAATGTAATGAATTCAAATGTTCGTCTTAATTACTAATTGAAAACTTGTGAGGATAATGACGAGTAATGAATGATAAACACGTTCTGTACAACGGTATATTTTTAGCGGACTTCTTTCAATTTATTCTCCTTATAATAACCGTCAATTAATTAACACAGCGACGTGTATAGCACATATGTGTGAATCTAACTTCCCAAAGTAGAAGTAAGTTGATCTGTCCATCATTGTCGAAAGCCATAGAAATACAAACTCATCGTAACACAGTGTTATGGGCGTTATGTATTAAGCTAAATGTTACGATGAAAACGCTTCATGACAATTAATGCACGATGACTTTCTTCCGATTTTCATTCTTCTTCTGTTTTAAAAAATCTAATATCCGCTTAACATTTCCCTAGCATTGCCGTATAAATTATTTGGGGAGGAAATAACCATCAGCGGCTTGTTAGGAACGTACATGTCCCAATATAAGTAGGAAGTAGATAGATATTCCTGGCCATGTGTGATGATTTTATCAATACGCTGTTACTTCTGCGCATCTATAAGGTAAATTAATAAATCCTAGGGAAGCTAATATCTTTGTAAATCGAGAGATATGTATAGATCTTTTTTTATATATCAAGATAAAGAGGTTTGTTTCCCTTTGTAAAATACTTGTTTTCTTGATATAACTGTGAATAAATAACTATTAGACGTCTGTCTATAAATGAGGTTTAATTGAAAAAGTAGAATCGAACTTTCTAATAATAAACGAAAAAATATCTCAGATATCGCAGAAGCAACTGTTTTACAACTGTTTGATAGATTGTTGAACAACTGTTGGACTTTCATCTAACTTAAGACAAAACACTGCGCACTGACATCTAATAAGATGGTAAAATCAGGAAAATGACATGTTCGCAACATTATGTATAATCGCTTAGAGAGAAGTGATCACTTTTGGCTAATTTATGATGCTAAAAATATGTCATAATCCCATCAAAAATATTATGACTATTCACCACATCATCTTTATTATTACGGGGAAAAGAAGCAGTGTCTGCTGCATGCAATAAATGCAACTAAAATCATGATCGCGCCAAAACAAAAAAAACAAAAAAAGTACACAAGTACGAAGAACAAAATCTAAGTACATACGTAGGTAGGTACACTTATGTATGCGTATGTTTATAGCGGCGAGATAGACAGACACTCGAACAGTGAGTGAGCGCAATTTTACAAACAAGCCAAGAGAATGAATAGTTGACACCAGGAGACATTGTTAAATTGCATGTTATTTGTTGTTTAGCACAGTGCGGTGTTGTTGTTGTTATTATTGTCATTGTTGAAAGTCGTTAAAGAATCGGAGAATAAAAAACTTGCCTGACAGCTGTTCTTATTTGTATAATTAGAGATTAATTGTTCTAATCAGAAATGGTGCATACATTTTCGTAACGACGTACGCTAGTACTAAAGGAAAGGGAACAAGAAGACGAAGGTGGCGACGGCAACGAAGACTGAAGGGCGGCAGCGATATATAGCATTTAAAACATTTTATAAGATGTGTTTCGATATGAGTGAATAGTTTTAATCAAGATCATAACAAACGATATGTACGAGGAAGAGAGCACTTGCGTACGTTTGCCAGCTTGAAGGCTGCTGCTTGCATAAAGAGAGACATGAAAATAATATGTGAATGCTCTTTTGCCAAGTTTTTCAATTTTTTTTTTCATTATTTTTTAAAAATTTTTTAAATGCAAATTACTCTAAATGTTCGCTAATAGGATAATTAATTTTATTGCTTATTTAATCATTTCCTTTTTTTTTTCTTATAAGGAAATATTAAAGAATACTCAGAAATCGGTAGAGTGGGCAAAATTCTGACACTTGAGGACCAGTCATTTCTACAGAGTATGAAGGCGTAATATAAAAAAACCCATATGCAAAAAGTATGCAAAAGTAATTAATTTGGTCAATTTTAGAACAGGAAAACATTCATTTTTTAAAATGAAGATGTCTTCCTTATGAAAAGTATTTGTTTTTATCAAAAAATTTCATAAAAATAAAAAAGTAGATTTGATAGAAAACCTTTGATTGCAAAAAGCCAATAAATACTGGCTAGAATAACATAGGAATCCATCCAATTATGAAAACACGAAAGACGAAAACTTAAGCAAACTCAGAATGTGTTCTTGCCAGGATAGCTAACATCATGCATTTTAAAATGCAGAGTTCGACATTCCAGGTAATGTTCAACATTTTATTGATTATAATTATCAATACGCCGCGGGATTAATTCGCTCGAAAAAAACGCCTGTTAGGTTTAAATAAATAATAAAAACTACTTTATCTTTTTATATCGCCACAGAAAATGAAGGATATATTTCATTTTGTAATTTGGTTTGAAGAAAACTTCGGAGAACTGATAAATTATATATATTCTTGACCAGCATAATATGTAGAGTCGAATTAAGCATGTCCCTTTATCCGTCTGTCCGTCTGTCCGTCTGCGTAATGTCAGTGGTATACATTCTCCTGGTCTCAAAAATGAAGGCATCGGTTTTAAATTTGGCAAGAACATTGGACGTTCTTGCAGGTTGGTATTAAAAATAGGCCAAATCGGTCAAAGGATATGTCCATAGTACGACATAGACTAAGAACACCTCTTCTTTTGGAAGCAACAAAAAATTGGATTTTTTCTCATTACTCGTAAACCATAGCAGATAGAATTAAAAAAATTTCTAAAATTGTTGCGCTAGTTATCGTAGAATCGACCACGTCCATTCGATATAATGGAATATAGAACTTTAATTTTTTTGTTAAAATATTTGTTTTATTAAGAAAGTTGTTTCTGGAGCCATGTAAAATGTAAATATTCTTGATCAGTATAAAATTCGGAATCCAGTCAGTACGTCTGTCCATTTGTCTGGCTGCTTGGCTATTTAATGTCTGTGGTAAACATTCTCCTAGCCGCAAAAACAAAGACATTGGCTGCAAATTAGGCAGAAACATTTGGGGTTTTCTCACTGCTACGCCCACCTATTACAACTTAGTTTTTCCCCCTTTTTCAAGATAAATGTGATGGGTATAAAAGATTCGGCATAATCGAATATAATTTTCTTTGGTTAATAATTGGTTAATAATTGCCATAAATTTTTCAATCGCTTCAATAAGGAAAAGAAATCACTTTCCGACAATTATGAAAGGAAATTTTCTAAAATAAAGGTCGGAAATGCAAGTCAGGTCTTACTGCCATCAAATATTTAAATCAATTTAGAAAATATAAAAACTTTGTAAAATAATCTAGAAAGCTGGAAAAATTGTACCTTTTTTTTACGCAATATAATCGCGAGTTGGGAGAGAACACTTGTACACTTGATACTATGAATTACATTACATCTCACATTTTGCGGAACTAGAAACCATGACCATGTGAATGCTACTGATAATAGTGGTGACAATGATTATGAGTAGGCTCAGCCCACACACATAAGTGTAGCATAAGAAAAGTAGCATGACATAGTGTACAGTACACCAAATGACAGAGTATCTGAGTGATGTGATAACTCAGTTGTAACCCAGCAAACAGAGTGACAGACTACCAGCAACATAAATATTTGCGCTTTCACTAGATATAAACGTTGTAAAGAAAGATGAAGCAAAAAGAATAAACCGTACAACCAATGTGTGGTAACCGAAAACCAACCGACATTAACATGGTGTTTGTTGTGTCAGTTGGGAAAATACAATATATGAACTGCAAGGATGCGACCAGTTACAATGTGTATGAAGGCAATTTAAGTCAGTCAGTCACTTTTATTCATAGACCCGTCACAGACTCTGAAACTCAGATCCACATACATACGTACGTATAAGAGTATCATGTAAATATCATCATGTTGGTGCCGATGTCATTGCTATTGTTACCTCTAAGTAAATATTGCTAAAAGGAAAGACAAAAGTTTTATGATTGTGGTGCAATTAAAAGCAATGTAAAGGCAGTTTACCTCTGATATACTACCATGCGACTAAACTGACGACTTCTACTCGGCGATTATTGCCTAACTCACACATAACATATTTATTTGTCGGTGTATGGTGTACGTTAGTACTTAAGCAAAGTTTCAGAGCTGGCTTATGATGAGTGTGCTATGTTACGTCTCCGTGTCTTGCTTGAGGCTGACGTCCATAGACAAAACGAATGAGAAGCAATAACCATCAAACGTCATCATGAACATCACTGCAACCATTACCAATATTCAGTCACACTCTTGGCATTATATCATTGCGTTCTTATAAACTACCATCACTTGCGCATTTCTTGCTTGCGGCACTGCAGCCAATTGTGATGAGTACTACACACGGCATCAACCATTTACATCCTCTACGAATAAAACGTAAATGATACTAACGGAAGATGTCGCAACATGCATGAAGTCATTCACTCAATTTATCATTTGATGAATGTTTCACTTGGTCTAAAATTTGATGCATACACGAACACGCGCATCATAATATATACGGTCACGGAATGAGACTTTCGGGGATTGAACGTAAATGTGGCAGATGCTGTTGATAAAGACGACGATAATGATGATGTAGATGACTTCGTTCAGTGCTGTTCAACTCTATGATAGTGATGGCGTCGTTGGACACATTTAATGGTCATTTGAGCACATGATAAATGTCATGACAAGGTTTTTTAAATTTAACTTTCCCAAGCCCTTCAATCTTTCTTTTTGTTTATTTAGTTGGATTGCCCCAAAATTACTTCAATGATGAACTATCATCTGTTATCCTTCTAGCAAAAAAAAAAAAAAAGTGTTCACTTGCATTTGTCTCTTGCTCTTCAGGCTACCTCCCAACTTTTCACATTTTCCTATATGGCAACTCAATCACTACAAGTGCGTTCCTCTGTTGCTATAACACATTGCAAGTGTCCGCATAGTACGCGACAGCTTACAGTGTTGTTTATGCGTTAAAACACATGCCACAATTCTCTGACATTGGGTTCCGTCGCATCATTATTCTATTCAGAGGAAACGTCCGTACATATATGTTTGTACGTGTGACCGCGTATGTGTAATATTGTACATGAATAGTTTTTGTTTTGTTTTTCATACATTCCCTTTTATTTCTCTTTTTTGCATACTATTCAATGAATTATCACCATCATTGTTTTGTTTGTTTTTTGCTCCTGGCTTTCCTGTGATGTGTATGTTGTTGTTCCAGTGCTTAGTAAGGATGCAAAGAGTGATGTACTCTTTGTATTTATAGCCGAAGCATTTGGTCATCCATTCATATCATGTTGATGACGTTGTACGTGCAGTTAAGTGATTTGTTTTAATGGATGCATATCTGGATATGGGTGCGATTAAAAATTTATGCAAACAATTTTGAAAATTGTTAATTCATAACTTTTATGGTGAAGTGTGTAAATTATTTAAGATTAGTGTGAAAGTATTGTGAATTGAATCGCCCAATGATTTCAATATAAAGCAATCAAGACTGTGCTTTGCCAGAAAAACAAATAGTGATAGGGTAGTTGAAAGCTTATCACCCCGTCCCTTATGCTATAGATTTTGTTATTCTTATACTTCCGAATGATATGTTATGAAAATAGTATATGTATTAATTATTATATAAGCAAACTATTATTACTACCAATATTATATAAGCAACCTACTTATACAGAGAAAGCAAGAAATAATAAGTCTACTACCGAGGAATTACCAGAGGCATTATTTTAATTATCAAGCTTTAATCGACTAGCATTGAAACGGATGATCCGCGAAGGGCAACTCACGTTGAATATTATTGATTAATTCAATCAATTTGACGCATAAGTTTAATAACTTTGTTCTTAAAATTGCGTTTAAATATTCGTAGCTATATGAAAGCTAGCCAAATCTTTCTAAAATCCTATACTATTATAAAGTAATGAGCCTATTTAAGTCACATTTCGTCGCTAATATGTTACACAATCTCAGCTCAGTTATCTAATAGAATGGCTTTCGTGCGATCAGCTTCTAATATGCCATCCATAGATTTGACGTTTGACTCATCTTTAATTACATTAATACCCTTTTTCGAGTACATTAGAGATATATTCTCATCAAAATTGAAATATAGAACTCCTTTGGATAGAATCGATTCCAAAACGTTTGAATATAGTGTTACGAAAATCACAAAGAGAACAAATTAAAATAATCGAATAAATTTAAAAAGCTTGCTTGCATGACTGAAAATTAAGTTAAGAAAAGTTCTTTGCAAAAAATCTACTTTTACGAGTTTATTTTAGCTTTATTGCGCTTATTTAGCGATGGTAATCTTGATTCAACGTAAATTAATATGAATAAATTTCCTTATATAAGTTAAGGACCGCATTAATAAATAATAAATAATCAAGAACCACTCTAATAAATTACAAATAGTTAAAGATCACTCTAATAAATTGTGGATCGTATTGAAACCTTCATATTGAAACGGATCAAATCAGTTTTCAATATTTCTCTGAAAGAACTTTCATCATATTAAACTGATCAATTCAACTTTTTGAATTTCTCCAATCTCGTAAAAGCAGCTCAACTTTCAGTAAACAGTTATCACCCTTCTACAAGAGATAAAATTGTTTATTAATTTATTCAATTTACAATCAAAGTGCTGACTATAAATAGTTTGTAATTCTGAAAATAATATTGATTTTGAATTTATTTGTTTTCGTATTCATTTCGCATCTTAGCAAATTAATTAGATTAATTGTCACAATTAATTCAAGTCCCGCGGGATTACAAAACAAAAAATATTAAATTACATTAAAATTAAAAAAATAAAAATCCATCTTTATTTAACTTTTATATTTATACAAATATGCAAAATTCTAATTAATTCTAGATACAAATTAAATTTGTAAATAGAACATAAATGTAAATAGAATAAAGTAAAATAAATACAAATAGAATAAAAAGCAAAAAACGATAAGCAAAAGAATAGAAAGTTACAAAAACAAAACTAAATAAGTAATCAGGTGTATACTGCACAGTTTCAATCTTCAAACTTTGCCTTTGTTGAGATAATATCCGAAAATTACTCGGGACATCTCTATAGGCGAACAGTCAGTCAGTCAGGCGAAAGCATTGACACTCAGGCATTAGTAAACAGTAATTTACCTATCTGATCTGATTATTTCTGACTGATCGGTTAAATTGTAGCCCATAAAGACACCTGGGCTTGTAAAGCATAACGCCTTGCAACGTCAAAGGAAACCTTAAATAAACAATAATATTATTTATGATTTTATTGAGACTTTATTTGGATACGTCGTCGCTAATTAACGAACATCTGCAAAGAAGCCATGGGATTAAAGACGTTCTATCTACTAAAATCAGAATAGAGTATAATAGAGTAAATCAAAGTGCGAAGTACAGAAATCTCATCTCTTTCATTATGTTACTTGGATATGATTGGTCCAAATTAAAGACCTGTTAAAAGTCATTCCTAGATTTCTTAAAGTCTTTTACTATTTCAACATCAGATTCTCCTATCTATTAGGAGCTAATATTATGAATTTTCATTATCATTTTAATTTATTTAGATCAAAAAAATAAATACTTGGAATTAAATAAGACGAGAGCACTCTCTAGCAACTAACATTATCGGCTAAATTTGTTCACACGATAAGCTAGAAGGTTAGTTTAGTCGTTTTAATAAAGTTACATGTTTTATTTATATTACATTCTCAAATATGAATCTTTTCGCCTTATGGAATGATTTTCGCCTTTGCAATTTAATTGTAAGGTTTTGTTCCCGATTGAAAATTTGAGGATAAGATTTCTTAGCGATCCACTGGTGTTGCAAT
Source organism: Glossina brevipalpis (assembly GCA_000671755.1). Classification (NCBI taxonomy): domain Eukaryota; kingdom Metazoa; phylum Arthropoda; class Insecta; order Diptera; family Glossinidae; genus Glossina; species Glossina brevipalpis. Next base: position 413,581 of record KK351016.1, on the reverse strand, counting down.
GCACGACGGGGGCCAATTCTTATAAAGTATTTTTCATTTTGATCTTGATTATCTGGAAATTGGTTGGATACAATGTTAGAACGAGATTACTTTAAAATAAAAGTAGTATGGATGGTAGTATTGACGACTTTCTTCGTTAGTTTTATGTTTAATCTTTTCGGTAATCTATTCCATTGCGCCGGCCATAACTAATGGTGCTGCTGCCGCCAATTTGGCCGCTAATCCTGCTCGCTTAATTTCTAAGAAACCGACAAGACGCGGTACACGAATAAATTTCAGTTTTCGGTTAAATTTCATTACCAACAATGATGAATATGAGAACTGTTTTAAGTTCAGTCTTGCGAACAATTTTTGTAGCTTGAAGTTGAACTGAAAGTTTCGGTTGTAAATTCTGAAGCGCTATTGACTCTTGCAAGCTCTAACATCCATTTCGAAACAAAAAACAATAACAATAATCCTATTAAGCCCCTTTGAAGAATTTTAAGTCGTCTCCGAAGCTTTATTCAATGAGATATATTGTATCAAATGATTTCTTTTTATCTTCCTATTTTTATATTTCACTTATTAAGCAATTAAAGAATATTTTTGGCGCAATTTGTTTTCCTGACGTGAAGATTCACTGTTTTTAACAATTAATATTGGGTGTATAAATTAGCCGAATTCATTTTTGGTGGCTAAACACCGGTTAATAAACCGAAATAATTTTTCCTCCCAATATATCTAATGTATTTGCTTATAATAGTAACAGTTTCTTTCAAGCCTGTCTAAGCCTTTTGTTTACTTTACTTTGTTGAACATTAATTAATTATATAAACATTTTTCTGAAAGGTAGAAATATTAATTGTTATCTTGGAAAATATTTTTGAAGGCAAACATTTACTTTAAAATATTTGAGTACAACAGTTTCTCCGATAAAAATTTAATAACTGGAAGAAATATAAAGCAAATAAAAACCTTTAAGTAAAAGCGACATAAAGATATATATATATATATATATGTGAATATATTTATGTATATATTGTAATATTATGACTTCATCTTTCTTCATAATTCGCTTTCGTGCATTACTTTCATTTTAATTAATACCAGTCATTGAGCAAACAGCTTTGTTCCTTTACTTTAAAGATCCTTCAATATTATAGGAGAACTCCGTGATTTTTACGAAACCTAATTTGTGTGTGCGCGCTGTGTGAATAGTGCCGTTGAATCTCAGTTATACGATTTCACTACCATAAATACGTATATACATAGTACACATAATCCATAGGGGGTTCATACAAACAGAAAAGGAAAATATGTTAAACTTGGCGCTGGGCAAGAGATGATCAAATGCGTTGCAAAACATATATATCTCTTGATTATTTCAGTCTATTTGTGCGATCACATTTGTACGGCAGCCACATTGTTATGAGCCAATCGGATGTTTTAAATTTCCAAACTAAAACTTTTAGTTTAGACCGTAGATGAAGTGGGAAAATGTGCATGTCATGTTAGCAAGTGTACAATCGCAGCACATATTGGTCTGAAATGCGGCAAAAGCATTAGCGTGGATTATATAAAATCTAGACGGAAAAGTGGACAAGCCCAAAGTAGAATACAATTTATAATCTTTAGCCTATCTAAGGTGCTCATTTAAACCCTAATCCAAACATTACATAGTTTAGTTTAGTTTAGTTTATTTTTAATTAATTAATGACAATAATAACAAAGATTACTGTAATAATTAAAATTAAAAATACATAGGGTCAGTTACAGTAAAAATATTTTATAGTTTGTAAAGTATTTGGATTCTTGAGAATCAGAAATTCGTTTTAATCCGAATCAGGTAGTATACAAAAAAGTACTAAAATATTTAATTGTTATTACATAGAACAGATGTGTTGAGTAGTGAAACTATAATGCAACACATCGGTTTGTAACCATGTTTGGACACGTTCTACTAAAATTTCTCACAGTTTTAGTTAACTAAGTGTATATTGTTTTCATGACCAGTCACAATATGGAACAAGAAGACTTTTGAAGTAGCTGTGCACACGTAAACCATCGTCTTCCAACGCCTCCCGGCTTCAATTCATATGGCACCTAGTTCACCTAGTTGCTTGTTAAATTCTGAACGATTTTACAAGTTCTTCTTGCGTTTGACGTGCTTTTTCATTTTCAAACATTTTCGAAGCGCCTTTCAGTTCAAAATAGCATTTAAACCAGAACCCACAGATTTTTCTTATTAGCCTATTGCAGTCTTTCTTGACTTTCTAGCTGACTTAAAATTTTCCTTCATATTAAACATGGAAAATAAATCTTCCCACTAAAAGGTGGGATGAAAGGTTCGTAGGCTGACACATAGAAGGCGCTACTAGTATTAAATCCATATGATTTTTAGTTAGCTCTAACCTTCAAAAGACACGTGTATTAATTTGACAGCTGTTGCGCTATTAGTATGTGAGTTATAGCATTTTTAATGAAGCAACTTTTGTTAGTTTGAAAAAATGGATAAAAAGGAATTTCGTGTGTCAATAAAAATATACGAAAAATACGAAAAAAAGTACTACTGAAGCCAGGGCTCGGCTTGATAAACATTATTCGGACTTTGCACCAGGAAAATCAAACGCAGAGAAGTGGTTTGCTAAATTTAAACGTGGCGAAATGAGCATCGAACGCAGTGGACGCCCCAAAGAGGCTCTTACTGACGAAAACATCAAAAAAGTCCACAATATAATTTCGGATAACCGTAAAGTGAAGTTGATTGAGATAGCTGAGACCCTAAAGATACCAAAGGAACGAGATGGACTTATCATGAACGAATATTAGGATATGCGAAAGCTCTGTTCAAAGTCGGTGCCGCGCGAGTTCCCAATTGACCAAAAACAATAACGAATTGATGATTCTAAGCAGTGTTTGGAGCTGTTCAATCGTAATAATTCCGAATGTTTACGTCCATATGCGACAATGCATGAAAAATGGCTCCATAATTTCACACCGGAGTCCAATCGACAGTCAGCCGAGTGGACTGCACTGATGAATCGACTATTTTGAGGCTAAAGACGAAGCGTACTATAAAAATGGTATCGAAAAATTATATGACCGCTACAATCGTTGTATCGCCCTCGAAGGCAACTATATTTAATAATAAAATCAAATTCTATTTAAAAAAAAGAATTTTTCTACGTTAGCCTTCGAACTTTTCAACCGATCTGATATTTACATTTTGTTGATATTCGATTCGATGTGAAAAAAACTATTGTTAACGCTTCTCTTAATAACTTAACCGATACCCTGAAACTTACAGTTTATGCTCTGACAACAAGTAGAACGTTATAGTTCTTCCCTGCCAAAATCTGAATTACGTATCCGCTAATTTTCTACTGGTTCAATACAGTTTGATTCAAAATGCGAAAAATTTTTTAAATGTTAAGGTTTCTGATATAAGATCTCCATGAAACGATCAATTTTGTTGGGACAATTATTAATGGATCGATTTTTTTTTGGTAAGTAAATTTAGCTTAAAAATGTAATGTTGTCCTATAGAGAGTGTCAGCTCACATTTTCTGCTATGCAGGAGTAACTCCTCAAACTTAAGTTGAGACTAAGGAAAGGGAATCTAAAATCAAAATCTGCCATTAGTGGCAATCTTGTTTTCATCGGAATGAGATATTAATGGACCGAGTAAATAGGCTTCGCGTACTCAGAACAAATAAAACTTTGTGTAGTTTTTTACTTCAAAATTTCCCATAAAATTAACTCTCACGACAGTTTAGAAAACACTAGCCAAGATCTGTTTAACTTCTTAGTTACTTGGGTGCGTTAAAGTAGATGTGTAGTGTAACAATACAATGCACTCTTTGAAACCGTATTTATCAAGCACGAAACTTCCACATATTGAAACGTTCGTAACAGATAGTTCGTATAGCTTTCCCTTATATATTTTTGCGATCTCAGCTATCTGCTGGAATTTATCGCTTGATGGTGCAATCACAACATCTCGAAATATTTGCAGCATCAACGCTACTTGTGGAGATGGTTGATTTCAGTAAAGAGCGCGTGTACGGTTATATTTTGGCGGAACCGTCATGTTTTACCTCGGGCTATATTCAGCCCTTGGGTTCTAATTTAATAGCGATTATATATTATGCAAGAAATGTTTTAAGTGAATTATGTTTCTTATCTTTTAAGCGTAACTTAATAGAAAATATCATACGAAGCAGAAAATTTTATTTGCTTCAATTAATGTCGCTCTATAAACATGATATTGTTAGTTAAGAATTTTTTTTGTAATTTTTATTTCAAAATAAATAAGAATTATATTTAGGTTCATTAGGTTCCAACAAATTCGGCATCATTTGCATATGACAAACCGTTAATAAAGAAGAAGCGGCAGCCGTATCTTCGTTAATGTTGGCAATAAGTTTAACAGACAAATGACCCTAACCAAAGAAACGATCTGACAATAAAAAAACCTAAAAAGTCTCGTTGATATCCAACAAACATAATCAATATAACGGCTACAGCTGCTCAAATATGTCTGTTAATATTCAAACATCAGTGCGTCGGCGCACCATGACAATATCTTATGATGATTTACATCAGAAATAAAGAAATGTGAAGAAACAGCTTAGAGTTAACTAACGACAAGAACAATACGTTTAAATAATAAGATGCTTTTAAATGTTTAATCCAATGACAGAATTATGTTGTTTTGCCGGCTTCGTCATCATGACGACTTCGTCGCTACTCAAAATAATGATCTTCATCAATAAGAACATAAAACATGGCGACTTAACTTATTTGATGGCTTTTATGAAGATTTTTAATTTTTTTGATTCAACTTATGATTAATAAAAAATAAAAAAAGAGAGAGAATCTAAATTTCGAAACTAATTAGCATTAATAATGAAATTCAGACAATTTAACTCGAAAAAGCATCGAAAGTCGTCAAGGTTTTAAATAAATTGTTGTTGTTGTTGTCAATCTTCATGTCAGTGTGTAGAACATGTGTTATTGCATTCAAGTTTTTTTTGTTTTTATTGTATTAATAACATCAATGCGTTGTACAGCACGAAGGAAACATTAACTCACGTTCAAATCATACATTCCTTACGAGATGTAAATATCATACTATTAAGTTTTGTATCTACTTTCTTTTTGAAAACACTGTGTCTTGTCGTATCGAGAAAATGATGGACACAACATCTCCTTTGGCGATGTTAACGTAAAAGAATGACGTCGGTTAAATAGAATATGCGAGACAGAAAGAAAGAGAGTTAAGCGCACCAATTATGATAAGTCGCCTTCATTGAGTCAAAGTAAAAACAAAATTCATGTCAAGTCGAGCACCTACTATGGATTATAAAATTGTGCCCAACATTGCCGAAGTGGAGGTATGTCTAACGGCGTTTGGACTTTTCGAGTGACTTATTTATCGAAATTCACATATAGTTACCCAACGTGCTGACCTGCTTTAGCACTCTGGTCGTTGTAAACGCCCGATGAATTCATTGAAGGTCTGGTGAAAAAATTCGAGTTATAATAAAAAGAAGGAAGAAAATTATATTCAGCTGTGCCGCATCTTTTATATCCATCACCTTTGTCTTAAAAAAAGAGGAAAAAAACAAATTTAAATGGTTGGGCGTGGCAGCCTTTTTCTTTTTTTCTTTTATGAAATAACGTGGAAGTTTTTAATGAGCACTGAGCGAAATATCCAAAAAAACAAGCGTGTTTCCTGGCTTATTTGATACTGTAGCGTGGCCTGTAATGGATTTGGATCGTCTTCAATAGCAACGAATGTGAGACAGCTTCCAATGTTTCTCCCAATTTTATAGCTAATATCTTCATTTTTGCGGCTAAGAGAATTCCAATAAATTGTTACAGTAACTTCTATTAAAACGTTTCAACGCTTTTTGTGGTCTTCTCCGTTCAAATGTCACGTTTCTGTTAGCTGTCGCTTCAGCAAATATTCTGCTTATAGACACTTTTTAAAAGCAACTCATCATAATTCCAGGTCTCATTTTAATATTTTTGACTCAATTCCTTTTACCTGTCAAATTTTCTACATATTGTCATTAATCTTTTCGCCAATCCCTAGCTGCATTAGGCTACTTTACTTTATCCACAGGTAAAGCATCATGGATCTACGTTTTGTTCTAATACTTGAAAGAACTTTTTTTGTCATTTTCATGAAGCCATCCAATTTACAACACCCAGAAGGAGCTTTCAGAACACTCGCAACATTAACATCACAACATCATCTCTTGACCGCAAAAGTAAAAATATCGGCTTCAAATTAGATAAAAAGATTGAAGGTTTTTACACGCAAGTTGCTATTGAAAACGGTCAAAGGACACACCCACAATATAAAGAGCACAAGAAACACATCTGAGGTATTGTGCTACATACAGCATATTGCTATATAGCTATATTGCGCTAGCTATTCTGTAGTATCTGTACAAAAATGGAAAGAACCTACTACGCCCATCCAATATAATAGGGTACTAACGCCTTATATTTCTGCGAAAGCGTTTGTAGCATCAAGAAAGAATCTTCAGGGCATATATTTCCTTTAAAGTGCATATATTTTTTTGATTAGTATCAAATTTGAAATCCAAATAAGCGTATCCGTCGATCCGAACGTTCATCTGTCAATCCGCGGTAACCATTTTCACGCTTGCAAAAAATAAGATACTTAAATAAAATTTGACAAAAACTCTGAGAGTTCTTGCATCTACATCGGTATTGAAAATAGGTCAAATGGATCAAATAACAGGCTCAGAATATCTCTGCTTTCTTTATCTTTTCCTCGCTACTCATAGACCACGCAATAAAAATTTCTACAGTTTTCCATAAAAACGGAAAAAAATCTGCCACACCTATCCAATATTATAGAGTATCGAAATTTAGATTTTCTGACATTTTCATTAAGATAAAGACAGAAAGGTGGAGGTATGAAAGACTTGCTACAATCCAATGGAATTTTCTGGGCTTGTTGTTTATATAGATGATTATTACGCACTTTTCAGCAAAATTTTCAGAAAAATTGAACAACCGTATTAGTTACTTTATTGTTGTAGCTGCAATCTAACTAATCTAATAAATCATATCAAAGCAAGCTCGATCATAAAAGAACGAAAATTGAACGAACTCAATGAAAAATTTTCAACTTCGTTTAAACTTAATTCGTTTACAAGAATAAATTTTGTCGTTTTAATTTAATAATTTCAAAATCATACATACCTATGTACATACGTAGTACACAAACACTTGTTCTATAAAAATAATGATAGAAATACGTAAACATAGAAAACAACCTGTCACTGATTAAAATGTCGCTAAACACGCACTTTGACACATGTTGCAACTGTCAAATATGCAATCCAGCTTGGCTTTTATACATTATTAACCAAGTGTACACTTTATTGAACAAAAACTTACTTTACTGTAATGGCAGTGCGAATTGCACTATATCAGTTCGTGTAGCGCAGTCTAATGGTCGTATGACACATGAATTGCTTTGAATTTAGTTGTCAAGCATGTAAAGTATATATTCATATATATATATATATATATATATATATATATAGATATTTATATATATGTATATAAATATATGTATATATTAATTCATAAATTGTTAAAATGTGTCAAAGTACGCACAATGTGGCCGAGCTTTTCAACAAAACGGTATAACATTTCCTGATACGAAAACAGAAAAAATAAAAAAAAAAACAAAAAAAACGTATGAACATAAAATCATAATAACAATAATGAATGAGTACGTTTGTATGTCCGCCTATGTGCCTGTGCTTTCGTTTGCTTATAAAAAGTTGCAATATAAAAAAGTCCGATTTAATTCCTGCATACACACACACATACATATCAATAAAGGCACATAGCAAAAACTCACTACCCAAACTACAAAACATAATAAACGTTCAAATTGTCAGCGCAATTGCCGGCCGCCTCGTACTCGTATGTAAACCCAACGTTAACTAAATATCAAAGGTTTGACTGTGTATGTATGCAAGTTTCCATAAATAGCTGGTTACGCACACAACGTTACTATTATGTACTTAATACATTTATGCATTTTCATAAGGCCATAGGCCTTTACCCGAGGTAAGTCTATAAACCGAAGTGGAAATAGTGGCTTAAACAGAAGAAATAAAGCGTATGGAAAAAAAGCAAAAAAAGATAGAAACAAAGTGTCCGGTGACATGTGCGTTTAATTTGCATGACACATGTCGATGCAGAAAATTGTACAACAACGCGTACAGAACCTTAGCAGAAGAATTCACAATGCCTTGCACGTACTATTGTTGCTGTATTTGTTACGCCATCATTAGAATATCGTAGTGCTATAGCTTTATGCGTATAGCTTTTCGCAAAGCATGAATGTAATTGTAAATGTTTGCTTTGTCACACAATGTAAAACATAACGATTTGTTTGCAAGACGGAAAATGCATGTATGCTACAAATGACACCTTTATACCCAACACTATCGAAATAGGTGCTTTGTATTGCATTCAAGCCAGAGTAAGAAGAAGAAGAAGAAGACGAAAAACATATTATTACAAACACACGCACATTACTAGCTACGGTGGCGCGCGTTACCATATAACTGCAGGAATAAAATATTCATGTGAAGTTGAAATCATTGCGGAACTGCAACGTTAAGAAAATGGGTTCCGGACTAAGCTTTTCTACTTTCTTAATCCTGGTCTCGAAAGATTAACAGTTTGCATCTAGACGTCAGCAAATAGCAAACAAAATGTTTGCCCTTAGACTTTGTGTTTACAATTTTCCATAACCAAAGCAGATATTTTACAAAACATAGTAAAAATAGAAGCAAAAGAATCAATTAAATTAGAATTTAGTAAAGGCAATGAAAGATATTTATTATGTATTAGGACCTTGCAAAAGCTTTCGTCAGTATCTTCTACACAGGTAAAAGTGTTAAATTAATGGGAAATACCAGTGCAAATGAGGGTTGAATTTTATAATTTTGATCGTCCCTAACCAAAACTATAATTTTCCATTTAGTTTTATTGAATTATTCAGTGTATTCAGTGCCGTTATTCATGGGACGCTCAAATTACATTTTCTACATTCATTGTCGACATTCATTTTCAACATTCATTATTTGAAAAAATATGCTATCGAAGCCCATAAAAAATTTCTAGAAGCTCATAGTGATGCTGCTCTATCATATCCCAATTATGGCTTTGGGTTTCGATGGTTTAAAAGTAGTGATGTCGGCGTCAAGGACGAAGAACTGTCTAGAGGACCAAAAAATTTCGAAGACGACGAAAACATCTAAACAACTTAGAAATTGATGAATTAACTGTTTCTAAATGTTTATATGCGGATAGAAAGCCCCAAAAGCATGGAAAATGGTTTCCAAACGAATTGAATGCAGATGTCATCTCGGACACATTTTGAAAAAGTGTTCAAGTATACATTGCTGCAGTTGGAATGGAAAATTTTGCCGCACCCAGCATATTCACCGGACATACCGCCTTCTGATTACTACTTGCTTAGATCGATGCAGCGTGGCTTGGCTAACACGCGGTTAGATACAAGCGAACTCGCATTTTAATATGGATGAGGTTGTTAATTGAATTAAATTCTAAAACAATTTAATTGATTAACGGAATTATAAATATTTTGATGTCTATTTCAGATTTTGGGATCCATCTGCTATGGATTCACATCTACTTTGAAATTCTTTTATTTGGAAACTTTGAACTAAAATAGTGTTTTTATAATCTTTCAAACTGAGTTCATCTGATTGCACTTTTCATCAAGTAAGAAAGCAGCCTTCGCTTTCTGGTCAATAGAAGCGCTGAAATAAACACAAATATATAAAAGTGTTCTTACATAGAAAACTCAATATTTATTACAGTTTCCAGTTTATTAGCGAAAACATTTCAAATATTTTTATTTTTCGCCAAAATAACTTTTTTTTTTGGCATTGTTGAACATTTCAAAAGCGAAAATCAAGAACTATTCTTCGCCTTTTAAGACGCTTGCAAAGTATTGACAGTTGAGAATAGATAAGAAAAGAAAATCTATATTTATAATATTGCAATCAGAACTATACATATAGTAAACATAATCAGATCTGTAAACGAACGTTGCAAAAAGTAGTACTGAAAAAATTTAAAAAATAAACTGACGGAAGTATGCATATAGACCGAGTCGCAAAGCGTTTCGAAATTAGCATAAAGGAATCGTAAGGGAATCAAAGAGGAATTCAAGGAATTTAAAGAGCGAAGACCAAGCTCTATTGTACTACGCAAAATACGGACTATTGCCTCCTGCTTGTCCAAAAGGGAATCTCAAGAAAGACATCTTTCAGCTTTTTTATCTAGTTCGGAAACAAATAAAATTCAAATAAAAAATAAATATATATATATGTAGATATACGAAGTTTATTATGAACGTGATATTAGCTCAGGACGGTTTGCACATTAAACTCCTGACTGGTCATGGCCAACACTGGCTATATAAGTGATACAATGAGCGCTTTAACTAAGATATTTTTTTGCCTTTATTTGAATTTCCTTAAACATCTGTCATAAGTATAAACGAAATATTTATACTTTCCCACACAGCAATATAAAATGGACTCGACTTTTATTTAAAGTGATATTCATTTATTCTTGTTTTGTGTTAAGTTTCCTTTTCTTATTATTAAACACTGATCTTTGCGGATATGATTGAAAGCCTCTACGGGCATAAATCTCGATTTTCGCGCTGTTGATGTTTCCGTTTATATTGCTTGTGAACGTAATACGTTTATAACATCGCAAATATCTATTCATTTATTAATAATTCGAATTTGTTACAAAGCATAATTATCTGATGCAAACTAATTTAAAATTTCTAAAATTAGTTGTACATATGCACATAGAAGAAAATGCTTTAATTGGCACAACCACATATTGAGTCTTATTTCAATGAAATTGTCAGAATAAAACGAAATGTAATATTTCATATATTTTCGTAGTTGCGCCTAGAACAATATTAATAATAAATAAAAGTCGTTTCCCATCTTTCGTTCAGAGAAATATACATAAGCTTGGTTTAGTTTTTTTTTTAATGTTTATTAAAATAACCATCAAAATACACGATACTATCGGTTGAATTTTAGGCCGAAATTCGGCTTTGGCCGAATTTTCAGTACCCACCACTAAATAACGTTAACTCAATATAGACCAAACTTACAATTTGATTGAAAAAAGAGAGTTTTTACTACAAAATAAAAGATATACCGGTAAATCAGTCAGTCAGAAGGTCCAATCGGGATCATCTTTAATCTAAACGAAATATAACAATGAGCCGAAGGCTTAGCCCTCCAAATAAATCGGTTTGGTAGATTATTCAACGGTGTGTATTATATATTTTTTAACGGACTATTTCGGGCATTAATCATTTCAAAACCCTTTCGTTGTTTGAACATATAATCGGACCTAGTTGGCCTTGAAATCGTATTCTCTACACTTGAAACGGAAAGAAAAAACCGACGCGCGCGTTCGTACGCTACGAGCGAAACAACAAAATTATTACACTCCCAGTGGTGGGTTTAAAAGAAAAGTCAAATCCCTCGTTTAAAATAGCAAACAAAATAAAAGTCGTACTAAAGGAATTCCAAAGTTAGGCATCGAATTCTTCACCATCAACAATTTCTTTGCTCGCTCCCATCAAATTAGAAATCTCCGTCATATCTGGTATATTTGCTTCCTGAAAATGTTGTGGTATATTTTCCGCAGTTAAATTATCGCCATAATCATTTTCCTCAGTATGTAAGTCATAACCGGACGGGCGAACGGTCATAGATAGTTTTGATTTCGGTTCACAAATTTCTGGGAAATTTTGTAGCATAGAATGCTTATCGCGAATACTACTAAGACGATTGCGAAAGAATTGCTGAATTTTGCGAGCTGCCATATGTCTTACTAATATCATCTGTTCAGTCTCTGAACTTTCTTGTTGTGGCTGTTGTGTTTCTAAAGCTCTATCCTCATGCAACGATTTCCTTAAATGAGAACCGCGATACCATGCTTGTATTTTTACGGCTGCACTTTGACGTTTACGTTCAACTGCACGTTTTTGTTCACGTTCCCGGAAGTATTCATACAAAGCGTCAATAGCTTCGGTATTATTTTCCGCCATCATATATGTCTCCATTAACCTCTGAGAGGCAGCTTCAATAATTGGCCGGGATGTTTTTATTTCAATCTCCGAAAATTTACATTTCATTATCAATTCATCCAGTATATCAATTTCGTTAAATTTCAAAAGGACTTCCTCTTTGCCCAGCTCGCAATGACGCTTAGCCAAGAATCGTCGAAAGCAGTCTTCCATGACTGTACAGATTAGTTCGGATTTCTCTTTGGAAATATCGCAGACACACATATCAGAAATGACTTCGTTCACAGCACACAAAGTGCGATCAATAACGCTTTTAGCCACACGTGCCTTCTCACGAGCGCTAATTACTGAATGCATGTAGTCGACGATAAATTGACATAAGCACTCCGTGGTTGGTTGGCAGCGGAGCACTTCACGCGCAATATCGGACAGGACCTCGGGCAAACCTTCAGGTACATTTATAACCTGGGAACGTACTTTTCCGCGTTGTATAAGATAAAGCATAATGTATGAATATATCGCGATATAGCAAAACCTTTTAGAATTCCCCAGAAAAAACAAGAAAGAACAAACTTCCCGTAAAACTATTTTTTTCCGATTAAATTGTTTTTGAAAGTTTTAACCAAGCCTTGCATGATGTTTTTTTAAAAAAAAATATTTATTTCAAACAAAGTGAATTTGGAAAAATTTAATCTGCATACCTTTCGAAACGAAATATAGTTATACATGAGTATGGATCAACTAAGAATAACAAAGCAAAGCGACAATTTCTTCGTTGTAGGAAAGAGCAATTTTATGCTTTGAACAGATCTTGAATAGACTTTCAAAATTCGATAGTCAGTGCAAAAGAAATACAATGAAAATGAACAGATTTCTTAAAGGAATGCATTTATCATTGCAGTCATTTTAACTCCTAATAATCATGAAGAGTGTAGAAGAATCAATAATCGCGAGCTAAATTTTAATTTAAATTAGTTTCATAAAATCAAAACTTATGTACGTGTAGTTCCTAAACATTTCCAGTTATGTAAACATGAGTAGTCGTACATGAGTTGGATTTTCTCATTATATTGTAGAAGAAAACTTAGAATTCTCTACTGCACTGCATACACGCACACACATATACATCTTGCTTAATACCGATGCATGGTATCATTGAAAGTGTCAATTAAATTGTTTCATATGACTTCACATGCACACGCACATATAAAACAGTAACTTGTTGCTAAAATAATAGACACACCAAAAACAAACAAACTATTGACAACAACAACAACATTCACTCATTTAAAACACAAGTCAAGCGCTACGTGCATATGGTCGCACATAAAACTTTTTCACAAAGATATACATCACACCACGAGAGTAACAGTTTTCGTATTGAAAACAATTTGACACTTGGCAAAACGCGAAAACTCGCTGAAATACCATGTGTCATAGCTACTATACCTTTTAACAATTGCAACAGCGGCAGCATACAATTGCAGTTTGTATTTCCTTTAACATTTTTGGGTGCTTATGGACGGACTTACCTATATATGCAATGTGCATACTGTGCATGGTGTGATGCATTGGGGCAAAGCTTTGGACTTACAATTCCCCGCTTTAACTTAGTTTAACAACCAACAACACAATGCTCCGTGGTTTATATGACATACATGAGAAGAGACTCACACACCACTACTACATAAGTAACTGCTGTAGCTGATATTGCTTCTGCTTGTTTGCTTGCTGCCGCAGTAATCTCACAATCTACTGTTAAGGCATATGTGTGCCAATTGTCTCAGTTTTCTCACTTCAACTAAACTCTCTTCCTCTCTCGCTCTCTCTCTCCTTTCTATATATCTGCACTTACCTCCTTGGACTTCTGCGTACGAAAACCTACGGACTTTACGACACCTATCTTGGCTATGTGTATGTGCATATGTATGTGTTTAATGCAAATGTATAAAATTGTCAATGATAAAAATTTTGTTAAACAGTTTTCTCTTGGCATTGTTTTCTCATTTCTTTTTTCTTTTTTTGAGATTTCCCTACCTTTTCAACGCCATCAGTAAAAGCAACACTTCATAACAAGGTACATGTGTGCGTGTGTGTGTTTAGTTAAAAGTTTCTTGTAATTGACCGAATGATTATGTGCGAGTATTTTTAATGCAACTTTGCCATTGCCACTGTTCGTTCGCTTACGTGGCTTCTATTTCTTCTTTAGGTAATGCATCCATAAATGTATGTATGCTAAGTATTTGTGTAAATAATAAATGTGCGACGTCAAATTTTAAACTCCACGAGAAATGATTGTCTCGGTATCTTTATGTATAGCATTCTGTAAAATGCTATGAATAGAATAAATTAATGACAGTAAGAGAAAAGAAATTTTTTTGAGTCTTATCGTTGACTATCATTGAATGATGGCATAAATGTCTTTATAGAGTTGTTTCGTCCGTTTTAGCATTTTGATAATTTCAAGGAAAACATGTTGGTTTTTTCATTCAATTTGTTAGGATCTTAGAGGAAAAAGAACCATAGCGTTTAATATTTATTATGATCTTCTTGAATTGAATACCTCGATTATTAATATGAAGAAGAATCGTAAAACTATGAAGATTTGATCGTATCTTTTTTTTCCGAATAAGTTGTATTGAAGACACTACTACCTGTGGTGGCTAAACCAAATTAATCGGGAAATATTGTAAGCTCATATGGATTAATTAGTTTTTTGATGACATTTTCTAAAATATTCGAAAGAATACTACGAAGACTACACTTAGTTCTAGAACCAAAACTTATTATCCCTCATCACCAGATCGGTTTCAGGAATATTACCATGTTACCAAACATGTTACCATTAATCAGCCTTATCATGTCGTGGTATATATGAGAGAAGGCAATGAAAATAAAAATTAGTACGGTAGTGTATTCCTAAAAAATTTCTTCCAACTTCAATGTATTTAAATCCGATTAAATGCGAAACAGACATTTTTATATTGAGATTTAAAATGAAAGAGCTACGAAAAAGTATCTTGAGTCCAACACTCTATACAATGTCCATTCCAGATTTGCCCATCGCTGACAATATTTCAACTGCAACATATGCATAAGATATAGAAATCCTATATATCCTATATATATATCTCGTGGTTCCAGCAATGTTTCCTACGAGTTACAAATTCATCTCACCAAAATTTGGCATTAGATAGAATATAATAATTTCTTGCGGATGTATGTAACGCATATATGAAGCTTGAGAAAGATCCATCTTCTATTATAATGATCGATTCAGAATCGTTGTAAGCTTGTCTCTTTGTAAGACGGATCGTTTGTCTGTTTGTCTAATGTCTTCCCATATATTATGGTGTTCAGCATACAATTTTTCATGGGATCATTTTTATGAAGACTCCCCCTATAACGGCCCGTATATGACAAAAATTTCAATTTCTCATAATGTTCGGCAAAAGTCAAGGGATATTAGTACTTTGATATGTAAAATAAATTTGAAAAATTTGCATCGAATGGGACCATTTTTGAAACCACCTAATCGTTCTTATGAAAAGCAGGCCTTTATTTCGTAAGAAGATCTAATTTTTAATATTATGTGTCGGAAACGAGTCCTCAATAGTAATTTGACTTGGAGATTAATTGTAGGAAGTTTGGACCACGCAGGTCTATAAGGGCTCCCACGGAAAACATATCTTAATATTCACGTAAAACTTTTGATATTCATATAACACTTTAGCGAACATCCAAAATTACGATGTATTGCACAGACGATTGCAAAATGAATGCTAGAAGATTGCAAAAGAATGAGGAAGCTTTATGTGAAATTTATTGATAGTTAACGAATAATAAGCTCGAAATCTATTGTGGCTCACTTCGAACATATAATGAAAAATATTTTAGAAGTCTATTGTGTTTGGACTAAACATGAAATATCTGCAGTAAAATATATTATATGCACTATGAAAATTATCGAAAATAATAATCAATATTAACATTAATAATATTACGAACGTAACAAACGAAGGTTTATCCCGAATGCTTAGAAGCAGTTTAATGCAAAGCAACAACAATGATAATTATAACAATAAAGAGAAAAATATTTGTGTTGTAATTACCCGCAATACGGAAAATACGGTTTTTTATTTTACGCTTATATGGGATTCTTACAACTCATTTTAACTCTTTTAATCTATTACGCGAAGAATCTATGTTACGATCGCACATTCAATAGGCGCATAGAACAGTCTTTAATACAGCGGTCGCGAATGCATTAAAAACAATAACACTAACAACATGAACAATTTAAAGTTAGTATTAGATTGAATCAAGCAATGGGAATAAATAAATAGTAATGAATTCAAAGAAAAAAATATAGGCACGCCCTTTTTTAGCGTATTTACTATCTAAGCAATTAGTTACAAATCACATATTATCATTGTCTACAATCGACATCGCAAAGTCGCAAAGAAAAGCTGGCAAAATCGTTGTGTGATATATATGCGAATAGTTAATAGTTAATGTTAAACACACAAACCAATATAAATTATTTTATTTTTCTAGTTTGATCGTCTGGTCGCTCATATTTGAAAGATTGTTAATTGATTTCAGATAGAATATTTGGTTATTATGCAATTTAACGTTTGCGTTTTATTTTTTATTTTTTTACTTCGGTTAAAATTATAGCAAGAAATTTATATTATATCTATTCTACGTGCTAACATTTGAAAATTGTTGTTGTTGTTGTCAATATTGTGAAATATGTTACAACAATAATTGTCACAAATTGAACTCATGTCCATTTGCGAACCAGTTGTCATGCACAATAATCAACTGACAGGTGTAGTCGATTAAAACAAAGTAAAAAGATTTTATTAAATTATTGAATTAATATCTGGATGTGATTGTACCGAGTTCTTTCGTGTGATACTCAGTTTTTATTGAAATTGTTTTTCATTTAGATTTAGAATATATTCTAGAAGCTTTATATTTATAATGGTATCTAAAATAAAACCTGTGTTTCAAATTTGGCACAGTTAAGTTTTATGTTACATTACTATCGTGGACTTAAAGGACCACTTTTCAAAGGATCGTTTATACAGAAGGGTCATATTTTACATTTATTTTACATGCCAAAATACTAGTTTCTACCAAATTGTGTCGAGAAATATGATAAATAAAAATTTTTATATCCTAGACCTACCTTCTACGACACCGATCGAATCAGAATCATTTTCTGGAACGATTAAGGTTGGTCTATCCGTCAGAAATTTGTTCACATACAGTGGTTTTCAATAAAATTTGATATGCTAACATGTTTTGGCCTAAGAACGACCGCTATGGAAAATGAATTCGATCGGACCATTTTTACGAGCACTTCCACCTAATGTTCCGTTTGAAAAGAATCTCTATATGCAACGCTTTGCCTAACACAATCTATCGTCAAAAATACTACGACCAAAGTAGTCGTGCGGTCGCTTTTGTTACGAATCGTATATCACATCGAATGCATTTAAATCAAAATTTTGCGTAAGTCATGTTGGAAAGTCAATGACTCCATTTATTGGCTACGCCAATAGATAACAAGTGATGCACTTATGAGCCATGTTTGTGGAGAGATTCAATACAACAACCATTAAAACTCTTCAAGTTTAGATTAAGCTCAGTACCACCAGGTTTATAAATAATAAAAGAAATCGAAGGAAGTAAAATTTTCTGCTGGAAAAAAACTTTCTGCAATTTATTTTCATTTCTTTAGACCTTTTTGTAACTGAATTAAATAATAAAAATTTGCGGCATTAAATTACATTAAAATATTGCAAAAGTTTGTAACGGACAGTAGACCACTATGGTATATATCGGTCCATGTTGCGTTCTGTTCAAGCTACAGGTCGCAAATTTTTGAGATATTTTGAAAAAATTTGATACATTAATGTGTACAAATACTTTACATAACGCTCCGAACATACGTAAGGTACGACAACTCTCCATAAAATGAGTTATTTTGAAAAAGACGTTGAATCGTTGAATAATAGTATTTCAGCATATTGAATTGATGTGAAAGATTTTGTCCTAGTAGTTCGATTTTTTAAAACTTCTTCAATAGGACTGTTCCTACAAAAAGTAATCCTATATACGACAAAGATGTTCAACCTTTAATATTTCGTAATTGAAAATGTTCCATAACAGTAATAGGACATAAAAATGAACTGCACTAAATCGTAAGTCTGGGTCCAGTTTTATATAAGAATTCCCATAAAAAAGAATGTTTTATGCGCCGACAAAGTCTTGCGACTTCAAAACAAAAATAGGCGAAGAATAATAAAATCTTTGACAAGAAAATTAATTTCGTTAAAATTCGAACGTGTCAGTCCACGTTTCGCATTTGTCTATCTAAGAAATCCCATGAATAGTTTACTTTTAAGCGAAAGCCTTTCATAATGAAAATAAATGAAGTATCGTATTTGGAGATGCGGTGTATGTGGTATTCGAAGGTCGGTCTTGTCCATCTATAACGCTTTTAATTGTGCTTAGTGAATTATTGAACCGCTAATCGGAGAGTTCTGCAAACTTTAGCAGTGAACACAGTGTATCTATCTATATCCTTTATATAAATACATGCAAACATATTCTTTGCTTAACACACCTGTCACACACAAGCTTCATAAATGTAATATTTTAAGCTCTTAATTAAAATCTTTTCACTAACTGTAACTATTAGCTCAATTAACCTAAGTTTTTACATATATTTTGTAGTATATATTTTTGGATTCACAGTAGGAAAATACTACAATTGTATTACTTTAACGATCCTTGTATCTCTTCGGAACAATACAGAACTTATACTTGGGCAAATCATCTGGAAATTAGAAGTAACACTAAATAGACGGCCATATGAATGTGCTATTTAAAATGATATTTGTTTAATTTCATTCTAAAAAAAGCCGTTCAGTTAGATAAATAAAATAAAAAAAAAAATTAAAATTTTAATAACAATTTTTTATGTCGTTTTTGTGTTACTTGGTGAAATCCAGAAAAATATGATTTCGTCTTTTATGTGATGGTTGTACGTATATGAAATCTTCACGGACTCCATTATAATACGTCGTTATTATCATCAATAATTAATAACCGCCTCCCAGCATTCTAGTCCTAACTTTTTATCTCACACCCATTTAAAGATTTTTGATTCTTATTGTATGAGTGAACTCTCTGTCCGTGTCTTGCTTTGATAATAATAATACAAACTCATACATACAAAAATACACATACAATACTATACAAATAAATCAATCAATAACGATTAATTGAACAACAACATGAGTAAAAACACATACGTGTATGTATATAACGTAGGAATATATGCGCACATGTTCGCGCAAACACTGCATGAAATGAAATCTTTTGTGAACATATTGAACGCAAGCAATCGTGTATTACTTGACTGCCAATGATGAAGATGACGATGGCTGCTGATGATGAAGCATATCAGACACAATTTGAAATAAAAGCAACCCAGAGTATATTGAACAGCAAGAAAGGAACGACGACAACAAAAACCAAAGAATGCCCTAAACAACTTTGCGTTTTCATTGGATTCCAAATGAAAAGATTTCAAATAACGAAGTTAAGCAATTTACTCAAATGCTAATTTATGGCTTATGAATCCACAGGTAGCAGTAAAAATGAAGTTAATGCATAGTTTATGTGCGCACATATACATATACACGCAAACACAACAGAAAATGCGTGAATGTTCAACAACATATGCACGCATCTATCGAGTTATTCAGTTATATCATTATATACACTCAACTCAGAAACCATGTTGAGATCAATATACACTCGTACATCAACATCATCACCATATGATATGAAATACGTAAGCTATATAAAATAACAACAAGCAAAAAACTACAGCAACAAGGAAGTCTTCACAAACTCAGAAGCTACCATTCTAAACATAAGCAAGCAGCAGCAAGAAACTGCCTACAACGCAAAGAAATTGAATGGCCGACTGACTGACGTTTATATACGATCAGCTATTTACACTTTGCAATGGTGTTGGTGCTAGTGTTGCTATTCCGAGATCCCAAACTAAGAACATGAAATAAGGAAAAAACTAAATTCAAAGTCATAAACAATGTGTGTAAGCATTGCCGTGTGATTATCAAATTGAAATACAATAATAAACAACAACAACAACAACAACAACAATGGCAAATTGAAGAAACAGCATTTAGTTGCCATAGTTGACAGATGAGCAATTGTTACCATCAGAGTAAACGTGTATTTGCTCAAAAAATTTCGTGTTTCTGCTCACATCTTCTTTCTGTCTTCCTTTTCTTTTTGTCTTTGTGAAAAAAAAAATGAAAGCGCAATACTTGGCAACTTTTTGCGCATTTTACGGAGGAGATCAAGACTATTTCGTATGTTCGGTCAGTGAACGAAAATTTTTGAACTATCGTGCGCATCACTACGAACAACTTTCATCACCTTCCTAATGACAATAACAGCTTCATAGATTGGCTATGTGTGGTCCTGCTTAAGTACAAACAAGCAAATAAGTCTGAACTAAACTGAAAGACTTCGTTATCATTAGACAGAATTTCGTCGAGATCAGACTTAAGACCTACTCGTTTATACGGAGATCTTACTTCCGTTACTTGAAATACGCATTTTTTGAATTTCTAATTCATCCGAAACGTTGCATTTTCGTGTAAATACTTAAGTCTGATTTAATCAACTGATCAACTATGTCTGTAAATATTCCTTCAAAGGCAGGTGCTGCTAATTGGATTCACGTTGATCGGAAATCTATATACATTATTGTATATAATTTGATCAACTCTATACTAGTATTTAATATCATCCAAAGAATGAAAAGTCGCGACGCAAACTTATATAAAGGACGTGACCATAGCATCAGCCCAAAAAGAATCGTATTTTTACAATTTTTTATAATAAAATAATAAGAAAAGTTTATTGAGAGGTAATATCGCTGCAAATTTTTAAAAAACACTTTTTTTATTGGCTTAATAAAAGTTTTGAATCTTCCATCATTTAAACACATGCCAACCGCACAAAAATCAATGCTTGCAAAAAATTCTGCGAGGTGCACTAGACATAGATGTAGATATTCTTATACCCACCACCGAAGGTTTGTAATTACCAAAAGGAAACTTCGGAGACTCCACAAAGTATATATATTCTTGATCAGCATGAAAAGCATGTCCGTCTGTCCGTCTGTGTTATGTCTGTGGTAAACTTTCTACTAGTCACAGAAATGATGGTATCGTCTTCAAATTTGGCACAAACATTGGAAGTTCTCGCACACAAATTGGTATTGAAAATGGGCCAAATCTGTCTAAGGACGCGACCACAGTACGACGTAGAATAAGAACACCTAAGAACAACTGCTTTTGGAAGCAATAAAAAATTGGATTTTTGTCCATTACTCGTAAACCATAGATACAATTAGAAAAATATCCAAAAATATTGCGCAAGCTATCCCGTATTCTCTGTGCAAAAATGGAAAGGACCGACCGCGCCCATTCGATATAATAGAATATTGAAATTTAATTCTTTTTGTGAAAATGTTTGTAATATTAAGAAGAATTCATCAGAATCTTCTTGATCTATATGGAGTTCGGAATCCGCCTAGAAACATCCGTCGGTACGATTGTCCGGCTGTCTGGCTGCTTAACTATCTAATGTCTGTCGTAAACATTCGCCTAGCCGCAAAAATGAATATATCGGCTTCAAACTTGTCGGAAACAACGAAAGTTCTTTCATTGCCACGCCCACTTATTACAATTGAGTTTTTCACTCTTTTTTAAGATAAGGGTGGTGGGTATAAAAGATTCGGCGCAACCGAATATAACTTTCTTTTTAGTTTTTTTTAGATTCAAATTTGGGTTAATCACACGCTTGCCGGGGAGACTTTTCTCGAAAATAATATTTTTCAAATATTTACTTCTTAATTTCTATTTTATTGTATCTCTAGATAGAGCAATTTCGAGAAGAGCATATTCGTCGAAGATTTTTTATACGAAAAAGCCTCTTTTGCTGCAGCTGTCAAGCCCGGAACCGCAAAGTTTTACGCTCCACGTGTTGCGAAATGACACAGAAAGAATATTTCGAACTCGGAAGCTAACATCAGGATGTGCCGCACCAACCTTTAAATTCTTGGTAGAAGCATTGACTGTTTTCAAGTTTTTCGCAGCGAAGGTACCTATTGTTCAGGCAAAATTCGTAAACATTTTCTAAAGACAACAAGTTCCTAAATTAGTGAAATTAGAAATTAGTCTGCAAACTTTCCAGCACGGACTTCTTTC
Organism: Glossina brevipalpis; assembly: GCA_000671755.1. Lineage (NCBI taxonomy): Eukaryota > Metazoa > Arthropoda > Insecta > Diptera > Glossinidae > Glossina > Glossina brevipalpis. The sequence goes on along the minus strand of KK351016.1, from coordinate 391,105 downwards.
GAAACCGACACCTTTTTTGAGTGCCTTGGAAAAAGGAAAAACGAAGGAAAACATTTTCATTGAGTCAATTAAATCTTTTTCACATATTCTAGTACATTGGAAGCATTTCTTAAACGAATCGAAAAAAAATTTGTGAATAATATATCGTAATATCCCCCGTAAGCACCATAATAAAGCTTTATATTTGACCAGCAAACTAATAAATTATTTTAAACAAAGAACTTTAATTCCGACTAATCAAGCGAACCCGAAAAGAAAAAGAACATAAAAAAGACGGAACAGAAAACTTTTCTATGAGCATGTTTGTTAATAGAAATAAAAAAAAAGTAAATTTAATCGCCAACGATAACATAAATCAATCGAATTTATTGGTCATTTTATATACAAAGCAATCATCATCTTTTTGGTCGTAGCTTCCATTACAAAAGGAAAATAAAAATTTAAGGCAAAAGCAAAAACCTGAAAGAAATGAATAAAAACAATTAAATCATAATTCCCCATTCAGATCTTAAAACTAAGCAAGGATTCAAAAGGTTAATAGCTATTGCATAAATATGCTGCTTAATAGCAATAAAATATGAATCGATCCAAATTCAACTGAAATCACTTCTTTGATATGAAAATATATTTATGAAATTTTTGCGACATATTTATATCGATGTAAATTTTATCTGGCAGGATCTTTTGAACATTGACAGACAGGCAGGGTCTGCCAAACTTTATAATAATGACTGTAGTGGTCAATAACAATTTTTTCATAAGAATGTTTACAATGTTTTTAGCGTGTTCAAGGGCACTGTATTCGATCTTGAAATCAGTATTCGCCTGCCCGATTTGATTTTTATTTTTATTTTTTTTTTTTTTGGAATCTTTGTTTGATGTTCTCTAATTCAATTATTCTGCAAATAAAATTGTTGAGAAACAAAGAATTCAAGTCTCAGCACTGAGTGGTCTCACACCGTCATAAGTGATCTCTATATGACTATATTTAGATCTTTAGTTACGTGAAGGTTTGTGTTAATTAAGAAAAACAAATGTGAACATCATGAGTTCTTCCTGGACGTCTGAAATCTTTAGAAATGAAACCTCATCCTACGAACTTTATTTTAGATGTAGAGGCGAGAACAGACAATAGGTCCTCTATATATAGCATTTGACGTGTATTGGACTACTGAAGTACTTGTTAAAGCATGACGCGTTGTGCTCTTTCCTGTTCTCTGTTTTGAAGAGAACCAAGGTATTACATAAAAAATTTTTATTTCTGTCTAACAAGAATAGTTGAAATGACTTCGAAAGTGAACAAAATAGTTTGATATAAGGCCTGCATGCGAATAGATGAAATAGATGCTTTCGGACGGCATAGAAAGAGATTTTTATGCCAATCCAATATTTAGGCTATGCGTGTCATATGAACCAAGTTTTTTGCCTTGAGATTATTTTAACACTGTTCTTGATTAAAGCATCTCGTTTCAGCATCACTGTTGCAAATTTGAAATCTTCCATAGAAATTCTGCCTTTGGATTTCCATTCAAGATTAGAGTTTTTTGTACTTGGATCAGAAATCACTTTTATTTTTATTTTTTTTTTTTTTTTTGTAGACCAGTGTAGTCGGTCTCAGTGGTAAAAGAAAGATTGCTCATAATTCGCATGCGTTAGCGTTTCACGCCCAGCATGGATATCATCTGTCAGTTGGCCATTCATTGCAGTTTTGTATTAATTCGCACAATTTTTGAATTCACTCTGTACTCAGATTCAACAAATATGCAAGATAAGTGTTCAATGGCGATGATATGGTCAGTTTATTCGTTTGTTTATTACACAGATTCTCTCACACAATCCAATGATTCATTTGCCTTATAAAATATATAAAAAAGCAAGCTTGTATAGAAAATGCATTCTTCTGCATCAAGAGGTAAAGGGAGAAACTTTTAATGAAAGAAAGCAATCAGATATATTCAATTAGATCTAAGAGAATAAAAAGAAGAAAAAGACTACTCTTTTTTTCTAATATATAAGTGGGTATTAATTCAAGTAAATAGCTCCAAAAGAGCCTACGAACAGCAATGATGTGAATTGAAAACGGACTCGCGGTCATGTCAACACAATATGAACTCATAAGTTATACAGTTTGTTCGTTGGTATATATGTGTACTATGAGCACTATCTTCTGTCTTAAAACAAAACTATGATTTAAATTCAAATAAAAGTTACATAGTTTCATGATAATTTTCAATTCAAATAGTTTTTTATATACATAATCAACATAATTAAACATAATAAATAAACACACTTATGGCATACGTCATAAATAATGTACGGATAAAAATCTCGTGGTAAATTATATGCATTTGTCCACAAATTTTCTAACTGGATGAGAAATTTATAAGAGGGTAATGTTCATTGCGTAAATACTCTTCCTTTACATTACTTGGGAGAGTCTAGAAAGGATGTTAATATTAAGAAAAATATCTATATTTACTTACTTAGTTACGCATATGTTCTAACGAAGTTCACGGAAGGCATGTAAACGGATAGAAACAGCCAACGGCCAACCACTTGAGTAAATAAGAAAAAACTTGATTCTTGGATCTTGAGAACTACATGAAACGATCTTGAAGAATAAAAAGGAAAGAAAAGGCACTAAGGAAAGCTTACCGAAGCAAAGTGCATCCTACAGTGAAATACATCAGCCTAACTGCAAATATTTAATGAGAATTGCAGTGAGTTGAACGACAAACATTTCGCAAAAATGATATAAGAAAGGTTGGATTCCATAAAAGGCGCATATAGAATATCATCGTTTTTCATTTTTTTTTTTTTTTTAAATCTAAGTTTGGCAGAATTTCTGATTGATCGATGAAATAATTCTAGTAAATGTCTTTGACACCATCCATAAAAACTATTGATTTTTTTCCCTTAAAACCAGAATATGAATATTTGTATATTTTTTGTCATAGAAACCTATTGCTTATCGCTAAAAGAGGGAAAGAGGGTATTTTTTTTTAAACGCCAATGCTTGGAAGCTGAAGATTAAGGGAAGGGAATTCACTTTTATGCCGAGTTTAAAAATTTTCAAATTAAATTTTAATAAGGTAACCGTGCATTCAATTTAACTTCCGGTATCCGATGATATGACGGTGATATAAACTGATTGAGCGAAATTCAATTCACTTTTCATTATCATGAATTACAAAAGCAATGATAAACTTTAGTTACCCGTAGTTATCAAAGTAACTTAAAAATCCATTCAGCATTTCTGAAAACTCATATGATTTGACAATAATTGTATATAAAGTATTGTTGAATATAAAAATTAAAAGCTATAAATGACAGGAAAATATATTAAATAAATATTCATACATTCTCATACATCCACTGTAGGTATATCTCAATTTATACGTATTTATATTTATATTAGAGCAACGTATCTGAAACTCGCCGCTCTTTGCATTTTTTAGAAGTTTTATCAATGGAAGTATGAAAGTATGGCCCTTTTGCTATTTAGTTGCATACCCAAGTGTACACACACTAGCTGAAGGCAAGTTATATACAACTGCGTAATCGGCGTAATATTTTGGGCGGTTTATTTTATGCGTATATCCTTCGGTCCTTTTGTAACTTTTAATAAGATTTCTTCTCCTTAGGCAAAGTTAAGAGATTTAAAGAAACAACAATAATTTAATTACGTGAACTCTATTGCGGATTCTTGAAAAATACAAATGCGTGAACTTTGTTAAAACCGGTGAAATCGTGTGGGAACAAAGTGAAATGCATTTTTTTGAACTATTTTAAATCAAAATATTTGCAACTCACTAAAGTGCGAGAATCGGAGTTATTTTTCAAGTGAAATTGAATAAGAAAGAAAAGGAGTCAGTGAGGGGGAGGAGGGTGAGTGGGGGCTTACGACATGTTATCTTATTACAATAATTTTACGAAATTATAGACTGGATTTTTCGTATATATCCATCTACTTGGATAGGCGAATTTTCATCTAAGCACTGAGTTTATGGAGAAATTGACCAGTTTTATACACTCTCACTACAATTAGAGACGTCAGTTTACTATAGAATTTATAATGAATTTATAAAAAATTGTTATGTATCGAGATTTTAGAATCTGACTCTTTTTTTTGAGCTGAGCCCAGTATTGCATGCAAAGCCAAATCTCTTATTTTGCTTTTCCTCCTTTTGGAAAGATTTTTTCTTAAGAACTTGAAAACAATAAAACAAATATATATATAGTAATAATAGTGACTTTGTTATTGAAACACATAATTTAATGTATAGTGATGTAAGTTTCTTTTTTAATAACCCAACTACAACCCTCCATATCGTAATAGATAGCTTTGAAAAAAAATCTATATTATATTAATAAATATCTTCAATCGAATGTCAATAAATAAATTATACAAAATTAAAAAAAGGTTAACTATTCATATTAAACTGACAATTAAATTAAACTTATCCGTATTACTTACACCGAAGTAGGCATTGCTTTTCTAAAAACGAAAATTACCACTTTTTGTGTCCGCCAGCTTACCCCAATTCTCGTAATTACTACGAGCCTCTCATGCATAACGCTTATTACGAAATAATAGGAAAAAAATTTAATCCTGGAAAAAGGAGAAAAAATAAAAATAAATTATTATATAATTAATAACAATTGTAGATTTTTAAATACATTGCCAGAACAATGCTTGATGAATGCAAATAAAGATCGACACAGAAAGGAAGATAATATCATATCAAGTTCGTAGCTGCATATGAGAACGTATTTTTGTAGACATAATTTAGATTTCTTTTACGCGTGTGGTGGAGGGTTTAATTTTTTCAAAAAGCTGAGACATAAAGCAAATAAACCAAGAAATGCGTTTAAGCTGCTTAGAAAATATTGATCATCTTATACGAATATACTCATGCGTACGTGTTTAAGCAAGCACGTCTAAGTGATTATCATTAGGTTATTACTATCATTTTGTTGTCTATGACCAATAAAATGATTTATGTTCCTGCACGCTTCTCTCACAATGTAAAAATGAAATTAATGTTTATTTCTTCAAAATTCTTGGTCTATCAGTCAGTCAGTCAGTTCCGACAACCCCTAATTATCGCACACCTTTTTCCTTCGCTACCTCTCTTTTACACCCATCGTATCTTTTCTTCAATAACAGTCTCAGTTTTCTTCTTCGCATCCCTTTATTTCTGCTAAACTTTAATTTAATTCAAATAAGTGATTTATTCGTTAAATGTCAGGAAAATATCGAATTAAACAAGATAAGCAAACGACTGCACGGTGTAAGGGGATGGTGGATTTATGACCAGATATTTATCTCTCTCTCTCTCTTTGTGTCCCTCTCTATCTTTTGCTTGCTGTCCTTATTGATTCATTTTGGAATCATTGCATAAACTAGAAAATATGTGACTTTCTTTAGTTGTTTGTTCGGTTTAAAAGTTTTCTGCTCAGCATCATAAGCGTTCCTAATTCAGTTTCGTCCATCAGTGCACGACATTTAAAATGGTCTAATGAAAAAACCATCCTAGTGCCAGAGCACAACGCTTTTTATATATATGTATGGATGTATGTATGTATATACTTACATACATGTGTAGGAAATTTATTAATATTTGTTCAGTTTTTCTTGCTGGCCTGGTCGTCAGAATATTTATTTTGTCGTCTCTTGTCTTCCATGTATTTGTATGCATATCCTGGTGACTGACAGTCGCCGCGCGGCCATGATGTTAAATGCCAAACTTTACTTTCCTTATTGTCCCTAACTACTCGTGTAAGTTTGCGACATTGCTGACGTTGATGTTGACGATTTTGGGCGTCTGTCTTTTCTTTTCTTTTTTGTTTTGTTTGTTATATCTCAACTTTTTCTCTTCTACTCTCCAATATTATTACTGACTTTCGTAAATACATTTCTTACGTTAGTGCCTCAAATGTCAAAACGGCGCTGGGAGGAGTATGTTTGTTGATTCTGCGTTCTTGAAGTTGATGCTTTGGCTCGTTCCTGCAATTTTTTTTTCTTTTTTCGTCATCACCAATTTATTTAATGTCTAAATAAATTAGAAAAGCCATTGTTCTGCTCGCTATTTATTTCTGTAGATGTATAGATGAAGTTAACGCCGAAGCAATGCACCAGCAGTTTTTTTTTACTTTTTTTTGCTTTTGAACTTAATTTGATTAGAAAATTTCGTTTTTCTATTGTTTTTTGATTCTTTGTTTGAAGAAATTCTTTAATATTATTCGAGGTGTTTACAATAACACTTATCTTATGTTAGACAAAAGCCGAAGAAATTTAAAATATATACAATTTTTAAATTAATTTTATATTAAATATTGCATGGAATCCTCGAATATTTACTTATAAGGACGACGTAACTAGAATATTATAAATATAGTGTAGATCGCAGTAAATACAAGACCAAAAAACAAATCGACGCAAAGCCTAACTTGCCTGACTTAGTAGTAACGGGATTAATTAAAATTCTTTGAAAACATTTCAATACTTCGAATAATTCAAAAAATATATCTGAGCTTAAAAATCCAAAAAAAAACTTTGCATAACGTTCAGTACGATTTTCTTTTCTAGCTTATCTTTTTTTATAGCTTAACTTCGAAAATTGTTGAAATACAAACTATAATAAAAACATGTTCACCAAAAGGGTAAATAAGAATATGAACATCAAATGATTGCATTACGGTAAAAATTGTAACTTCTCGTCTAAATTCGTTTATAATATCTACGAGAAGTTTCTATTCTGAAATATTACTTATACTCACAACTATTTTATAAGTAAAATGGTATCGAGCTGTTAATATACATTTAAGAGCGCTTCTAATTTGTAAAATATCAGACAACACAACACAATATTCTTCTCACGAAAGGGGTTGTCCTTAATACTTTGCCAGATAAGAATAACTTTGAATAATATCTGCAACAATGATCAAATTTATTTCTATATTATTGAGAAAATTTCCTCCAGATTCGAAACTTTTGAATACGTGTTTGTAATCAATTCGATTCGAATTTTAATCTGTTGAAATCAAATGAAAGCCCAAACGATAAGATTTCCATTGATCCTTTACATTTTGGCTCATTTGTTGCTTCAAACGATAGAATGTTTCAAGCGAATGAAATTCATTTCTTCGTATTTTGAAGACGGAACCCATAGAAACGTAATCCATAAGCCATAAGTAGATTGAATCATGTAAATCGAAAACATTCTTTTAAGTCTTTAGTTAATTAACAAAACAAAATGTATATAAAATTTTGGAAAGTTATGCATACAACTATCATATATATATATATATTTATATATACATATATATTACTAAGAAAGCAGAAAATATATTATTTATTATATGCGGACTGGAAAAAAAATAATTTTGATATATTTACTCATAAGAATAAAAAAGCATGTAAAGCATAAGAAAGCTCGAAATTTTTCTGCTAATGTGCATTTTCTTATCTCCTTCATAATATTTTGTTCTCAATACGGTTTCGAGGCCTCAATTATGAAATGGTACTCGTTCGAGTAGAGAATAGAAGAATTTTCATGGTATTTGACAAAAAAAAGCGCCTATTAAAAGCCGGTTTTAAACTTTAACGATTATATTTTGTATCGTGAGTGTCCAACAGTTATCAATAATGAACCCTTCTAGCGAAATTGTAAACGTGGAGGAAATTGATCGTCGTTGGGCTATCGTTTGACCTTTCATTTGAAAACTCTGTCTGTTGTTAAATTCTGTTAGGTAAGAGTCTGCTCCTTCTTTTCCAACTATAAAAACGTATGAAATTTTAAACATTTCACCAATTTATGGTGTTCCAATCGATTTGTTTCCTACAGCAGCCTATTCGCCAGGTTTAGCTTCTTGGCATCATTTTTTTCTTGCTAGAAATTTCTTACATTCGATTGCTCCACGTAGTGAACTTATGTTCACTTAGTAATACAGTTCGTTCTTCCTAAGTTATTCTTTTCAATTCACAGTATTAACTAAAATTCGACTAACAACGGACGCCAGCTTAATGTAATTCATTACCATTATAATATCACTTAGGTGAACAAGAGCCTATTAATTCTTAGCAGACTTCAACAATAAAAATCAACAAAATATCGTAACATTTTTGACTTTTAATAAAAAAAAAATCTTAATTAAATTTTAGAAGCAATTGAAAACATAAACATATTAGAACAACGCTGTTCGTACTGTAAATCATCTTAATATTCATATTTTCCATATGGCAGAAATAAATTACATGGAGAGTGGCATTAAGAAAACAAAGAGAGAGCGAGAGAGAGTGAATAACGGAGAAGAGATAGAGAGAGTGAGCATACTAATGTAGAAACTGTTTGAATTCTAAATGGGAAAGGAAAATATATCCAACGGATTGACGAGTTAGGCAGGCAGACATCTGTCTAAATAAGCGAGCGAAAGGGAAACCGAAAACGACGACAAATTGCCATAGCAAACTAAAAAATGGAAATGTTTTCTTTTTTTTTTTTTCTTTTTTCGTTTTTCATATATATGAGACGTACTTTTAATTTATGACACTCAAGCTGTATGCCGAGTTAATTGAATATGAATGTGCGTAACGAAAATCTATAGAGCAGAGGAGCTCTCTTCATTTATGTCTAAGGTTGCATAAGTTACATGTTGCGCGCGAGACCAATTGTCAAATAAGCCTCAAACTGTGAACTATTCTGCCTTTGTTGTCTTTTTATTATTCTTGGTAGTTATCTATCTAGACTAGAGAGAGTGAAAGTTTGCCTTTGATATCCTTCCAACTTTTCAGATGACATTTCGTGTCAAAGACAAAAATCTAAACATGTATGAATATTTAAACGAAAATGGAAAAATATTTCATGCTTTTAAAAACATACACTTATGTAATTGTTTGCATATACAAGCGTTTGTATTGAAGAAATTATAAACTCTGCTGGTAATGCCTGAAACGAAGAAAAAAAAAATAAATAAACTAAAAAGTTACAGAGACAACCCATTGTGTTGTCATATATGAATAATGTGCTCGTATGAGAGAATGCACAACAAATATATAACAAAGACACCCAAAAATATTTTCTGTGTCTTTTTACGCTTCATCATCATCATCATCATCTTTGTCGTCCGTCGTCATCATCGTAACATCTCCTCAGCTCTCTGCCTGTTTATCACGATCAATACAAGACCGCCATAAATACTAACACTGACACAGACAGCTTAACCGAGGGAAAAAAAAGAATGCTTTTATATATATGTTCACAAAAAAACATACATATTTACGAACCAAAAACTCGCTCAAACATATTTTGTCCGTCTGCTCTTGATTGTAAATCACTCAAAATTTGACATTTTTCGTTATTTTAAATTGCGTAACATTGTTTTATTACTTAAAGAAAGAAGAGTATTTAAGTTATACGTATATGTGTGGACATATGTATTGGTTTAATCTATGTGAGGACGTATTATTTTTCTACTTTTAGTTTTCTTCGATTATCTCTTAAAAAAAAAAGACTCCTCCTTAAATAACAATTTCGTTACGAAATCTATAAATTTTTTCATATCGGTTGACGTTCCCCCACCCAACCTCTCACTCTATCTCTCTCTCTGTGGTTAACTTAACTTAATACATAAATAAAACAAGAAACCTTTTTTTGGATCGCCATATTGTTTTTCAAGTGTCAATTTCTCATCGCTTCTCTTCTACTTCGTCTTCTTAATTTTTCCCCGCTTTCCGTTACAATTTCGTTCTATCTGCTGTCCGGTTACTTTTAGGTGGATTTTTATTGTCAAAAACTTGATTAGAGTCATTTTTATGTTTATTATTACTGTCTTTGTTATTGTTGCTGCTAGCACTTTTATTTAATTCATTGTCTGATGGCCGGGCCGCTTTCGTTGTTATTTTATGAGTTTTTTCTGTCATTTAGTTTCATTTTGTTATTTTATTAAAACCGAAATTTATTGAAAGGGTTTTAACCGTTGACATGAATTATGTTTATGTTTACCTATTTGTGCGTGTGTGTCCGGATATGTGTATATATATATACGTATATATATATATATATATATATATATATATATATATATATATATATGTTTTTATAATTACTCATTTTTTTTTTTTTTTTTTTTAGAGAATTTAATTAAAAGCAATTTTTTAGAACCAATTTAGGTGAAGGTTCGTGAGCTAGGCGATCATCTTGCAACCTTTGTAATTGAATTTTCAGTTATATTATCAGTCGGACAACTATCTTTGAATTTAACACACAAGACTTGATTAAGAAAAATTTCATTATCATTTATAGTCTCACTAGAACTGTTTGATAATTAATATTAGGAAAATAAAATTTTTTTTAAAAGTTGAAGATTCGTTTGCTAATTGAATGGAATTTATCAAGACCCAATCTTTACACCAATCGACTTACAATCATTTTCTCAATCGATGGAATTCTACAGGTCAGTTTCTTCCATACCCACACTCAATCTACAAATCGCAAATTTGACAACATTTCAATAAAACTCGAGGCACTGATAAAAACGAATTGAAATGGATCGTGCAGTGATTTATTATGAAATGGTCGTTATGTGATAGATTTCTCGACAAAGGTCGATAAAAAGCAATATTTTGCGGTACAGTAATGGCTTAATATGAAAATTTATTGTGCTGAATTTAGAGCACTTCGGTCTATAACAATATCTCAATTTTGGTATTTCGGTAGAGTTGAACATTTGTATTAGTCGAAGTATTATTGAATATTCAATAGTCAGCCTTACCCGACTATAGCGTTCTAATTTATTTAAATTCTTTAAAATAGTGTTTTTCCATTCGTTTTCCATACGTTGTAATAACAGAAAGATTTTTTCTATTTATTATTATTATTTATTTATATATTTATTATCCACACGTATGTAAATAAAACGATTCAAAAGGCGCCGGATAAGTAGATCATATAAGGGTGTATATTTATTTAGATCGAGTCCATTTTTTTGAAAATGACTAAATAGTTAGTCTAGTCATTTTAATAAATAAAAATAATAATAATTCTATTGTTTAATCCAATTAATAGAATACTACTACGAAATAATCCGGCCGACTTCCCGTAAACACAAAGAGTAGATACCCAAAACTCTGAGAGTAGATACCCAAAATTGTTGAGAGGTTTAAATCAAATGAAAGGAATTAATAATATTTATAGCAATCAAACTAAAAAAAAAAATACTATTTTATTCGGGTGCGATCGAATTTTTTATACCCTTTATATTGGAAAAAAGTTTTAAAAAATGAAAAAACTCAGTTTCCGTTTCATGTACCACCGCTGCGGCCCGGCTTATTTTTTCCATTTCTGACACGTGGCAATGTTTGCAGTGTAGTTTATAAGTAATGAACCGAAAACCCAAAATCCAGAGATGTTATCGGTACAACTGCGCTGTTTGCCTGTCCTTTGACCGAGTTGGCGCGTTTTCAGTACAAAGTTGAGTGCAAAAATTTCTAAAATTTTTCCCAAATTTTAACCCAGATGTATTCATTTTTGCAACCAAGATCACCGACATTTCACAGAAGAATAGTCGAACATGCTTAAATCGCTTCAAAATTTCGTACTTTATTGTGTCTCCGAAGTTATCCTCAGGGTGTTGGAAACGTTTTGACAGAATAAATGAGCACTCTTCCTTCGAAGATGGGTATAAAAAAAAGAAACAAAGAAGTCATGTGCAGTTTAGAAACAAACGCATTCTCACGCTCGAAGCATGTGTAATCTTCAAAAGCCGATGAATCGATAAAAAATTTAAAACGGCCGAATATAGCGGCTTCGAATTCATCGTATGGATTGGTTGATAAAATTAAATTACAAATATCTTTGAAATTGTTACATACAGCATAAGGCGGACCGGGAAATTCTTCTGCACTGACTAAGCTATATGGGTGAAAAATATGTGAAAAAGGCATGTGATTTTATTTAATTAAAGTCTTATATCCGTAATATAACATAAAACAAGGGCCTCTGTTTTTCACAGTTCCTTGGGATGGGGGAAGGGGAAAAGTGTTATCAAATATGAAAATAAGTAATAAAAAAATTTTATTTTGAAAAATAATAAAGAATACCAGCACTGCGAGGCGTCTTTAATTTGACACGGCAAGCAGTGGAACTGGTCCAAATATGAGCAGCGAACCATTTAATCTACAAGTATATGCAAAGAAAAGATACACAGAACATTTTAAAAAATGTTATTTTTTTGTGGTTGGCGAATACATGAATAAAGTCTTCAATTTTTCGAATAAAAAAAGGCAAATTTTTATTAATAAATAATGTTTAAATTAATTTATTGAAGACCCGCGCTTGTTGCGCTTAAGAATTTAATTGTAAAGACATTGTAAGAAGTTTGAAAGAAAAAACGAAAGTTAAAACGAAGAGTTATGCTGATTTCCCTATTGAGTAAAGATTACGCGAAAGCGTGTTTCTATATAAAGAATTTCGTAGTATTTGCCCTAAGCTCAAAATTGGTCTACACTTCTCAAATCTGAATAGATTATACACTTTATAGGATCTCTAAAGTTTCTTTTTTGATGTAACAAGCGTTTTCACAAAAAAATTTAATTTCTATCTTGTATCACATCCGATGGGCAACCACGCTCCTTCCATTTTTCCGCATACTCTACGACATTTGAAGAAATTTGTATAGATCTATCTGATTTATGATTTATGAGTGATGAGCAAAAATCCAATTTTATTTTGTTGTCGAAAACATAGATATTCTCGGTTTACATTTTACTGTAGGCGCGTCTTTCGACTGATTTGGCTCATTTTCAATCTCAATCTTCGTGAAGGAACTTCCAGTTTTTCTCCCACTAAAATCATTTTATTATCATTTTGTCATCTAATGGTAACAATAATTTCTATTGCATTCCCCTTAATAGCAAAAATAATGTGCAAACAGAAATATCGTTCAACATACGTTATCACAGCAAAACGAGCAAAAAAGAACTTAATCTAAAAGAAAGAAAATGAACTGAAACACATTTATGAAAAGAACATTAAAATAGATTTAGATCCAATGATTTAAAACATCCAACAATCGTATATCTGAGAGAAATCAATAATTAAATGACCATCATGCATGCTGTGAATGCGTTAACTATGACCATCTATCGGTAGTATGTCTGCTTTAAAAAGATGGTTGCCGGTAAAGATGGCTGCTGCTTCTCTTACTGTCAGTGGTGATTTTTATGAATAAACTTGAGTTATTTGAAATGACATTTATTGCCTCAAATAAGTACTGGTATAAGGGTTAGCTCGTTTGACTCCCTCTTACTTCTTCAACTGTTCTTGATAACATTTCATCCACTTTTGCTTTCATACAAAACTTTCTTAGCAAAGCATGTTCCTGGTAATGTGTTGATGTTTGCAACAAAGACCAAAAAAAAAAAAAATAATATATACAAAATATATAATTTTCGTTATGCTTTATGTGAAATTGATATCCAGTTAAAGATGTCATTCGTCTGTACTTCTACTAGATCTTTGCTTAACACCATAAAGATATACATGTACACATACATACATATATACATACGTGCATACATGCATACATATATACAGCCATACATACATACATCCATACATGCACGAATATATACATACATGCATACATACATACATGCATACATACTTAACCATATGATTACGAAACAAATGAAAAGAAAACGTAGAAAATTGTATAAATTATAGATTATTACAGTGTATGGATACACTGTACATGTGCTAGTAAATATGTACATCAGCACTTTACTGATGTGCGTAAACTACATTTGTTATGTGTACAACATAAATCTGTCAATTCCGGGTCTTTTTTTCGTTTTACTTTTCGAATTATTTTTTCACGTTTCCTACAAATCTCTGAAGGCATTTAGCATCAGAAACATATATATAAATGAAAATTTTTGAATACGTTCAACTTTCAATATCAGGAGTGGCTAATCGAGGAGGGATTTTAAGGGGCGAAAACATTGCACGTTTCTCAAATGCTTTAAACATTTTAAAATATGTGGAAAAAATGTTTGCCTGAATTTTTTGGAACGTATTACCAATCTGTCCGAAAACAATATCCACTGAAAACTTACTTTTTCAGGCTTGCCTCCTCCTTAATATTAACTTCTCCAATCTGCTAGTAAGCGTCTTTATGTTCATTTACAAACATTTCAGAAGAAGTGTGCGCTAATTAAGACGATCTTTGATTCGATATGACGCTGAGAGAGGGATTCGAAAGATTTATGTGCTTCTGCCAAGAAGTTTTGGAGTTGATTATGAGTCCATTTATAGATTTACAGATTTTTTTGACGTTTTTAAATTCCTGTAGATTGCGGATTGACTGCTGAAGAAAAACAAATAAAAAATTTATTGTAATCAATAAATATATCTGTGACATATACCAAAAAAATTCCTTCAATTTTCATTGTATTCACTCGAATATTTTGCAATACCGTCAAAATAATATTCTCAAGAGATTTTCAACAAATTAATTTGAACGCTTCATTTTAGCAAAAAAACTGCCTTTTTACAGTCGAAAATTTAATGCTTTCGATCGAAAGGTCAGCAATCACATATGTAGACATTTAGATTAAATTATTTTTTCCTTTTCTGAGATTCAAATATGCACCAAAAAACACATGAGCTGCAAAGCCGTTTACATTAAACATATTTTTCAATACTTTTCTAAACGAATTTCTTTTGACAATTAAATGCAAATTTAGCAACTTGTTCGAATATTACTATTCACCTTTCTTTCGATCGTAAAGATATTGTCCAAAAAATTCGTTTTTTAAGGCTACTTTTGCTCTTCAACTCAATCTTATTGAATTTGATTTAATATTTTGCATTTTTCCCCAAAGAAAAATTATTACACGATCTTCTCGTGCACTGAACTAAGATATACGTTTATAAATCTATAAATATTAGTTGTGGACTAGATTGCTTACGAAATAAGTTTTCTATAAACAGTCTATACATCTATTCACACTTTTCAACGAAATTCAATTCAGAGAGTGGGTTTATTAAAGCGTTGAACCATTTCTTGTAAACATTTTAAATTAAACAATGAGGATATCAAAATTCATAATAAACATGGTTCCGCTTTTCGGTTTAGTTTGTTGAATTTTACAGAACCGTTTGCTTTCGCTGAGCCATTCCTTGGTTGTCTTTGCTTTGTAGCACTGAGAAGGACATTATATCTGTCAATTTTATATAAAAATTATGATCCTGAAAAGTAGATTATCCTTGATTTATAGCCGCATCACTTTGCTGCCTGGTGTAGCAAAAAAAAAAAAATTAAATAAAATAAAAAACAGAAAAGAATGGAAAAAATCTACAGCACACAAAAGTGAAACTTGTGTATCTTGTGTATAAGATTTATAGATGGTGCGTCATGTGTGTTTTGTTCAGTCAATTCAATTTTACCAATCATACGTCCGTAATGCATCCCTTTCCATATCTGTTGCAACATATTTTTCCTAACGAAATAAAATAAAAAATCGTGACAAATGTACAAATACATACATACATACATACATACATACATATAAGACTACGTACCTTTTCTTGTGATTTATATAAACAACTTTTCAGTTTTCTTCGTAAATTTTATTTGAGAAAGTCAAGCCGATTAGATGATGCCATTGTTTTTATGTCAACTTTACCGGCACATTGAACCTCTGATAAGGATTCTGTCAAATAATTTACTTAAAAGCGTAATAAAGAAATACACTTCAGTTAGATTTTCTTGTACATGCGTACATTTTTTATATGAACATATCTACACATATTTATACGAGTTCATGAATTAACATAAATTATTTGTTACTCTTCTTCCAATATTGTCGAGAATCAATCTTTGAGCCATTCATGTAGGTGTATCCATATAGAATATTGCTATAGAATGTAGTTCTCAAGAAAATATTGAAAACTATGGAAACCGCTAATGTCAAAAAATCGGGCAACTCTCTGACCTACCAATCACATGTTAAAAAACTGAGCAGATATGAAGGATATGCAGTGTAATCCTTTTTTTGCTTTTCTCCTCTGACTCTTGTTCAGACATAGTGCCGTTACAGGTACGGTTTCTTACGTAACGGTGAAGGCTACTAGCGAAGTAAAATGGAAACCCTTAAAACGACTGTTGGTATAATATTATGCAAATGTAGCTGGCAGTAAAAGTGATTTTCAAACGTGATTTGTGTTGTCTTTCATCAGACAAAATGTATATAATATTACAGCGACCTAAAATCAAATTCTCCGAACGTACTTCCCTTGCATAATAAATAAACAGCACACATTACAATTTGCGAACAACCAAAACAGAGTAAAAGAAATAATTAAACTGATTGAATACACTCGAAAGTTATTTTCACTTACGAACTTTTTACATATTGAAATTACCGTTACGCCAAATCGATTTTAGCAAATATCTTAAGCAAAGTAGACATATCGGGTGAAAGTAGAAGTTCGCGGCTGTTTCCATCAAAGCGCCGCAAAATTGTTGTTATATTTTAAATCAAATATTGTGATTTTGGCATTCTAAGGAAACCATTACGCAGTCATTGTAAAATTTTGTGGAATTTCTGCGCGAAAAACTGAACCAAGGAATTTTCCTCTTTTAAAGTGATTTTTATACCATTAAAAGAATTCTGCAGAGAACGGCACAACCGTTAGTCAGAAATAGCAAAGTCCAGGCATTATAGGATTATTTAAACCCATCTATCTATCAGGCGTTTGTACGCATTTTCGACGGCGACTTCTACAATTAAAAATGATAATGTAATGCGAAATACCAATGTACATATAGCTTGAATTCGATAATTTTGACCTTTCTCTACCTAAAAGAACAATTTTCCATTTAGTTTTATTGAATTATTCGGTGTATAGCCGGTAATCATGGAACGCTCAAAATTGTATTTTCTACATTCATTGTCGACATTCATTTTCAGCATTTATAATTTGAAGAAATCTTTATGATATCCAAAACAATGATCTTACTTTCGCTAATATGACAAATAAATCGCTCCCCGTTTTCGGTCATTTATCACCAATGCATTGATCTTGCTCAAGCCGTTCGATCGCTGAGAAGAACATTGGATTCTAGAAATGTCGTCAAATAATAATTGAATTTGATTTCCACTGTTTTTAGCCATCGCAAAATAGATTCCAATTGGATAGTATTTTCCAGGATTTGTGAAGTCAGCGTTCTTGGGATTGGAGATTAGGTATTTTCCAGCAAAAGTTGAAAATGATGGCATGATAGCACTTACTGAAGAGATTGCACATGTGTTAGTATCCTTCTAAAAGACAATGGTTGAGATGCCATCTGGCCCCGGGTTTCTTCGTTTGTTGAGACTGACATTTCTTTCAAGAGTTGTTTAACGCTAAACTGTCACTTTCTAACACTTATTCTCTCTCATTTTAGCATACCTTAAACAATCTGGTATTCTAGTGTATTTTCAAAGACTTCAATTATATGTCTCTATGAACACAAATTTTTTCAAGAAAATTCTACTTCTATCGTTTATTACGTAGATTTTATACCGCTTACATTGTTTAGAGATACAATTAGACATTTCACCGAACACACCTCAATTATCATTGAATACATTTAGGCTATCCGAAAACAAAGCTTAGCTTTCGTCCCGCATAGACTATCTATTTTAGTTCCATTCCACAGCTTGCATAAGCTCCAATCTTTTGATTAGCGTGCATCAATGCTCTTTCGAGGAACCACAGTGTGGTCGATTTTCAATATTGAGTTGCGAAACTTGAGTGCGGTAACTAATGTGTACGAATGGCCGTGGAACTTTTATGAATTGTAGGCTTCAAAGTATCCCGAATTGCAATAATAATAACAATAAATAACAAGAGCTGCAATTGATACCCATTTTCAGACAATGAAATCAGAACATTAAAAATTAAAAGCATATATTTGATCGATAATTTTCTAAGACTAACTTTTACTCTCCACCGGGAGAATTTCGTCTTTGCTTTAAAAATTTATCATATACCATAAGCTAAAGTATGAACAACGAGATCAGAGAAAACATGGAATACAAAGAATTTGAAAATTAATAAAAAAAAAGACAAATTTTCATTTGTTTCCTCTTTTTGAAGTAGTTATGAAAACACAAGTGAGTTGAATAAATTGTGGTGAAAAAAAAAACAATCAATAACAACAAAATACTTAAGAAAATCTTCAAAAATTAATCAGTTGCTTATTATTATTAGAAAATAATTAATTACTAGTGCTAGTGTTCACTTTATTTCTTTTAGGTAATCAAAAGATAATGAAGATGATGCTGATCTCTAAAATGGTTTGTTTTTATTTTTATGTGCGAGCCGTGTTCCTCTTTATTTATACGGAGTGCATTTATCTATGTACGTAATTATTTCAATAAAGATGTGCACTCTTGAGTACCTGCTGTATTTTAACCGCCATCAACCTTCTGAAACTACTTTGACAATTCAATTATTCATTTTGTAAACTATGTTGCTTAACATTCTTTAACAAAAAAGGAAAAATCATGATTTCATACTTCAGTTTCTTCAACTCTATCCCTTTTCAATATTATACTTATGTATTTACATGTTGGAATGCCTAAGAGAAGAAGAGTTTAAGAGGATGCACAATGAAATCTATGATTAATTGAACAATTGTTGGATTTTAACTTTAACTTTATCATTTTTAAGACTAAGGACCTTTAGTTAAACAAGATGTTACTTATCATTCCTTTAAAATGCGTTTGTAAACGTCTTACGTTGAACAGACACAATGGTATATTGGATTTATCAGTCCGTCTGCAACATTTATAACATTCAAATTAATTTTTTTAAATTGATCTCCTTCTTCAATTCACTCGTGAGATCTATCATCTGTTTTTGGAATTTTAGCTATCAACCAAGTTGAGATAGGAAGCTGACCTTACGCATCTCTCCATGGTATCACGTAATAAAGGCGCATGTGAAAGACAAAAACAAGAATTAAAAATCAATCTTTTTTAAATCAAGATCAAGAAGGATTTTAGGTGGAATAGAAAGGAAAAACGGTGCAGTATTTACATAAAATGGAAATACTGCCGATAACTCCCAAGATATAAAATATGTCCTCTAATGTAAATTTCTAAGTTTTTCTTGCTTCAAATGTTCAAGTGCTTATAATAAGGCGCATGTTTTTCCTTATTTTTGTTAATACTCGTAATGCAATTACATTTAGAAAAATTACTTTTGACAGTTTTCTATTTGTCTTGCGATTTATCTTGAAATTTTTACTTGTACAACAAGAACCCCATGTGCTTAAGACGATATATCGCTACTCTTGTCCACCAATTCTTATAATCCACTCTAGCGGTAGTCCTCATTCATTTGATTTCCACGTAACAAATTGTTTGTTATTTCTTCCTTGGGCGTGTTGGTAATTTGTTTCCACTTGTTCCATCACAATATACTGCGTGCTTAACATCTTTGCTATTTTTCTCCACGCTGTAAATATCTCTATTGTCTCCATTTCCAAGTTAGTCGTTTGTTGCTTAAGATATACGCAAGATCACTTTACTTTGAGTTTATTTCATTTGCAGAAATCTGTCTACTGTTTTGTCTCTATGAATAAGCTCCAGAACACACATACATTTAATCATATTAGATTATATTGTGCGAAATTCGATAATATAACTACACTACTCCTTACATATGATACTGTGTAAAATCTCCGCAGGCGGCCATGAACGTACTTGCATCTGTGTTGACTAAATGTCGAGAAATTGATACTACTTAACAAGCAATGTATTGCTCGATTTGTATGCAATTAGAACAAAAAAATAAATAAATAGAAGTATGCGAACACCTATTACGCCTCGTCCGATTTTTATTCATAGATTTGCTTTAAATATGTCTAAATTTACAGTACATCACATATATGCACATATTCACATCCGATTCTAAAACTATCAGTAAGTCAAAAGTTTCATTTAGTGCCCAACATAAAATGCACTGATCACCGGAAAAAATTAGCAAACATTCAAAGCTGATTAACAAACAGCAACTTAATCACCGTTTATTTATTAGATTTTTCAGAGCGATTTATGACTTCCATTTGACTCTCTCTGAGAAAAGATCACAATTTAATTAGATTTTTTTAGAGCGATTTATGCCTTCCATTGGACTCTCCCCTACAAAAAATCGCAATTTATTTAGATTTTTCATTTTGACTCTCTCTGAGAAAAAATCACAATTTAATTAAATTTTTCAGAGCAATTTATACCTTCCATTGGTCTCTCTCTGAGTAAAAATCGCAATTTCATTAAATTTTTCAGAGCGATTTATGCCTTCCATTGGACTGTCCGACAAAAAATCGCAATTTAATTAGATTTTTTCAGAGCGGTTTATGCCTTTCATTAGATTCTTTCTTAGAAACAATCGCAATTTAATTAGATTTTCAGAGCGATTTGTGCCCTCCATTGTCGTCTCTCTAAGAAAAAATCGCAATTTAATTAGATTTTTTCAGAGCGATTTATACCTTCCATTAGACTCTCTCTGAGAAACAATCGCAATTTCATTAGATTTTCAGAGCGAATTATGCCCTCCATTGTCGTCTCTTGAAGAAAAAAATCGCAATTTAATTAAATTTTTCAGAGCAATTTATGTCTTTCATTGGACTCTGTCTGACAAAAAATCGCAATTTAAATAGATTTTTCAGATTTTTTTATAAATAGAATAATAGGAACCAAATTTTAACTCTAAAAACTCCTTTACTTTTTTAAAGCCCACACCTATATTTCCATGATATCTACGAACGGTCAATTAATCGCGCCTATTTGACACCCATGTTTGTGTCCGTCCATCTTTACGATGACAAAAAATAGATAAAGCATTTGCAACTCCTTTTATCTTTTAAGGTAAGAGTAGGTAAAGCATATGCATCTTACAACGAGAATAACGATAACAAACAAAGAAATCAATAATGGTACTCATGCAGTGCTCCAGAAAAACGAATACATATCAAAAGATAAGGCTAAGAGAAAAGCAAAACAGTAAAAATGAATCTACAACTTTAAAGAATTTGATTGACAGAACAATAGAAAAAGGGGTGGAATTTACCAGTAAGAGATGACGTGGAAAAGTAATACAAGAAGAAATATAAGTCATTTACATAGAATTCGTAATACCCTACAATTATTGTGAACTAACATGCAAAAAACGGACCTATTAGAAATGTGACTTATGTGTTCATAGTGAGATTTGAATCTACAAAATGTTTATTAAAAACTCCTTTGCATTCTCTTACAAAAGATCTCTGGATTTCAACCCTGAATCGGTGTACAAGCTCCATACTTTTAATTTAAAACTCTTATTATTTATAACAGAAGAAGAGTTATATTAACGTTAGTTCATTCTTCTTATGCTTTCAAAATAGATGAAATTTCCCAGAACTTCTAAACGCACTTTTACACTTCGCAAAAAGAATTTGTTTATACGAAGCAAATAAAAGAATTGATTTAGTTTATCTTCTGTTCTTAGATGTAGTAAGTCCAGGCCTACAACGTGCACGTTCAGCAAACACAGTCAACGTTGCCGTTCCTAAATATGCTTGCCTACATAATTCGATGTTGTTGTTGTTGTTATTGTTGCTATAGCAAACAACCACAACTATAAGGACAATGGTCAAAATCATTTGCATTTTTAGTCAATAACAAAACCATGGTTATAGCAAAAGCAGAACAACACAAATAACATAAAATTGATGGATTCTCAAGCATACGAACGTACACACTTACAATTAAATGAATCCACCATACCGACATGAATTTATGGCAATGAAAGGAAAACATTGCTTTCTCATTCCTGTATATGTGAGTTGTTGCAACATGTCCATGAATGGCAAAGTAAAACGAATGAGAAATCCAAAGCAACCTTCTTGTGAATAAATATATAGTACATGCCCGCATATACACGCATTGAGCTGTCAAGTCATGCCTCATGCTTCACATCAAAATGCCAGTTGATGGAATCGTTTGCCGGGCGCATTCATTGTTTGCATTCAAGAGTTCTTTGTATACTTCTAAATGTTTGAGCATATGTGTTTGTGCGTTCTAAATAAGAGTGCTTCAGATGCGCTTGTTATATGAAATGGTAAGACATACGAGCAACCAATCAGGCTGCTTGGTCTTCTTCCACTTGTCATGACATAAAAGGATTTTTACTAGCATTTTACTTATTCGTTCGTGTATATATGCAGTCTCACTTTGAATTTGTTGTTCAAAATGGCAGAAATCATTTATATCAACAATTTTGGGTGTACGTTGAACGATGTTAAAATATAACAAAAATTTCAACCAAAGCTGGAATTTGAATTTTGATGAAAATAATAATCATGAATACCAAAAAGTTTCAATTGTACTTCATAAATTATATGCATCAGCGTTATGCGTATCGTCGTAATCGGATTGTTATAATTATAGACGCTTAAGGCAAACAAATTTTTTATACCGAATGTTTTATACAGAAAATAAAGTTCTGTGAAAGATAAAGCGTAGTTCTTTCTTCTGCCTTTCGCTTTTTAATATAAGGGAAACAAGTTAAAAAGTTGTAATCGCACGGACCGATCATTAAATATTCTAGACCACTTCGTCAGCTGTAAAGTTAAAAATTTAACCAAAACAGTAAATACAAATATATAAAAATGACTTTTTCAAAAGGATATTAGATGGAACAGTCTCCGCGGGACAGTGTGGTGTATTCAATTTCTCTTCTCAAAAAACTTAATATTCTTCACCTATTTATGTGATAAATTATCAAAAATTAGACCTGGTTTCCATACAAAGTCTTAGTCTCGATGAGAAACTATAAACTATAAATCAAGCTTGGAAAGCGCACCAATTTCGTCCCAGTTTAGTAAAATAAATATCAAATCAATCTTCTACAGTAATTTTTTCCCTAAATGATTAAAAGCTGGATCTGCTAGCCTCAAGACAAGCATCCTTTTTATATAGGAGAAGTTCAAAACACGGTCCCTTCGAACCAATTACGTCAAAATATTTTTAATACCCCCCTCGAAGGACATTAGCAATATCCATAGGCGGCCTCAGAGAACCCCACACATTCTAGATATTTTTGATCAACTTCAAATTTTGGATTTAATTGAACGTCCGCCTATTCGATGCTTTAATATCTGTGGTAAATATTGTCGACTTTAAATTTGAAGAAAACATTGAACGTTCTAGCAAAGTAGCTTGGTATTGAACATAGTCCAAATTAGTCAAAGAACACGTCTAAAATGCAACATAAATAATATCTCTGCTTGCTGAATTTTTTGTTTATCATTCAACAAATACGTTATAAGTATTTTCATAAATATTGATTAACTAAGTCAGGCCCATCCAGAGTATCGAAATTCAATTTTACGTTACGATTCGCAGTACAGGAAATTGACGTTACTACTAATAATTAAAAAATGAACCAACATTTGGATAAAAATCGAGAAAAATCAATTAGACAGGATTCTGAAGAACTTAAAGTTTCTTATAGTGCCACATAGAATATTCTTTATAAAAATTTCATTTAAAGACATATAAAATTCAATTGGCTCAAGATCTTAAGCCAAAGGGCAAACTACTCGTGATCTTATTTGATCAGGCTGTTTCAAGTGTTTCACCGTTTTTTATCAAAAGACGCACACGCACACATTAAAAAATTGAAACATTTTATCATATCGCGTCCGCTTTCATATCGGGCGTTATACAGGGAATGACTGTATAGGCAGTCGTATGCAATGCTTTCTTAAGTATTTCGAAAATTGTAGACTTTAGACACAAGAAATACTAATATACGCGTATCAGACAGACCGAGCGATATATGTGTTTAAATCACCTCAAAAAATGACGATTGTCATAACGAAAGGTGGATCCATATCAAATCCTAATAAAGATTAGATACATCGGCACAAACTTTATATACCCATACTGTTACACAATCTGTGTCAAAAGTAAACCTCATATTCTATTTAAACATAATGTTTATATGGAAAAAAATTGTAATGATTTGAAAAATATCAATTAAATTATTTCAAAATATATAATAATAATGTGTTTCACTATTTAAATTATTTTTATGACATGATAGGTTTCTGAAGTTATTACATATAACCATTCTGTGATGGTAAAAGGAAGAATAACTTAAAATAGTCAGATTCTTAATAAATTCGTATGAAGTTGAATATTTTTTAAAACATTTCATCTCAAATACGGTAAAATATTTACATAAAGGAAAATACGATTTGAGTTTTATTTGTGTTGTTTGAAGTTTTAGGCATGTCATTGATTATGGAATCGTCGACAATAAAGAAAAGCACAAATTTGAGAAAATATTTATTAAGTTAAGTTTTCAAAGGATGAAGCAAGCAGGAGATTTGCAACGTAACGAATCGTTACGTCTGAGTATGTACTCTCAAGTAACTAAGATCTGCTTCTAATAATTCTATCGAAACTGCTACACAAACTAATGTAACTTCCCAAAAGAAAATCGATACGAAACGAAAGCATTTCCTGCCGAGTTTCTTGGTTTTGCTTAAACTACTCAGTATGGAATATAATAAGTACACAACACAACACAAATACAAACGTCATGGAAAGCAGTGAAAATGTAAGCACTGTAGAGAGGAAAATATTAACTATAAGAATGAAAAAAGAAAAAAAGAAAAAAGAAAGAACTAAATAGAAATCTTAACGGCCGGGGTCTCTCATCTATTTCGATGGCAATAATTCAAAAAATGAAGACGGCTCGATAGTCATAAATCTGTCAAAAATCCATTTCTAGCATTACTTATAGGTTGGCGTTTCCTCTTCTTATTATTGTTATTACATATATATGTGTGAGTGTGAATATATTTATAAAATATGTGAAACTGTTCCCTCGTATAAGTGTATGCCTGCTTGCCTAACACAATATGCGCTCTAAAGTAGCGGCAAAACCAAAGAGAAAAATTCTATGTTTAAAGAGCATAAGATTTCTGTTACGATAATACAGTGATGGTATTGGTGGCAAACGTTAATGAGAATGGTGATGATGACGACGGAATAAATGGCAACAACAACAACCAACATACAGCAAAAGGAGAAATCTTCTTCTATATTCTCTCTATAATTTTTCCAATTTTTGAAATAAAATCATAAAAATTTTTAAAAAAAAAAAACATAAATTTGGAATTTTTTTCAAAGCGGTTATAAATATCAATGATCTTATAATTAATTATAAATAATATGAAGTAATTGCTAGTAAAGTATTGTAAACATTACATTACATTCGAGACGTACCGTAGCAGTCTCAGTTCATAAAACATCGCAAATTGTTGCCTAACTGTAAAAATGGCGTCCTAAGCATACCTCAAGTAGGCTGCAATAAATGTGTAATAAAAATCTAGAAGAATTGAACAGTTAGCCAGCTGGCTGGCTTTATAGCTGATCGCGTTGCAAGATTAACAGTCCAGTTAAGAAAGCAAATAAGAAAGTGAGCAGAAAATTAATAGAGTTTTCGATGGCTAACAGTATAACTGGCCAGAAGAATAATCTGTTGAATGAATAGCTAACTGTCTAGTCAGTTCTTCAGTGAAATAAGGACCTTATCGTATGTTGTCGAAAAACAGAACAGAATATACGGTTTAGACAAATTGCGTCCGACAGGATCCCTCGTTGTGTCCCTTTCCATGACGCGATGTATTGAATTTTTTTTTGCGCTGAATTTGTTTTCAGTTCTCAAAGTTCCAAAATCTTTTATATAAATGCTTTGCTAAAATAAACGGGCGTTACTTTATCCATCTTACTGTAAAGTAAGGTATTAAGTGAGCTGCGATTTGTGCCGATTATTTCTTATTTTAGATTTCGAAAATTTTTACTTAAACGCAAATTCATTTCATTCGATATTATGACGAATACCAGACCTTCGTAGCCATCATCCAACAGCACTTAACTCAACTCATTTCAACTCTTATACGCAATCGTTTCCGTCAATTAGTGCTGTCATAATTCATTCTTCGACAATTCTTTAGTGGTTGCTTGTTTGGTTTTTCATTTTTGTACATTTCTCGATCTCTTCACTTTGCTATTTCTGTTATGGTTTTTTCAAAAATTTCTTCTCAAATTTTCTTTTGTTTTTCTGTTGTTGTTGCTATTGTACATAATTTTATAATTTATGATCTCACATATGATGATTTCCAGAAATTTGAACAATTTTCTGTTTTTCTTTTTGTCGACTCTTGGAGAAACAAAAAAAGAAAACAAAAATTAGAAAAGTGTGGAGAATCGCAGGAAAATTTATTACTTTTACCCAGAATTATTTATCTCTATTACAAGTATTGATTTTTTTTCTTTTCCTTTCTTATATTTTTTTTTTCTTTTTTTTTTTTTGAGTAAATTCAGGCCTTTTGTGTAGAAGATTCAATTAGGGACGAACTTTGTTAGAACGATTTTTTTTTTTTTTTTTGATTATTAGTGAAATAATAAAATGGCCTTTACAGTGAATAGTTTTTACGTTATCTTATTCTAAAATTTCTAAAAAAACCTCGGCCAATCGGCCAAGAAATAGAGTTTTGATACTGGATTTGAGGTAACTGTTATTAAGATAATCTTTAAAGTTAAGCTTAATTTCAATAAGTAAACAACGATAAGCAAAATAGATTAATGAAAGTAAAGTTCATTGATCTGCATTTTACTTTATCTGCACTTAAACAACCATTCTTTTATTACTTTGTAATATTCAAGTGCAATTACTAATTCACAACAAAGTATAGACAACTGCATTACAAAAAAACAAATGCTTGACTTTGCTTTGGTATTTCTTGAAAATATGTTCGTTGGTCAATAGTCTATTGCGTAAACTGAAATTAACTATCTGTCATTACTCTCTTTTTTTTTATAAAGAATTATCCTTTTCTAAAGCATTCGCCCTGAAGGAATGAACTTTCATCGTCAAAAATGGTTATTCTCGTAGACTGTAAGTGATTTGTGAGAATAAACGATATAATCATTCATTACTACTTATATGGCAGCTTTGCTTCCCGTTTAAAGATCATTGAAAAAACGGTTGTTTGGTTGGTTGTTTATCGCGTTTGGTTCACCTGATAAGAAATAAATGGCTGGATTTCCTTGCAACTTATAGTCTTTCTACACGTTTGGATCGTGTTGGAAAACCCATACTGTGGTTTAGTATTTATTTTCGAATTCAAATACACAAAAGTAAAGTTCGTTTAAATGAGAATATATATTCCCATCGTCATTCGTATTTATACGATTTCCTCATTAATATTTTCGGTCGTTTGTACTTTAAGTGAAGATCAGAAAAAATTATCACATGAAAGTATCCGTGTTCATGTATAACGTCAAGCTTTATAACTAGAATTAGAACAAAACTCTCTTACTTAGAGTCATTGCAAGTGTCGTCTTATTGTAATCTTAAACTCTCAAACAACTGCTTCTTAGCAGATGTAATGTTAAGCTTTGCTACTGTTCATTGTGTAGACTTAAAATTCTGATTAAGCCAAATGACTAATCAAGCTTGATTATCACTTTTACGCAGCTACAAAGTTTGGCGTACTTGAGCGGATCTCATAATTTTTTTTTCATGACAATTATTTAGAAGATACTGTTATTGGGAAATGCATTTCCACTGTAAGAAAACTTGCACTAGTCTTCCTCAAATGGGCAGTAAATTTCAAAAAGTCATCAGAAATTCTAATTTTTTTTTTTTTTTTTTTAGGACATGCAATCTAAGACATCTACTTTGTGGGCTTTTGAGAAACTGTTCTAGAGTGAAGAAAACGGAAAACTATTTGCAATGAATAAATTTTGATTAAAAAAGTTTGTTTTCAAGGGAAACAAAGGCGCATTAGTGTAGTAGTTTTTGGAAAGACACGCACGCATATTGCAATAGAACTCCAAGGATGCATGAAGTTCGGTTTGCCTATAAGTTGATATTCGGTATGAATCACATTTAAAAAGGCGAAAGAAAGCAAAGCAAACGTAACTAAAGCAACAAATATTGGAATAAAAAAAAAAAAAAAAAAAAACAGGTAGCCAAACCAAAAATGGATAAAACTGGCATTTACTCCAAGGATGCATGAAGTTCGGTTTGCCTATAAGTTGATATTCGGTATGAATCACATTTAAAAAGGCGAAAGAAAGCAAAGCAAACGTAACTAAAGCAACAAATATTGGAATAAAAAAAAAAAAAAAAAAAGAACAAAAACCAAACCAAAAATGGATAAAACTGGCATTTAAAACAAGTTCAGATGCAAAACAATGGATCATTATCCAGATGCAGATGCAGTTGAAAAGATATGTTTACCCGAGACCAAGCATCTTAATGTATGTATGTTTGTATGTATGTACATATTGAAGCGTTTGTTTTGGCTGGTGATATTGAAAATTCATTCAAATCGCCATATCGAACAATAAACAAAATCAAAAAAAGGACGAAAAAAGCTACAACAACCACATCAGCATATTCCCATAGGTTACAGTATGTAATGTGGTAGATGGGTGATGTGAGCGATACAGACAAAACGATACGATATGCCAAACGTTCTGAATGCGATATAATATTCTCTTCTGTTGTCTACGCTATGCTTTTTACTTAATATTGTCACACATACACGCACGCACACACACAGGCAGACGAGCAGACATTACTTGATCTGCATTGTAACGAAAAAATGAGCTCAACCAATAGTTTGTAATGATTGTGTGCGATTGTCGATTGTTATGCATGTATGTTATGTTATAGCTGCTGTTAGTGGCTGGTGCTGTTGCTGCTGATGTTGGTGATGCCATAGCCGCTTATTGATTACATTCCTGCAGGCTTCTCTTTTTTATTATTGTAGTTCATATATTTGTTGCTTCGATCGAAAGGGTATAATAGTGCAACATTGGAAAGACAGTTGCCAGCACCATAAGACATGCGATGTGCCTCGAACTGTTGTAGAGATGCAAGATTTAGTTTTTTTTATTTTTTTTTTTTTTTTTTCTGCAAAACTTCATCCGTACATGAAGATGACTGTTGGCTCTGCAACTACATACACGTCGTCCATACGTCCTCCGCTCTTCTTTTGTTATTTTGTGCCTGATATGCTATGCCAACCTAGTTGATCGCCATGTTAAAGAATCGTTTCTATGCCAACTTTACTAAGACTTACTAGAAAGAAGTGAAGGGGAGGTAAGAATGATCTTTATACTATTTCTAGCTGCTAGACGAACTACGAGAAACGTTTGGGGTTTTGAGCAAAAAAAAAAGTACTAAAAAGCGCGAGCAATATGAAATTCAATACTTTTCTAAAGACAGTTTACATGTGCCATATAGTACAAACATTCTTACTTACACAAATGCAAACGCAAACACAAATATGCGCACATTCACATACGCAAGAACTATCAGCAAAGTAAAGGTAACGTTTGGTATAAACCAGGAATCTCCACCTAAACTATTTACAAAGCCGTAGAACAATTTTGCTGAAATTAAGAAAAACATAAGCATACGCTCTTATGTTCTGGCTGAAATATTTTAATTATTTTAGATTAAAATAGGGCAAGAGTATCTACAATAGTTCCACACAGTTAATGTTTAGTGGAGTAAAACTTAGCCCTTAGCGCTTATAAGCGTCCGCTTGTAAGCGTTGCTTTGTTGTTGTGAACTTTAGTTCGAGAAATTTTATTACTGGCTGAATTCATACAACTTTGCTTTCTGGAAAAATTTGAAAAAGAGCAACTGTTCTAGATTTGTTGATATACTCTTGAAGGGGAGTCTTGTTCTTTTTTTCTTAATTCTTCAGATCATGAACTATAATATCGATACACTTTAAATTGTGACAGAAAGTTGGAATACAAAGGCCTTCAATGTCTTATACGCGGCATAAAAGTTGATGGCAATTGAAAGTGATTTTTTTTTTACCTCTATCAACTGTTGCGAGACATATGCTGCGTAGATGTGAACGTAATTTTTATGTTCGGCCTTAATTTAATTTTTAGATACGACAAACAAAATTTCTATTCAAGGCCTTGTCTACAGAAATGCAGAGGAAGCCAATGTTGCGCATTAACTGAAAATTTTTCTTGTCGAAGTAAAAATGATGATCACAATGGTATCGTCAGATGATAAATCCGCGCCAAGTAATACTTCGACTGAAAAGGCGTTTACTTTGTCTTAAAATTAATGCTATAACTTTTAAAGGTCTTGCATGATGAGGGGGTTATTAAATTTGTCACGATCTTATCGCTTTTATTGAAGACTTCTCAAAGGTACTCAAAAATATCATAATATTCCTTGAAATACGTTACGAAAGCTATAGTTTCGAAACGATCTGCTAAAGATCTTGGGTTAACTTGAGTTAAGTTTCCTTAGTTAAAAGACCTTAACTGCGCCTATGTTTAATTTTAAAAAAAAAAAAAAAAAAAAAAAAAAAAAAAAAAAAAACATCAAATAGTTCTCTTTATTTCGCTTCATAGGCAGCAAAACGTCTAGAGTTAGGTTGGCAGCACACATACTTACATACTGGAACGAAATTAGCATTTGTAACAATAGCGAATTGAGAGGAGATATTATAAAAAAAGAAAAGAAAAAAGGAACAAGCTTTAGATGACCCCAAACAAAGTCGTTAACAATAACTACACATTCGGCTCCTAGAGAGACCTATGCATGTAAACGGGGCATGCGAGCAATATATCGTACTGACTCACAATGACCATTTGGAAGAGAAAACACAGCTTTGCCGGAAATTCATTGGAAGCTTAAGCAGTTAAGTACAACAAACAACTACTGTTTAAGTGGATGCTCTTTTGTTGTTCTTATTGCAATCTCATTGCGCTTTGTTGTCGTTGTGGTGCTGCACTATTGGTTTGTTGTTGTTGCAGAATAGTGGGCACTAAATTTTCATTGGCAACGTGTGATGTCGTCTATGACGACCATAATATGACTGTGTTTGCTTGCCAGCCAGTCAGCCTGCATGTATTTTGTAGCTTAGCTTCTACAATCGCCGTCAGCTCCAGCTTAAACTCTAAACAACTAAACAACCAAACAACCAAACAACCGAGCCAAGCCATCTTTCCATGAGCTTTCAACGTTATTGTTTTCATTGACAACGCTGCTTGAAACTTAATGTGTGTGTGTGTTGTTCAATGCTTTAAACGAAATTCCGCGCCATATTTGTATCATGTTTTCCTTTTTATTCCTTTTTTCCGTCAAGTTATTGTTTTTCTTGTTATTTTTATTTTCTATTATTGTGTTTGCTGTGTTTATATTGTGATTACTCGCATTTATGTATTCGAGCAAATCGTTACCTGTGTTTCGAACAGCATCTAACCAAAGAGCATATATATTACAGTTGTTTTTGTAGAGCAGGAGTTAGATATTAGAATATAGCTAAACACATCTCTCCCATCCATTTTCGCTGCCATTACGCAAACATCTGCAGCAGTACAATGGATAAAAATGGCAAAATTCTCTTTTTATTACAAAATTTTCAATTTTATGTGAGCGCGTGCTTGTAACGATCGTTTGGTGTTTGAAATATAAATCCTCGAAAGAGTAGAGTATTCTTTGCAACAACAACAAGAACAACAACATTATAGAATTTAATGCAAGAATCAATGTTTATTCATTTAAAGATTCATTTAAAGGTTTTCTTATAAATTATTTCTTTATTACGCGACCAAGTCAAACAAATATGTGAAAAATATTTTATTTAATTCCGAACTTGTCGGGTAGCCGATCAAATCAATACTCAAATTTTGCTGATATTCTGAAGAATGGTTGTCTCAAGCTTTAGATCAATATCTATCATATGTTGCATAATATACATTGAGCATACATCCTTTGAAGTGAATATGATTTGTATTAACCAAATTGATTCAGAGCTAAGTGTGCCGTATTTCGAGTTCTATGTCAATTCGTATAATTTTAAGAAAATGACGCATGGCATGATCGCAATCTAAATGTCATCTTTATAGAATTCTTCTTCTTCTGTGTACGCATTTTTCATTATCATAGATTATGGCAAAATTGCTATGGAAAAAGACGAGGGCAATATATGTTATATTCTGACGATCAAAGTCACAGGTATGTTTAGATCCCACTTTTGAGTTTAAGTATGACATACAAAGGATAGTCTAGCCTATAAACAGGCACGTAAAGAAAGCTGATTTCTTTTGTTTAAAACCATCTTAGCTGACTTCGGATAATATTATAAAATCGATTGAAAACATCAGTCAGCATAATCGAGGTTTGTCCATTTAACGGCCGACATCATAATATCTTAAACGAGTCTCTATCCGCTCTAATTAAACGGCCTTCAAATAAGTAACAAAATATTGTGCGGTAACAATAAGATAATACAGAAGGCTTTGACCATTTTGCTGAAATTAGAATTTATTGATTAGAATAGTGAATAAGCATTTTTTTTTGTTAAAAAAAACCCGTAAATGTTTTTGTGTAAGAATAAATTCTTCGACCCTGAATTGACCTATATAGTAGGATAGAAGGCAAGTGTGCTAAGTCTTATTGTCTGCGAATAGAATTGAATTCTGCGATCACAATTTACAATAATTTTGAAGTGCTGCACAATCCTATTATCAGTTTATAAATTCGGACATAGGAATGAACAGAAATTCGTAAGGATAAAGAAAAGTATTGATCATCCAAGAGCACATCGGCAGCATAACCCCGATACTTCCAAATTCTGTTCGTTACAATTTTATCTACGAATAGATTTTTGTTCAAAATTCCTTTTTTCTCTTTGTTGAAAAGTTTCCTCTTTTCGTAAGACGAGTTCAATATAATTCAGGGGATTACTGCAAATCGCTTAGTAAGTTTATATTCTCAGTCAGGAAAATTTAATGATTAAAGTTTGAATTTATTTGAAATAATTATTTTTAGTAAAATTTTTCTTAGCCTTACCTGCTCGTTGTTACAACTAGCATTCATTAATTTCTCTCTCTCTCTCTCTCTCTCTCTCTCTCTCTCTCTCTCTCTCTTTCATATAATTAAAAAATATGTAAAAGCTTGTATGTACAATACAATGTGATTGAAATTGTCGGGAATTTGTTCGAGGAAGTTGTGTTAAGAAAAATATTCCGTCAATCACGGTAATGTTGTTACTTTTAATTATAAAATCGAAAACGTGATCGCTTAGACAATACGTTTAATATTTTTTGATTAAAATGTTTTGCTGCTTACATTACTATCATGACAACTTTCTGACTACTAGCCTTTCATCTTCACTCATTTAACAACCATTAAAAGTGAATAAATACCAAGAAAATTAACCTTTGAAACCTTTCCCATTTTTTGTTGTTGTTGTTTTTGTTTATTATTTTTTGTATTCGTGGACAGACTGTTATAGAAAATAGAAAGCAACGGTTATCGGATAAAGCTTTGTTGTTCATTATACATACACATGTATGATTTTGGTTTTGGGGAGTGTTAAAGGCAGCAAGAGCCAACCGATGATGATGGGCAAAGCTTTGTATAAGAAAATGGGAGAAAAACGAAAATTGTTACGGTTTTTTTTTTTTATTTTTTTTTTAAGGAAACGTAAAAGCAACAGAAGCAATAACACTCATCGAACAGCAGCTACTTTAAATGAACAATTTTATGTTTATCCGTAAAACCAATCTTAAATGAATGTTTGTGTGGTTATTATCGATTGTCGAAACATATAAAAAAAAAAACATTTAAAAAAAAAACAATTGCTACAAATATCGGCTTTAGTCCCTCTATGTAGACGAATAAAGCAAAAAAAATGCTAAGCAATATGAGACTATTGACTTATAAGTATATAATGTATATTTAGATGAATGTATGTATGTATATATGTTTGTGTACATACAGTCATGCTTCTCTTTCTTCAGATATAAGCAACAGATCTGTAAATCGCGTAGCATTGAATTGCTTTAAACTGTTCAAATATTGAATATATTGAATCATTGAAAGTAGAGGAAGCAGGCATAGTGAAGGCGAACATACCTGCACTTAGACGCAGTAACAATATTTAAGAAAACATTATTACAGAATCGTGACCACAGTTTCATGAAACTGATATGAGGAGCAAATTGAGGCACCGGCGCTGTCTGTTGTTGAACTCCATCATCTCTGAATCGAACAAGGAGCGACTAAACGCCGTTTAGCTATAAACCGCCATAAATACGTGTACGTAGTTGTGTACGAAACTAATCTTCGTTTTTTCTTACTAAGCCAATGCTATTGATAGGCATTTTCTAAAGGGGCGTAAGACATTAAGATATGACAGAGAAATATTTTCAACAAAAGGTAAGCAAGAGCGGTAGTTCACCTATAAAAAATTGAATATTTCCTCTAAAGGATTTCGATCCCTAAAAAGGGCTGCTAGTTAGTTCAAATTAGATCAACTTCAAAATGCAATAATCGTTTGCATAGGTCAACATCGAACATCGAGTAATTCTGAACTCTTCGAACCATTCGGTATTGCTATGATTTCACAATATTTTATAAACACATCTTGATTGTTTTGTAAATGCGTATCAAGTCCTACCAGCAGTGGCATCTAAATAATTTTATTTAATCAGTTGACGTGAAGCAATTTTGGAAAATTTGAAATCACTAAAAATTTTTGATAAACCGAACAGATCGATTTAGATGATTATTGAAAGAAATTTTGAAAAATTATATTTTTATGCAACAGAAATAACAAAACATCTCTACTGCTACTGCCGTATTAAAACGAACCAAAAACTGCAACATTATTGGCCGTAGTGTTAGCCAGAAGCGGTAATTTGAGTTTACATTTTGTTTCGGGTGGTGGTAAAAGTTCATTTCTAAGGTTGAATTAATACCATTAACTCGCAATCATAGTCATACTACGGTTGCTAGTTACTGTTGCCACCAATCATTTGTGATGACTTTTACAAATTTCTTTTGTAAACCTTTCGATAGCATGCAACATGACTTGATACGCCGCCAAGCAATGCCAAAGCAAACCATTCTATTTCATGCCACGCTAAGCTTTTGCTTGTTTCGCCTTCTCATGGCCATGGTAATATCACATTACTTCTCTAACACACTCTAACAGTCCTCTCATCTATTGGTGTTAACCATACACATGGACACTACATACTGCGTACAAGTTTGCATAGTTTGGTGCGGCACGCTGCTATATCTACATCTGGTAGCTTTCGTTTACCACCTAATGATACTTAAATATTGTCTAAATTTACTGCCATTATTCTGGCTACTTCATGTTCAGCTAATAGTGTTGTTGTTGTTGATTTTTCTTTTTTTTTTTTTTTAACTTTTCTAGACTTGTTTCCTTCTTGTTTATTTTTCGTACTTTTTTATGAATTATTAGAATCCAAGGATTATCGCTAACACTACAAATATTTTTATAGTGCGCCGTTCATTGTGCAGCAAAACGATCGCTTGTAAAATTCCTATTCTCCCTTTTCGTTTCTTTTCGGAAGAGAAACCAAATTGCAGCACAGTGTGTGGGCATCAGGTTCATTTGATTTAAGTATCCGAGGACAACACCTTCGAAATCGATTACTTGAAAAACTTTCACTGGAAGCATTATCTTGATCTCAATCCACCCGAATTGCATGATGGAAAACGCCTAACTAAAGCTTCATTCCTTTTCTGTTTCACTTGACGCACCTCCGAAATTCTGATAGAACGATTAATAAAGTTTCATTTTTTTTATTTATCAAACATTTGCGTTGCATCGTTTTTAAAAACATTCTCATCTTGAAAACAATTCATTCTGAAATCAATTTTCGCAGGCATCTTTGCGTAGACAATTTTAAAAAATCTCGAAAAATTGTTAGCCAAGAAATTTATTCTTCACATTGTTCTTCGTCACGGGAAATGATGCTTTTAACTCCATTTTTATATTCAAGAGCCTAATTAATATTTAAGAAATTTTCTTCAATTTGAATTTGAATTGGGATAGATTTTTCCTAAAATTTTGAAGACCAAAACGTTTATATAGCATGCAACGTGAACATGTGACTCTCATTGGAACATGTGACCGATCTTGATAACTCTTCATTCGAGACGCAAAATTATATTTATTTAACTAACCGTTTCATCATAATTACGAAAAGTTGACGTAGGTCGAACTGGATATTATTATTAAGTTAATACATAAAGATAATCACGATAGTCATCAGAAGAAAGTTTTCATTGTCTATTGTTACTTATTGTCTAAAACGAAATATTCATCTAAAATAGAAAACGATCATAAAACGAAACTTTCTTAATGATAACATCGCACAAAACTTCGAAGTTTGCTATGCTAAGATTAAACTCACAAACCCATTTACAAAAGTTAATTCTAATGCGCTGTAATCTAAATCTTGAAGCAAGCAAGACACCTTTTAAGAAAGTTCTCTATCTTCGTTTTTCCGATTTATATAATATTTATTCTTCTCAAAAAAGCATTTTAAATCAAGAATATAGCGTACACCTGTCTCTCGCATTTTTTGTTATGAAACGTATACTCAATCACTCACAACAATCGATTGGGTCTGTTTTTATAATACTCATGTAGATAACCAAAGCAGAGCAAAATCTAAACAGTTATTCATAGTAAATTTTGTCTTGTCTTTTGTAAGGTGTACACGTTATTTTATTCTTTTTGAAAATTTAAACTATAATTTTAAAATTTCAATCATAAATTTCCAACTTTTTTTTACAACAGTTAAGTAAAAAATGCTAAAAAGAAAACAACAACTAAACGTCATTTTCAACGTTCCTGTCATCGTGTTCCTTCATTGAACAGATATATATTTGTCTCGTTGAAAAAGGAATATCAAGTTAAAGATTTTTCAAAAATTACCATTAAACAACGTACTGTAGACGCATATCTACATACATAACTTTCGAATGTAGAAAAAGAATTATTTTGAAAATCAACAAACAATAGCTTTAAGTTGAATTGTCAGGCCCATATACCACCACCACGTTGTCACCAACGCTATTATCAACATCAGTACCATCGTCATCGTCATCGTCATCGTCATCATCATCATCATCATCATTGTTGTCATCGTCGTAGTCGACAAACATCTCTTGCGTCCCTCAGTAGGCAGATCAGCAGATTTAACTTTGTTCGTTTATAATACATTGATTGTTATTGTCATCCCTCTAAATGGTTCCTTGTTGTGTTTATGGTAGATATATCAAGTTTGGCGACCCTTTTTTCTCATTTTCAATGGCTGCTATTTTTTCATTTTTCATTTTTTTTCTTGTTTTTTGTTTTTTGTGAGAGCCAGAGTATCGCACGATTTTTTAGTCGTCTTTATTGTTCCATGTGTGTTTTCTTAAACATTCATTCAATATTTGAGTGATTTATTTAGTTTGCTGCAATTCTTGAAATTATTTGCACAAAATCCAAAAAAATATATACAAAATCTCTTGTCTTCTTTTATCGTCCACTGATAATTTCACCTGGATATTTGGGATCTTCCCAAACATTAGCGATGATAGGTTGCTTCAATTTAATATTGACATCGTTGTGCATAACTTAGCACATTTTCAAATTCTCTTGAATTTAAAATTCATGGAATGCATCTCGCAATCAACGGAGATTTATAATGTTGTGCACAACACGACAGATTCAATTTAGAAATACCTTCGTACTCAGGAAGTGATACATTAGAACAAATGGTTGGCAAAAACCAAGTCTTTATATAAATTTTTATAATAAATTTGCTTTTGCTTTGAATTGAATCACTCACCTACAATCAACGTCAGTCCTTCAACTTATGCATCATACAGGCATTCGCTGTAATAAAGTACACGATTTTTCAATAAAATTCCTATTCATTGCTACAGCCACAAATTTGTTTCCGATCTTTGTGTGATAATCACGTAAAAATAACTACTGCAACAATAACAACAATAGCAACAATAACAGTCAATTTAACAATATAATATTTATTATAATCGAAAACATATTAAAACATTTATTATAATCAATGTGCGCTTGCGCATACTTTTCTTAAAATGCTTATCAAGCCAGTCACACAGTATGTAAATAACATTTTATAAATGGTATGTGTAAGTATGTCTGCTTTTTGAGCAAAAAGGTTTGTTTTCTGTTTTCTGTGTTTATATCATTTTATACATATTATATTGGCTGTTGTCGCTGTTGCCGCAGCATTTTGCATTTTTTTTTCTTTTTTTTTTTTTCTTTTTTATCATGGTTACGTCTATTAACTTATTGTCAAGTAATATATGAAAATTATTGCACATGCTGCCAACTTTATAGCACCAACACTATTTAACAACAGTAACGACTCTCACAAATAATCTGGACGGCAACTACGTTAATAACTAAATATAACGACAACAACAAGAGCCACAGCATCAGCATCAGCATCAGCAGCAGCGTATTGACATTGTGCACACATATCACATGCACATGCAACAAGTAAAACACTTGAAAAAAGTTTATCTTATTACAAAATCGCATTTATTTACGAATTATAATAAAAGATAGATGTAAAGTCCAAGAGAATAAGCGAGAGAAAGAAACAGAGACAGAGAGAGAGAGAGAGACAGAGAAAGGGAAAATAAAACAGAGGAAGCAGGGATGCCATGAATTTGAAAATTTTTTAATTTCTATTACATAATTAGTCGTTTTATATTGTGTATCAATGGTGGCGGACAGCGATCAGAATTGGTATTGAGTTTTCATGTTCCTTATGTGAACCGTATCTCCTTCCCCGACAACAAATTAATACTCTTTTGTTTCCTAGAGACTGCTACTATACTACTTCGTATGGATTAAGTGGTATCGGCGGAAACGGCGGGAGTTTTAGCGAAATTTTGGTTAACATTTGTGTGAAAGGAGGTATTTAAGAGACAAATATCCGCACTTCTTGCTTTTATTAAATGCTGTCGTTAACTATTTTACTACTACATTGAAATTCACGAGATTAATATAGAAGTCATCTAAACTTAAAATTTATGTCTTCTTCCAATAAGTTATAAATTTTTGCCAAAAATTTATTCATTCTATTGAATTCATAGCACATTTCATTGTTGTACTATGTTATTACACTTAACAGCAAGAGTTTATTCAATCTAAGCCATAAGAGAGATGAGCTGTAGTTAGAATATTTTTGTATTACATGAGAATAATTTTCTATCCAACAATATTTTCTTTTACTTGGCAACTCCCTGCATCTGAGTGCAAGTGTGTGTGCTTATGCATTTGTATGGCTGTACTTTGTTTAGCACACACACACACACACACACAGAACTAGCCCATTATCATTACATTATACTATATATCAGAAACTTAACCAGGGATCATTAACACAAAATATTTTCCTAGTGTTCGAGTGACAAAACTGTCAATTGAAATTGTTTAAAAGCAGATGCAACATGACTGAACGAACCGAACATGAACACATTGAAAATAACGAAATTTCGAACATTAAAGAACATGTAATATATACACGTGCACTCCGATATATATATACCTCCATTGATTTGAGGAAAAAATGTGCAAACTTCGAGTGTTAAAGTATGGCAGAGAATGCAGACAGAACGATAAAGAGCACCTTTAGCAATGCAAAATACTGGTGTAAGTGAGAAAGTGTCTTGAAAGAGAAAGAAAGACACTTAAGAGAGACAGATAGAGAGACGGATGGAGAGGAAGATGGAGAGTAAACAGAGAGTAAAAAATGTGGTTTTTGTGTGTGTTCGTTTATCAAACCCTTTGGCACATATTTTACATTGACCGAAGGAGGACTAACAGCACCACCAACAGTAACTTGACTAACACACAAACTAAATATGAACAGATCTATCGATCGAATGCACAAGCACGGTCATGAAGCATGTGCAATAAGACAAGAAAAGACAATATTGATGTTCGTTTGTGTGTGAGTAAGTTTCGGTGATGTGCATGATGGCGCAGCAAGTAGTGAATTACGTGCATAAAAACGAAGTAACAAAAGCGGAAAAATGGATTGTATGGCTTTTAATGTTGTTGTTTCTTTTAATGGTGGTAGTTTGTGCGATCGGTTACTTTACGATTGCCAATGTTATTGTTGCCTGTATTTACGCCATCAAACAGTAACCAGCAAAACCAAATCATTATGGTGGACATGTTGTATATATGTGCATAAAACCTTTATGCTCATATTATGTTGAAGCGAAACAAAAGCACATCAAATTGTCACGACTTCGGTTTTTGTGATCAGAAACATTTATTATAAATGAAAACAAAAAAAAAAAATAAACACACACACACACTCATGTTCATACACGAATAACTATCATTAACGTTCGCTTTAAATATAAGAACATAAGAACATTATAAGCAACAATAATAAGGAGATGAAATATCAAACCCGAATCGACGACTCTGTGTCATTTTTAAACCTATTATTCAAATTTCAAGCAGTTATTTTTTGCTTTCACAATAAGGTACATTAATAATTTTTTTTATTTTTTCCGTAGAGCGATCAATAAATATACGGAAATAAAGTAAAAAATGCTTGAACAAATATATCCACACTAGACGGTCCCTTCCAACTGGAAAACCTACTTCACATATTTCCAGATAAAACACCTAAAACATTTTCTAAAATGCTCCGGCCTCTGAAAACACTCTTGCGATTTTTGAAAGTCTCTGAGCTTAACTTCAAAGAATAAAATATTACCCAAATATTTAATGAATTTTATAGTCATTCGATATAGAATTTAGCGGACAAGTTTGCGTATCTTCTCTTTAAGATTTGACGAACTCAAAAGTTTTTTATTGGACGTTTATAATAATATGGTTGAATACAATACTTTTTAGTAAACTTGAAACATCTCTTCGTTCTCCGTAAATATTAACTGATTTATACGTTAGTTACAGGCAGTTAGCACATGCTACACTAGTTTCCAAGTATTTATCCTTACTCCATTATTATCACAATGATTAGGTGCAACTCTGAGTCACCACCACCACCAACGCCGTCGAACAAAACACATGGTAGAGCTTCACAAGTTGCAAGAAACAGGTATTTTGCTGTTCTGTTAATGTTATTGTATTTATTCCCTGCCAACGTTTTCTATTTCTGTTCGCCTTCTGGTGTGTTGGAGCTGTTATTTACACCTTTCCAGCTAACCGTCGGCAAAATGACTTTATTTCATTTCAGAAAAACAGGTTGCTAATGATATTTTGTAGTTGCTCTTATTGCACTTGGATTTGGATATGTGTGTGTAATTTTCTCCATTCTATTATTCGATAGACTTTTGTATTTGGAATACATGCTTAACGAAAGAAATATTAACAATAACAAAAACAGCAACAATAACAAATAGACGATTGAGAAAATTTGCGCTAAAAAATTTAAATTTTTCAATTAAATGATTAAAAGTAAATTTATTTTTACAGAAATTAAACTTGTTGATAAATTAGATGCATGTGATACAACACAATACAACACACACAGGCGCGCCTGTAGACAGACCGCGCTACACACGCTGGCTGTTGCATAAAAGATAGCAACTAACAGTTGCTATTTGCATGCAATGGCATACGTGAGTACAAATTTTCTGAAAAAAAATAATTTTTTTTTAAAGATTTTTATTTAAATTTGTGACAGACAATTATGAGCGGGGCGTGTTGGATGGCGGTCCATGTTATTGGTCTTTTCATAATTTTTATGATAATTGGAATTCTAAAAGTTGAATGATTTTGAAATGTGTTTAATTACTACTTATGTGCTGCCCGTATATTCGTTGCTTACATGCGTTTAAAATAAAAAATAAATATTCGAAACAGAATAAATGTTCTCTGCTTCCATGTGCATTAATAAAGTTTTTGTACTGACAAAAAAAATTCTTTGCATCATATTATGAATTTTCATCATATTGTTTCCTTTAAGGAAAGGTGCCCGTTCGTCGGGAAAGTTGTTCCAAAATGTGTTGTGTATTTCAGTTTAGAAAGCCAGCTATTTTTAGCAAATTTTTGATTGCATTTAATTTCTATCAAATTTTCCAATGTATAATTTACTTTAGCCCTTTAATCGCTTAAAGCCGTTTCAGAGCACTATAATAGAATATTAAATGCGACGAAATCAAATTGATTGTCTATAGAAATTTTCGAAAATGAAAAAATCATTCTCACATAATTATATGTTTTTATGTATAACTATAATATATGTTGAACAACAACAACGGGAAACTCATATATTCCTAATAAATAATTAAAATTCAATATTTTGTCGTGCAATGTATATTGTATCTCGTGTTGTATAATGGCTGGCAAGTTATTATTTTCGATATTGACCAATAAGTAATATTCTGACTGATTTTAAAGACTATTAGCGTTGTATTAGCGTTCTCTTTTACACATTCCTAATAACGTTGGGGATATAATTGAAGGTTAATTGCTCCTTGTGACC
Source organism: Glossina brevipalpis (assembly GCA_000671755.1). Taxonomy (NCBI): domain Eukaryota; kingdom Metazoa; phylum Arthropoda; class Insecta; order Diptera; family Glossinidae; genus Glossina; species Glossina brevipalpis. The sequence goes on along the minus strand of KK351016.1, from coordinate 348,657 downwards.
CTAACTCATCTCTTCACGAATAGGATTTGTTTTGAAAAGTTTGTGAAATCTTTTGAATTGAATATCTTTTACCACTGACTGACGTTTGGAGTTAGGACAACTAATACTAATAGAAATAGATAGAAATTAGATTTTTTAGTTGAAGCAGTAGTAGATGTCTTTGTATTTCTTGGCTAGTTAATTCAAGTCCAAATTTCATCTCTTTTTATCATAGATAATTGGAGCCCTAAAAAGGGCTGTTGTTACAGCAACTTGGTCGGCATTCAATTTTTTGAGGTCATGACTAAATAGATATAATCCATGTAATCATTCATATCCTTTTTGATGTTCTCCATTTATTAGTTAAGCGGAATCTTCGGGACATATATTGCAAATAGTATTCATTGCATAGTGACCACTGGGTGTATGAGAATAACTTGAGTTAAAATACTGAAAAGAAAATAAAATAACACAAACCTTATGTTATAGAAATAATTTAATAGAAGGTATCGAGCAATTGATAAGATATTTTTATATTAAGTATTTTTTATTTTATCAGTCATAAGCTCGATAACATAATAGTTACGATTTCAACGAACGAACGAATCGAAAATTTCATCATTCAAAATATAAATATTTACCTTATGCTGTTCTCTTGATAGCGCGTGTAGGTGTAGTATCAATCCGCTGCATTATAGTATTAGTCATATAATGGTCTTAAAACGTCGAAAGATAGAATTGAGATCCATTTCTTAGACAGTAGTCACCATGTAAATGGATGCGGAGATCTTCGCTTCTTTTTCTCCCGTTTCTGCAACTTATGCACACTATTTCACAAGGCTTTTGCCGTAGCATACTCCCACTTTTTTGTTAATCAGCTGCTCAACCGTATATCTTCCTATCGAAGATTTGAAGATTGAAGGGTCTTGTGCCTGAAATTTCCTTATCTTTAACAATCAACACTTCCAGAGAAGCAAGCGAGTTTCATTCAAACCTTATTTTATTTTTTCATGTGTATGTATCTGCAGATTTAAAAAAATAACCCGAGGAAATCACCTTTAGGCGGACCATTTGATTAAGCACTTTTGCCTTTGGCGCAAAGACCGTTGTGTGGAAAACAGAAATCAGTAAACTTCGTGGCGGCTGGCAAACACCAACGAAATTAGATCAAAACAAAAAACAAATGTTTTTGTGAAGACACATTTGTGTGTAGCTGATGAGCGACTCTCTTTTTCTCTTCCGTGTTGTTTAAACAAACTGAAAACGAAAACGAATACGAGAATTTAAGCAGTTTTCTCTTTCTTAATACAGAATTGACGAAGGGCGGCAAGAGAGTTTGAGGTGCTTAGATTATCTGGTGAATCGACCTTACTGCTGCTGAGCATTGAGCTGGTCGCCGTTGAATTTCGATTTCCAATACTAGTCGATGAGGAAGCGTTGCTGCCTAAAGAATCGAACATGGACGATAGAGCATTTAAAGAATCACTTGGATATTTCTTTTCCCCACCATCATAAGATTTGATACTTGAAGCTGGAGATTTAGGAGTAATGGAGCGATGGCTATCGGTGGGACTACGTGGAGGCAATGTACGAGGTACAGGGCTTATTTCCTTGCATTCTTTGGCGTTATTGTTGCTATAGTCGGTGCCATTAGCGGTTATATCATTTATTTTGACCTTGGGACTTTTATGCTCCTCATCTTCGTCGACTTCGGACTTGATTTCCATTTTAATTTTTGGTACATGCTCACCTATTCCGATGTCTTCGGTTTGTAGAATTTCACCGAACATTTTGTCCGCTCCAGGTTCTTTCTTAATTTCTAATCCGTAATCCGTAGTTTTATGAGAAGACGGTTCTTCAATATACATTTTCTCTGGTGTAGGATTTTCTAACTTACGTGTTTCAACATGCGTCTCAGCACTGCATTCACTGGCACTTCTCTCACTGCTCGTGTAACGGTAGTGTTGAAAATAAGGATCTGTAGTATCAATTAATGGTTTATTGTAGTCAACGTTTTCATCAATGCCTAAACGCTTGAGTATACTTGAAGCTACAGGCGAGGTATTTTTGGTAGACGAATTGGAAGGACTGCTAGCTGGTAGAGTGGCGTGTCTAGGTGGTGTATCAAAGCTGGTAGTGAACATTTGTTCTATGGCGCTTAACACCGACGACGTGCCTGTTGTCGATTTGCTGGCGCCATTTTTTGGCTCCATTATCTCAGGAGATTTGGTTTTCGAAATTAAATTATTGACACTTAAATTAGCTTTTGCATTTTCCCCGGCTGTCTTCACACTTGAAATAAATTGATGCATGCGCTCAGCAAACAACGCTGCTTCAGTTTTATCTGGACTTGGACCCAAACCAGGTCGTTGTAATTTCATGTCCATTTCTTGATGGTCTTGTTCTATTTGAGCTCCTTTCATTTCTAACAGTTTGCGTACCGGTAAAGATTTCTCCCTCTTTTTAGGCGCTGGGCGTTTTCTATTACCCGCTCCAGCCATAGATTGCATTAAAGGTTCGGCATAGTGATTATTTTTAGCCATATGATTGCTAAGATCGCCTAAGGAATTAAAAGCTTTATCGCATACTTTGCAAGTCAGCACAGCACTAAGTGTTCGACTCTCTTCGGAACTTAAGCTATTCTGACCATCTTTATTATCGCCAGTAGTACCGGACGATTTCATGGAGATCGTTTGCTCTTGTGAGAGAATGTTAGTATAATGTTGAGTTTCTTGCATGTGCTTGGTCATTTCACTCAAAGAGCGAAAACTTTCCCCACAACGCATACACTTTAGGATTTGCATTGCTTGTTCAACGCCTTTACCCAGCCATACATTTTGACCGCGCACTAATTTTCGTGGAAGAGGGGTGGGGGGATCGCCTCTATATTGGAATGCATTCTTAGCAGCTGCAGATGGTGCATTTGCGTTAGATTTACTTGAAGATTGTCGCATGTGACCTTGTCCACCCGGTGGGGTCTGAGCGGATGATATTGGAGTTCTGTCAGCTGCAGTAGGAAGATTTCCAAATGGTGGAACATTTACGCCACAATGTTTACTGTCTTTCATATGAGCGGTTAAAGCTTCCAGCGTAGCAAAACTCTGCTTGCACCAAACGCAACGAAACACTGAACTAGCCACACCCTTGTTCTGCCAATGAGATTGCCATATATTGTGCCGAGTTTTAGTTATACCCTCATTTGAGGCGGGTAAAGGAGCGGCGGTGCTTGTGGGAACAGGAGGAGGTGGTGCAACAGGATTCATTCCAGCTGTGGTAGAGCCACTGGGTCCCGAAGGTCGTGTAGGTTTCTCCTTACGCGGACCTTTAACAATATCTGATATTTTTTCCAGCGGATCGACAACAAGATCGCTTTTACCATTCCAATCAGGAAACTGTCCAGCTCGAAATATATTTGCTGCTGCCACGGCTGCGAGGTAGGGGTTAACACTAGGCAACATGGAGGCAGTAGGTACTTGGTTAGCTGCCGTCGGAGCTGGATGAGCTGACATTGGGGGACTATCTGATTTGAAGATCTTTTTTACCTGAATTTGACCAATAGTCGAATCTGGTTCAGCTGCGTCATCAGCTAAACGTTTACGCGTACCTACTGATAAATCTAAAGGGTTGTCAGTATTGTCTTCTTCTTCGTCTTCATCGGAACCGGGCGGCTCTGCAGATGCGGAGCGATCGAAAAGATTAGTGCGAAAATCCAAAGCCTCTGAATTATTACTAGAAGCTGTAGGTGATGCTTGCGGTGGTAACTTAAAAGATGCGGAACTTTCCGTGGGTAAAGGTAGCCTTGGGCCGGTTGTTGCCCCTAAAGGAAATCCATATTGTTGGGCAGCTGCTATCATATGTAAATAAGCCTCCATGGAGGGCGGTTGTGCAGGTATATTTGGCAAAGTAGGAAACGTTGCATTCGGAGAAGTAGGCAAAGGTAGGACACCGGCTACAGCTGCGGCCGCCGCCGCTGCCGCTGCCGCATTACTAACCGCATTCTCTCGGGCTTCTTTACCATTTTCGGAGGAGTTCGATTCATGAGATGGACAACGTTCACTTGAGTTGGCTGAATCTGTGGAACGGGGACGAGCTGTAGGTAAAGCTCTATAAAGAAGATTAAAATAAAATATTTATATGAACCATTTGACAATAATAAATAGGCATGAAAGTAAATACAGGAGCACGTCAAACACAATATACAAAAACTGTGACTTCCTAATGCAACAGAACCGTTCGTTACCGCTACAAAAGTGTGCTTAATGCAACTAAGCTGAATCTCTTAACTTATCTATGAGAATTTGCTTTCGACATTTTAATCTTCTCACGCACGATCGAAAAACATTGATATACAAATATTGATATACAAATATGGTCGCATGGTTTGCAAATATCGGAGCCATTTTAAAGTAAATTTCATTAGCCGTAAGTCATCTTCCGGTCACTTCTATTTTCGCAGCCTGTAGTCTTTTATTCTTATTAATAATTTAAATTAAGATAAACACTTGACACTAAAAATGCATATGCCGTGCAGATGAAACAAATAAGAAAATTTTTTTCCTGCCACATGTTCATTTAATTAGTAGTAAACTTAAACAAACTTGTACAAAATACCAAAAATCCCAATTGTACTAATATTTAATCGATTTGAAATGAGTAAAGAAATGAGAGCTTGGATTATATATATTCGGATTGATTATTTTGTTTCATGTTCCTTATGAGCATATTGCAGAAAGAAAATTAAGAAAATTACTGTGATTGTGGCCGAATTTTTTATGTTCACCGCCTTTATGTTAAGAACATTCTACAAAAGGAAGAAATTGCGACACTTCATAATATCTAGGGGATTTTTATAGAATTTCGATAAGATCACCTAAAGAATATACATAGAAATCATTCTCGTTGCATCTTGTTTTGTACTGCGTACTGTAGTTAATAAGAAATGAGCGATAAACAAATTTTTTAGCTTTTAAAAACAGAGATGCCGCTCCGCTTTTAAGCCATTTGGATAAGTTTCGCCAATTTTCAATATCAACCTCTACATGCAAGATAAATATGACAAATTTGTAAACGGTAACTTAATGTTGCAATCGAAAGAATATTAACCACTGACGAGTAGAGGAACATGACTAGATCAACTCGGAATTTGATACTGACTAAGAATATATATAATTTTAATGGTCTCTGAACAGTCGGGGTGGAAGTACTAAATGTTTGTGTGTAAATGCAACCAGAAATTTTTCGATCTACATATCTTGCATAAATTATTCACAATAGAAGAAAGAATATAAACGGAAAACTATAGCAGACAGAAAAGGAAGAGCGAAATGTTGATATTTAAAGTTTTTCTCATATAATTCATGAATTTCTGAAACGGTGCATGCTTTGGTGATTAACAATTTACTCCTTGCTTTTCATGAATACCACAAAGGGGACCGAAGCAACGCGAGACAAGAAGTACATCTATGAGACTAGAAAATGGTTTTCAACAAAAAAGAAAAAGTCATCGACAGAACCATGGTAAACGTTTAAAAAAAATATTTTTTATTGGTCTAATAAACTCTTTGATTGTTTTAAAATGTGTGGAAAAAAATTCATTATTCGTAAATAATTTTTTTGACGAAATTTCAGGCTTTTTCATATACGCTTCAAAACGACTGCTTGTGTCAAATGAACGTCTGTTGGAAACATACAGACTAATCTCTTGTCTCTTGATTTATAATTTTTCCAAACTATGTATGCTAGTGAAGTTTCATCGAGACGATCGCTAAGTAGGTATGAAGTTGAGAGCGACTCGAGCGAGGACGCTTGCTTCTATCAAGGAATTAAAATTAGTATTAACTCGTTGGTGTTGATTATGAATTCGAGTACAGCATTTTACAATTTCCCGCTTTCTTTTTATTTTGATTTTTCAAAATGGCTCGCAACGTAACTCAAACAATTTAAAATTTTTCATTACAGTTTTTTACGGTCTCTTTAAAAGAATATTCTTTAACAAAAGTTGTACGATTTTTTGATAACGCAATTTAACAATTTTTTATTAATAGAAAATTGTCTTTTTTTTGGTCGCACATTGAGTCAATCGCCATCACACAAAAATCAATATTTCTAGAAATCGTACATATTTTTCTAGCTGTAGGCATATGGATTAAATGATGATCTCTTTTTTTTAAATTCAAATTTGCACCAGTTGTGTTGTGTGCCGTACAGCCCCTTGAATAGAAGATGCTTCGCGAATATGGTTACATTGTTACTATTTTATAATATTTTTCCAAAACATATTTTTTTTAAATATTTAAGTATACACCTTTTCAACCCTCAAACAAAACACCCCTTTTTACGATTGTTACAACGGTGTTAACGTTAAGTACTAAAGAGATCAACGAAGCTAAGCGGCGATCAACGTTCAGTATCTTACTGGCAAGCAATAGACAGTGCATAGGTTGTCATAGTTTATCTGTCTCTGTCTCCCTGTTTCTCTCTCTCTCTCCAAATGAGTGTGTGTTTTTCTTACTATCAATCAATCAAGCAATCATCATATTTACGGCCACATACGACACCCCACCGGAAATTGAACTCGGGTATGCCGACTTGACAGTCTCGCTTCCTATGAACTATGAAATGGTTATGAGATGGTTTGTTGGGATTCAAATAGTTTTGCATACTAGAAAACAATGAAAAAGGAAATGGTTAAGAAAAGCGTCTGTGCAACTGCAAAATTCACCCGACGGAGCCAATAACAGACCTAAAGCATCATATTTAGTAAGACTTTTATTAGCGTTATAAATAAATTTTTATTAATTAATTCCTCTAATTTGGGATATTTATGAACTAATTTCTCGATATCCAAAGGTAGGGAATCCAAACATATCGATGAACCTCACAGATCTATGTCCCATCTTATGTATTAAATATTTTTAACTAAAGAGGGAGAAAAACAAAACATATCGCAAACACATATATAATATTAAAACAACAGCAACAATGCCAAGTATGCTAATGAAAGCAACTCTGGGGTGTTATAATTTCAATTTCAAGTTCAATGCGTGCTATTGTGTTTGTTATTGTTGCTCAAAATGTGTTTAAAATATATAACTGAGCCCAACAAACAAAACACAGGACTGTATACGAATGAAATAGAGAGTGAGTCATAATAGCAGAGAGAGAATGAGGGTGAAAGAGAGAGAAGTGTAAAAAAGGGAGACAGAAAAAGAAGGAGAAGACTACATGGCGAAGCAGTATGTGTGTTCATGGCTGTGTGTGTGTGTATGCGTGTGTGTAACAATTTTAATTAATATAGTTTTAGTAAATTATAATGAATTAAATCAGATAAACTGTAAGCACACGTAATTATTTATGGAATTCATTTTGCTCTGTATAAATAAACAAGAAAATTTTAAAAAAACTTTTCGAATGTGTGGGTGCGTTTTTTTGTGTACCAAATATTCACATACATGTAAATATGTAAATCAAACGCGAGCACATACGTATATTTATGTTAACTTTAGTTTATTGCTTTAGTTTCTTCATAAATACTGTCGATTAGTATTTGTTTAACTCACACGCACATACAGGTAGACACACACGTTTACACATGCGAACACCTTTAAATGTGTACACTATAAGTATGCATATCGCTAAGAAAAAGCACCTCTACCTGTATTAGAGAATTCTTAGCAGAAAAATGTATATGACTTGTTTTCGAGTCTGGTTCATAAATCATTAATATTTAGTATCGTATGTCAATAAATATAAATCTATGTACGCACACATGTAGACATTTACTTCGCTGAGATATGTACATGAACGTATAAGCATGTGTTTGCTTATAATGCAAATTTTTTGTTGTATTTTACTTTAAATAAAATTTATACATTGCAATCAAATGTTTGTAGGTTTTGTGTGTTAACGACTAAATAAAACTCTTTGCTTTAACATACTTTAACGAAAATTCCACACAATGATCACAGAGTGAGCTGTATAAGTGGTTTCTTATGCACTAAAGATCAAGCCGGCGTAGATATATAGTACTTGTCCCTCTGATTTCGATCTAAAGATTTGGACTCAGCCAGATATCTTGCATTGGTAGTTGAAACGTAAAGTTCATCGATTAAGATGGGTGAACGTCTCCAATCTCATTCGGAAAGAACGAAAACAAAAAAAATGTTCCAAGACGATTCTTTAGGATATAGATGAAAAATAAAATTTATTTTACACCGCAAATAACACGGTCTACGTTTGAAATTTAATAAGACTTTCAATCGAAATTCAATATTTTCTGAGTCGTAGCTATTTAGTATATTTTTGAAACTACCCCGCTGGTGGTTTTTTCTTAATCAAATGAGCGATTCAAACTGTGCGTAATCTCTCTCTTCTTTTGGAAAAAGAAAAAATAATAAATTTATCGGTTATAAGGTCACATAATTCGCCAGCATTAGTTCAAAGTTAATAAATTATATGCATTATTAATGTATAAATTAATATAATTATTCATTATACCGTATACGATATTATAAATGATTTAGTCATGCAGGGGAAAAGCGGGAAAAGAAAATATTTAAGTGTATCTACATTAACGTTAGAGAGATTGTCTGTTTGCACGTAAGTGCAAATTATTGTTAGTTTAGATTTCGTTTTACACATATATATATATATTCGTGTGTATAATCAAAGCAAAACAGAAAAGAAACAAAAAAACATAAATTATTTGGATACAAAAACTCAAGAGAATTATTATGAACTCTTTTAAAACCGAACTTACACGACCATCTAATCTGTTTTATAGAAATTCTAAAATATTTTACTACTTGCTGCTGCTTTGCGGCCATTTACAATTGAATGCATTAATCAATAAGACTTAAAACGAAAAAAAGACTTTCAAATAATATCTCTCTTTTGCAATTGTTCCTAAATTCCCTTAGATGATAAATGTGCTCAGCGTGGATCATTCTAACTTTACTTTCAGACTTCGGGTTAATTTATTTTAAGTTTGTTTACTTATTGCTGATATAACTAAAAGATTTGGGAAATTAGGGCAACCGATGATGCGATTCTTTCTTTCGTTTTCTTAATTTTTTCTAATTTTACTCATAATTCAATGAATTCTTTAAGTATTATAATAAAATACAATTTCTTCGATTTTAAAACAGTTTTGTAATTGTCACTAAGAGCGATTTTCAACAGTAAATTAAATTGAATCACTTGTGGGGAAATTAATCCTGCGTGATCAAAATTCGAACGTGAAAACCTCAAAGCATCTACTTTATATTCCATAAAGGGTTAATCATCCACTCTCTCTCTCTCTCTCTCTCTCTGCGAAATCCAAAGTCTAAACATGCAGGAAGAAAGATGTGTTTTGTCAGGGATGATTTTCATGTAGTAATTATCGAACAAACTTGTTTTTTGTAAACACAAAGGTATCAACATTTATTAGAGCCTGTTGAATGCTGCTAGAATGGTAATCTTCAGATTCCATTTGCTGCACCCAACAAGCGGTTTAGTTGGTCTACAACTTTATTTAATTTTGATTAAAAAGTTTTTGAATTAACGACAATCATGTCTAGTAATTTTGTGAAAAATATATTTAATAAGAAATATTCACGCAAGAGTAAACTATAGCTCTGTTTCACTGACCGCAACATTAGCGATCGATGAATTTTTAATTCTTCGTCAAGCTGCGATTAGCGCAATCGGGTTTATATGTATGTTGTAATATCTAATATGGCTGGGACAATACAATTTAGCTTTCTATCCCCCTGCTATTGTAACGCTTCAGATAACAAAAATTAAAACACTAACGTGTAAATATCGATGTATATAATCAGTTAACTGCAGGAGAGCGCATTTGAAATTTTTTCGAATACGACATTTAAGATTGAAGTCCAAAACTTGCTAGAGAAAATTTGATGGAATTATATCCAAATAGAATGAATCGAAAGTATTGGAATAGTTTCACCCGCAATCAATAAAAAGTGGAAAGAAAAATGTGTGTCGGTTATTCATTGAAGCCTTCTAAGCGTTTCTCCCTTTGTCCCGCTCTCTCTCTCTCTCTTTCTCCCTCTTTCTCTCGATCGATCGAAAATGTTCTTGATCTGTATGTTAAAATTCTAACAATTGTAGAGAGTTTTTCAAGTAGTGCGTGGCTAAGCTTTTGAGCTCAGTCTACTTGAAATCAGGTAAAAGTAGAAAATGTTGATTGTGAGAAAATATATTAAGATGCGAGAATCATAGCCAGCATTTTAATACAACATCATGCTTCCTCTAAAATCATACTCATACTAATGATGCTTGTAGAGCAAAACAAAAGTTAATACTCTATTAAGGATTTAATCGAAAATTGCGATGATTTATATGAATATTATTAAATAATTTTGATAGAAAAATATGCAATGGAACTATGAATTTCAAGATATATAATTAAGACCATCTCGTTTCAAATTGAATGAAAATTCCTGATTTTTTGCTTCTCATAAAAAGCTTTATTCTGCTGAGTATATTAAGTCTAGAAGATTATTTTTTGTAATTTTCCATTTTCTTTATCATCTATCGGCAGGCAGCCGATGATGATTACGGTAGATGAAGTTTATTTCTCTACTTCTGAAATATCTATAGATGGGGGATAGATGTCTCTTAATATACTTATATAAATATTTTTGACTACTTTTTGAGTCTCGTTTGAATATTTATAAGATAGAAGGTAAGTGCTTTCAAAGTTTAACTTCAAAGCGTTTATTAGTTTCTTATTTATTCATTAACGAAATGAATTATTTTTCTGAAAACCAAATTACTGACATGCGTTGCATTTGAATGATAAATTTCCTTCTTTCACATTTTGACATTACATTTCTTTCTTTCCCATATAATGAATTAACTTAAAACACGCAATTGTTTTACTATAATTCGGAATATTTAATTGAAATTTGTTTATTTGTTTAGTTTCTGAACAATTACAAACAAAGAGCGAGACTAGCTTAAGAGCGCTACTACTCAAATAAATAGGCGAAATAAGGCGAACACTTTGTTAAAATGTACAATAAATAATTTTAAATATATTGACGCTTCAAAAAAATAGTTGAGTTCATTTCAATTGCTGGATGTAAAATTTTTATAGAATCTTTTCATAAGAACCTCTCATTCTCTTCTTTGGTTCTCTTTTGAGTTCAGGTCAGACTATTCGTTCTAATTTTCACTGAAGTTTCAAGTTTAGTACATATCTCTAATAAGGAACAATACGCTCTAAAAGCATCTCACCTTCATTCGTTCTATGGATGAAAAATATTGCCAACAATTTCGCGTACATATAGAATAGGATCTCATTGTGGAGTGGTTTTAGTGAAATTCTAGTTCTTTTCAAACATGTGACTAATTATTTCTGAAATTAGACTCAAAGTTTTCTAGACTGCCTTTCTAGCCATTTTTCGAGTTCTAGGCGATGAAAATTTGCTTCATTTTATCTTTTTCACAATGCGACTCCGGTTTCTTTGAAAAAATTAGAAATGGTTTATTTGCTTTATAACATATCAGCACTTATGCTAGAAAGCGATACCACTAACGTAGAGTTTAGAGAGCATCTTCGATTTGTTGTCCTCAATTTTTTAAGCTCTCTTTTTTCAAATTTTTTACCTGACAAAATTAATACTACATAATTAATGCTCTTCTGCATTGGTGAGTAGGAGAGGTGGAACTATTTTTATATGTATAGCAGCCGCATTATGAGCAGTGTCTTGTCACAAGTCACAAGCATTCCTTTACTTGTGGTTTGCGTGACTTACATACCCTGTTTTGTAACAAAATTGATGTTAAAGCATTTTAGAATACCAAAATTGATACGGAATCAGACAAACTGTAAAAAGACGCTTATGGTAATTGACTGGTCAAAATGTCATTATACAGCCCTAAATATTCTATTGTTGATCAACATTACCACAACAACAACCTTATTATCCTGATAATATTTTCGGTCGAAGAAGAAATTATAAGTTAAATACGTTATGCACTTAGATTGTGTTTATTTCTGCTTATGTCTCTCTTATTGCTTCTTCTCTCCCATACTTCTTATACAAAAACTCATGTCAGTGTAGTTTCAAAATGGTTCAGGCGTAAAAAAAGCACATATAAATGTCAATTAATTGAAGTCAAAATGCTACCGAGTGCATGGAGTGTTCCAGATTTCTCCGAATTCAGAAGTCTCTTATCCAAAACATTTAACAATGTTTTTGATAATAAAAATTTCTGTTCAATACATTACCTCTTACACACAACCATCTATTGTCTTCATCAAAAATTCGAAAATGCACGGAAATGCCAGATATGTTAGATTGAAAGTATTGAGCTTTTGTAACAAGTGCGAATAAGCATTGGTGGCTTCATTTGGAGTTGATCTCACTACATCTTTAAGAAGTACTTGAATAACGGTAAAGCTACCTCTATTTTATATAAAAGCGGTGAAAGAAGTGTTTCAAGTTATTCTGATATTTCTTCAATCTGTTTTGTCTTCGTAGCTGCCACCTACTGAAGCGTTTTCTATTACTAAAGTGAATTCAGATAAGACAAGACATAAGCAAATAAAGAAAATAATAAATTTACATCTCGAATAGTCAGCATTTAAACTAAATCATTGCAAGTACGTGGGTGGGGAACAAAGAGTCATTTTTAATATAAATTTATTGACATATGAAATGAATTACTTCGAAATTTTTGTTTTCTTCTTTTAAATGATTTCAAACTTTCAGCTGCTGCGTTCGTCTATGTGGGCCGATTCAATGTATTTTCAATTTGATTTATAAAAACCAAGTCAAAGTACATATAGCAGTTTTCCGCCATTAGATATGTTCTAAAAAACAGCCATATTAACCAACAGAGGGACGTGGATACTTTAGAACTTTTTCGCTTAATGAAATGAAAGGCAAATGAAAAAAGGTTTGTGATTAGTGTTTTAAACACTTTATTTCATGTAATCACAATAAAGTTTTTTTGAACCTTGCGTTTAGTGCGTTAAACTTGCTGCTCTAGGCACTACAGGCTGGAACCTAAAGTGTTCTTAATCCCTTCGTTTATATTCAATTTTCGAATGTGAAGCCTTAAGAGGCAGGTGTATAAGGTGAATGACTAAAGACTTACCCAGCGTTAAGAGCCTGGCGATAGATTTCTAACATTAAAGCTTCATGCAACATTTTAAGAATTTTGTTGTAGAGTTTTCTTTCCTGATAATTCAATAAATACACGAATTTATTTAATAATAAAATATTTTTCTATTTCTATTTTTTATTTCTTATGGAGCTTTGATGTATACTAGAGCACGCTGGTATTGGTTTTTATAAATATTTGTGTCAGAATTGTTTTTTTTTTTTTTTTTTTTTTAATATTTTATTTTTAGTTTAGAATGATTTATGAGGCTGATGGGCAACCATCCACATACGTTCACACGCTTATAATTAATAATTTTTGTTTTCTTTTTTTTTTTAATTTTGGAAATGTTTTAAGTTAAATATTTTTGGAGGACTTATAATTTAAATTTCTTTTAAGAGAGGGAAACTTTTTCATTAGACTGACGTTACGTTTTCGTATAACTGTATTTGTAATTTGATTTGTCTTTCTATTATTATTTTAATTATTGTTATTATTATATTTTTCAGTAAAGTACGATTAGGAAAAAGAAAATAATACATATTTTTAAAATTAATTTTATTAAGATAGTAATTCTTTTTTAATAATTAATAATTGCCATGATTCGTATACATCGGTTGAATTATAGGTAATGAGTGAATAAAGTGGATTTCTTTACTATTTTTTTTTTACTTTTTACTTTAACTATTTTTTATTTTGAGCAATTTTTGGATTTTTTTTCTAAATTTTTTGAACTTTGTGTTTTTTTTTAATACTTTATACTTGCAATTGTTATTATTTATTACGTATACTTGTTGTAATATTTGTTAATTCTCTTTTTTTTTCTTATTTTGTAAAGAATTCTGGTTTAATGATAATTAACTTTATTTATTTATTATTTTTCAGTCTTTTTTCTTTTAGTAAATAAAAGTTTTTTCATCTTTCTCCTTTTTCTTACTCTCGGTCAATCGTTTTTTACACGTAATTTGACTAGATGTTGATATTTTCTTTTAAATAATTGCATTTATTTGCAGTTAAAAACGCGATCGAGCTTCTGTATGATGCTTTCTCGCTTTTAATTGAATTTTCGAATTTTTATTAACATTTTTCTAGTGTGTTGATGTCAGTCATATTTTACTGTAATTAATTGATTTTAACATATTTTTTTGATTAATTTCTGTTCTGAACTCTTTTTTTTTCGGTATCCGCGTGCGTAGTCTAACCGTCGTTACCCATTTGAGAGTCGAACAACGAATGTCGTCACTTGTTCACAAAAAATTGTCTGTTAGCTCCTAACTGCCTGCCTGCTTTCATGGCTTTGACTGACTGCTGCTATGTACATTGGCCTGACACACTCACAATCAACTCAAATACATGCAACAACAACAAAGGCAACAAAAACAGCATACAACCATCATTAATGGTGATGAGATGATGGTGATGGTTCTGCTGCTGGCTGTGACTAGCTTTGGCTGCTGGTCTTATTGTTTTTGCTGTTTTAAGGTTGCTCTTATTATTGCTGTTGTGTGTGTTTGATGCGTTGTTGATGCTTCTTCGTAATGTCGTTGTCGTTTCGTGTCTCGCGTGTCTTCGTATGTTTATCAAATGTTCAGCTGTGCTCTGCTGCCAGTTTTCTATTTTTTTTCTCTGCCCGTTTGTGTTTGTTCTTGTAATGCGTGAGATTTGTTTGTTGGAAAATTAGATGAGTCTTATTTTTAATAGGTTTATACAAAACTAACACAATAACAAGTTAAGAGATGTTTTCTAAAAACAATCATTATCAATTAGTCTAAATTTTATTATTTATATATAAAACTAATTTCCTATAATATATATAAATATAAATGAATATTTTTCTACTATTGGTGTTCCCCTGAATTACGTATTTCCTTGCACCCGTCGGTATTTACGTCTTTTGTGTAGTAAATAAGTTCTCAAAAATATGCTTTAATTTTCAAGATCTCCGTATCCGTGTTACTTAGAAGTAACGAATTCAACTAATATTCATATTACTTTTCGTTATCCGGAACAACATTGATGCAATTTCCCAACTTTTTAATTTGTATTTGCTTTCAAGAACTTTACCCTTTAATGCGCGTATTCCAAAACATTTTGTTTTCTCTTTGCAAAAAATTCGTTACTAAAGCTTAAAGCTTTTTTTGATATTTCATTAACAAACAAATATATATATTTTACAAATTTTTTACAACTTCACACTTGAAAATAACGACGGCTTTTTTAAATAACTTTATTTTATAAAAAACCCCGCACGCAATAAATAATTACTAACACATGTTCTTGCGACTTAACGTTCGGGAGAAGACTAAATATTTTAAAAATAACGTGTCAAAATTTTCAAAACACTCTCTGATTTTTCATCAGACTCTTATTTGTCTGTTTCCCCTGAAGTAACTCTTGTTTATTGCTATAGAAGAATGCATTCGTAGAATACTCTCTTGTCGTATAACTCTCTCATTTATTTCTTGTCTCTTTGCGGAAATATTACTACTCCATTTGGCATAAAAGAACTAGTAAATCTCTTTTACGGCATGTTATAGATTTGCATTTATTTTTTATAATTCAATTGCAAGTTCTTTTTATTTTTCTCCTGCGACGCGGTACAATCAGACTTAAAACCAGTTGTTTCATTTTTCAACCTGTTTCGTTCTCTTTACAAAAGTGAAATGTTCTTTTTTTTATATTTTTGATGGCTTGATGGAATGTTTGATGCTTGGTCATGATGCTCATTAAATTAATAAAGCAAGCATATGATAGACAGTGACGGCATTATATAGAAAAGCAAATGCAAAACACGTACAAAAAAACACGTGTTAACAAACATGATAGGTTATCTCTTTTGCACTCGTTGTGTACAGCTTAGTTAGACATTAAAAGTAAGCTAACATACATTTTTATTGTACTTTTAAAAAATATCAACGGAATTGATAAACGTGATTACTAATAAAAAAAAAACTATATTTTAGCAAATTTATTCTTTCAATAGCCATATCTGTAATATATAACTGACTTTGAAGTTTTATTTTACGCGATTTCGAAAATTTTCTTTATATTTCCTATGATATTTCGTGTTTTTAATTTAGGCTTCGTCACGCAATTAAAATTTATGACAGTTCTTCCAATGACTCCTTTGAGCTTGCATCACGTTCTCTTTGCAATGTAAGCGTTCTCGCTCTAACTTATAACCCACTTGATATTAAACTCCCGTTTGACATTTTTGCCTTTCCATTAGAGTGAGGTAAAAAAGGGTATTTATGTGGTATGAGGATTTCTGTTCTTTTTTTTTGTTTTTCTTTTTATATTGCTTATATGCATAGGTATAGACGTGTGCGTTCACTATCTATTCAGTTTGAAATGAAATGCCAGTTTTCTTCATTTCATCATTTTCCTAATAGTGTTGTTGTTTTGCTTTGCTTTGCTTTGTTTTCGATGTACATAGAGGCTGCTCTGCAAACTCGAACTGTTAGGTAAGGGTGTATAAACATTTATTTGTGTATTTGTATATAAAAGACTTGCGAAAATTTCGAATTCGTTGTTATTCTTATTTTATTTTTGTCATTTTCATATTCCCATGCTACCCTTTGGTGTTGCGCTTATGTATTTATAGGATATATACAAACAAATATTTTCTTTTCGTGTCCTCCCGTTTTGCTTTTTCTAGATTCTTATTGTAACGGAGAGTTTTGACTGTTCATTTATTTTTCTGATGTGTTCCTTAGTCTGTCTGATTTTCGTTGTATAGAGGTGTGTTTCAAATTGTTTTATTTTGCACTCTTATTTAGTTTTTCTTCATTTTTTTTTCATGTTTTACTTCAGTTGCAGATATTCTCTGTTTTTTTGCGTTCTCACCAGGGGGAGGTAAACTTATCGTGTTGCACTTGTTTCATTGTGTTGCTCACTATTTTTTTGTTAGCGTCTCATTTGTCTGACGTTTCGCACAATGAATATTTACATATACAGTTCTATACTCAGCAAATTATATAAAGTTTACAATTTAACTATATTCATACATGGGGTGGTAGATCTGTAATGCTTCATTGTAAAACGTACTACTTAACCCCCGTGTTTTTTGTATGTGTTGTTGCGTGTTGCGTGCGTGCTTCAACAGTATTATGTTTTTCTATTTTTGTAATTTGGCAGATCTGTTGTCTCCATATAATCAATACTTCTAATACCCTGTCTGGATACTTTCTTCGCCCAGCACGGTGTTGCATTATCGATTTCGTTGTAGGTTAAGGATAAGGAAAAATTTACAGATAAGAAATAGCGGAGAATAAGTACATATTTTATTTTTATATTGAAATGGATGATGTTTTATTTATTCGTCGAGTAAGGTATACAGAAGTGATTGCTTTAATAACGTCTTAGAGCAAAAATTATACATCGTGCCCTACTATCTACGTAAGAAATAATCAGATAGTAAATCTAAAAAATTTGACATTTTAAATGTATTAGTATATCCTTCATACCTCCTTAGTAGTGTGCTGTATTTATAATATTCTATGCACTGAATTAAGAAACTTTAGTAAAACGAGAAGACTTCTATTATTTCTATTAAGCAAACAAAAAATATTGAGAGAACCAGTTTGCAAAATCTTTTTAAAGTTTAAGACTGTTTTTTTACGGTCAAAACTTAGTACAGAGAATAGTCACAATAATGGGCATTGACTAAGGACTTTTGATCTAGAGGTGAATACCACGATTGCTCGGCTATTAATGTAGAATAGGACAGCGTTTGAATATCACTAAAATATACATAATATTCACGTAAATTTGGATTATGAGTCATGTTTCGCATTCATGCAGAGGTTTTCTACGAATTCGATAAATTAATTTATCACCAAGGTAAATTTGAAAAACTAATCTTCCTGAATAAACTTATGATTTTGCCTGTACGTGTATACATATTAATTATTATACACGCATTTTATGTATTATAATAACTTATCAAACATTATTTTTATGTTATTTCTTAATGTCGTTAAAATTTTATGGCATCGAAATTATCATCAAAGAATGTTTATAAAATATAAAAAGCGAAAAATTGACAAAGGCTGTTGGTTCTATTGACTCCTTTTTGCTCAAATCTTTATGGAGGCATTGTAATGCTACTTCATATCTTATATCCATAAGTACAATATATTTGAAGACCACATGTATGTATACGCATATATAATGTGTATATACATCCTAATAAAACCATCGCAACCTTAAAACTTAGCTGAGAAAACTTTACTTGTCTAGACGTGAGTGTTGTAGAAACGCCGATAAGTTGATCGGTGTAACTTTAGCAAATCTTTTTTATACTAGACTTGTTGTCATTTAGTTAATGGGCGGGAGAATAGTTAAGTTTTCTATATTTTTTTTCAAGTTGGTTCAGTTTTTCAACAATTCTAAGTGTGCTTATGAGAATATGTTGCTCATTTTTGCGAATTTATTTTAGAAGTTCGGGTTTTTTTACTTGAAGTGATTGGCCAGCCGATAAAAATATATCGATTAGTAATCTAATCCTGGTCAAGATAAGCGCGTTTTTAAATGTTTTTTCGAACGGGCTGTTTATACATGAATGTGAATATAAATTTGAATAGAAGCGAAATTTGCAGACGGACAGAAAATAATAATTAATTTTTCTTATAAAAATATACGATATTTTCGAAAGAATAGGTGTCGATATGCATGTGAAAAAGTTCATAATAAAATGATGCAGATTAGGAGAAGTCAAGAAGAAGATTTATACTTGTATCTTTTATTAACTCTCCCCATTTTTTTTTTTTAGCTTCTAAATAATTTTCAGATACGTCCCTAGTTTTATCTTGAACTAAAAATGAAGTGTTTTCTTCGTAGAGTATTTTAGCACTATCTTTAAAATGCTTAAAAAGTTATTTAGATTATATTAAAAATAAAAGAATTGTAAAGCAAAAGCCAAACTAAACTCATACCCTTACGGAATCGAATTCGACAAGTACGACAAAAACCATTCAAACCATATTAAAAAGTCGTAAATGTATTTATGACTTCCTTGAAGAAATGTTCAGAAAAAAAAAATACGAATCTCTTAGGCTTGGCCCCTGGGGCAAAACCGTGTTTACCGGTGTGTAAACCGTGTATAATGGCTGCAAAAGCCAAAGTAGACTGTGCGCGCCGACGTAAGCGATTTCCGTCATTCATTTCATTTCCTTTTTACGATCATCAATGTCATCGCTTAATGAATTATTTTGTGTTCTCCAATCGAAATGAGTAGATATCGCAATTTTTATATATACATCTCCCTGAGTCTGTTTATAAGCTTTTTAATTGATCGATCGTAAAATGGATTTTTATATATCAACGCAAACACATGGTCTCTAAGTCTTTTTTATAAATTACTATTAAAAAAATATCTCTGTCTACGAATCACAATCAGATTATATGGTGAACGAAGGCAATTAATACCTGCTGTCTGCTAGTGATTGAATTTATACTTAAATGACGGTGATGGTGATGATATTTTGAAGGAATGATCGTTTGCTAAACGTTAAAAAGTTATTGATTTAAAAAAATATTGACATTCGTGTATATGTAAAAAGGAACGATGTAAACAGCAGTCCGCATACCTGACGAGATCATTGATGTTTTTCGAAGCACGCTTAAGTTTATTATTAGCTTTATTAACATTAAAATATTATTTTTGTTTATTTCTAATGACCGGATTTTCTACCGCTGTTACCTAAAACTTGACAAGAGCGTTTAACGTGTGCTGTTTGTTGTTAAAAATGATCGAAATCTTTATTAGTTAATTTATTTATTACAATTATTATTATTATTATTATTATTTATTGAACGCACAAGTAAACTAATTACAAACATCATATTCCAACTTATTCTAATGCGTAAGAGAGAAAACCATTAAAAAAGCAACACTTATAAATTAACTATATTCCAGAAATTTCTTTACTTATTAAATTATATGTGGAAAATATTATTATCCGAAATAGGCAAAAAATTCGAATCTCTTAATAAACAATTATATTCGTACGAAAGCGTAAATGACGTACAATGTATTGAAAACTAAACTGCAAGAAAAATAAAGAGAGGAGCAGCCAGACATTTTAATTTAATATTTTAATTCAATATGGTCTTCTATAGCCTGAGAGTTGACGAGAGCATCATATCATAGAGACTATAAAAGAAAGATCAACACACAGTGCGGAGTGCACGGTTCATCACGTAGCGAGTACGAGCTTGAGACAGGTTTATAAAGTTGCTCTTTTCGGAACTTCCCTGCAAAAAACCAGATCCAACTTTTGTTGATCGAGATGCATAAGAATTAAATAACACAGATTCAATGTAACCCGATCGAAAAAAATAGAATAGAAATAGAAAATTCAATGTAAACAATATCAGTTTGTCTACCCTGCGAGACCCAATTATAGACGTTACAAATCAATTCCAATGTAATAGATCGACACTTAATAAAGTCATGCAAACTAACGACGATCGCTAGATCACTATAGTTTAGTGCTAAACATTCTCCTGAACCACAAATATGAGATACAAAGAATGGGTACATTGTTAGACCTGCGAAATACCAAAAAGTCCAACAGCTTGTTAAAGGAATTCCTAATAAAATTCATTTGATTCAAGCAAAGCTCAAATATAGCTCAAATAATGGTAGAACCAAATATAGAATCAAAATAGTCACATTCAAAACTTAAGTTCCAGGAAACATCACGTAAATTAAAACCGCCTAACATTAGTAATGTATCCGCAGAATTAATTCTTAAGAGCATTACGTGAATAAGATGAAACTGCTCTATGTAGGTACTAGCTTTAGATACCGGAATTAGATACGAACACGCTACAAAAGTAACGTTGTGCCATCAAGATATATCGATACTCCGACAAACTCAAGACCAATTTCTACAGAAGAGTATGTAGGGAAGAGAAACTAAAATTTGTAACAAATTAAAAATATTATTGACTTGAGACTGGTAATTTTTCCTCAAGTTGGGCAATAGATTTTTTCAAATGTAAAAAAAACATTGCATAGCTTCGCCGTTTACAGTTATGTGACTACGTTAGCATTCCATTCACAAACGTGTCTTTATGGCCCAACTATATGAGAGGTTATGACGAAATCTGCCAAGCCAGGTTCGGAGTGCATTTGTAGACAATTCGCAATCCATAACGGACGAAATCTAATTTCAATTCCTATTCCAATTGTAACTCTAATTCGAAGTCTAATTCGAATTCGAATTCTAATTATAATTCTAATTCTAAATGAGTTAATTCTTATTAAGTTATTTGCAACCACGAGGAATGCATACTCTGTACCTCGTACACACAAATCGCGTATCCCCGCTTAATCAACGACTGTAACTGTTCTTCTGCCAAGGTCAGTAACTTGGTAACTCCCACATATGCTCTCCATCGAAGAGTTTTTTTTATTGAACACATTTTTCGATTCTAGGAATTTTTAAAAGTTAGCTAAACCAAAGCGCATTTCGCAATTTAGCGATTATGAACAAAACTTTGAAAAGCATGAACAATTTTAGAAAAACTAGGTTCGATTATGTTGGGGTTCAAGAGATACTCTACTGGGATAATTAGTAAACTTTACTGGAATAAAATTTCATTTTAAACTCAAAACTGCAAACCAATGATAACCAATGAAAAGACTATCGATATAAGCAAAGTCATGATTTATTTGTTTAAATTGATTTGTGAATATTTGAAATAATATTGAAAAAGATTAGCTAATGTACGCATGGTATGTACATACGTACGTACGTAAGATTAAGACATAACTATGAAAATAAACAAACATTTCTATGGCATTGAAGGGGATTCGTGAATAAACAGAAAATGCTGAAGCTGTAAGATTTACACAAAACATATACGCTTATGTGGGCGTGTTTGTACACATGAAAAACATATAGAAGTAACAAATCAAAATGTCTGTCAAATAAATTGATCTTTAGCATTAAACGTACGAGCTCCAGCAACAATTTTCATCTTTACATCGAATGCTATAGGAGGGCATTAGAGTAAATACAGAAAGCTCTCGGTTAACGTGTAAAGAATTTTTCACAATAAACTAATTTCATTGAAATCATAACAAAATTACATTAAGCAGAGTGCCTTTGTGACTGAAGTTTGTTATTATTTGCTTCAAAAAAAAAAAAAACAAAAATTTTAAATATTTTTCTTTCAATCTGGTTGTGGTTAATACGAACTTACGAGAAAACAAGAATACGCATAACGGAGCGACTGCACCACGCACAATGCAATACGAGCGTTCTTATGTACAAAAACATGTATTTGGCGCCTCAACGAGATATCACAATTTAATATCAAAAATTGAAAGATTTATCAGGTATTAGTCGACATATGTGTACAATGTGTTCGCATTATCATCGTCATCATCACAGTTCGCCTCAATTGGCGGCCATAAATTCGTCTTAGGTTTGTTTATTTTTGTATTTATTGTTTTAAAACCATTTGAGTTGATATCAATTGATGAGAATTCAATCAATAAATACTTCACCATAACGGAGTTTGAACATTAAGGGATATAGGAACCTTTACAAAAAATAATTGCAGGCAAATTGACGGTGTTTACGGTGTATTTTTACTTTATTTAGTTTACTGTCGCCCTCTGCCCTAATAATGTAACACTTTTAAAGAGAGCTTAGGAAAATGTTTTTTTTTGGTTTGCTCTAAAGAAACCGCTTTTGAAGAGAACGTTCTATTTGAACATTTTTTCTGTGACAGGATAATACAAAAAAGAAAAACACACACACAAATTTACATTAGAGATATTTTTGTTTTACTCTGTATAGAATACGCAGCATAAATACAATGTGTAGTTATGTAGAAGATGCAAAGTTTTTGCTTTACAGACAAATACGGGCAAAAAGAATAAGAGAGAAAAAAAATTTATAGAAAATATGAAAAAAATATTTAAATAAAAAAACAATAAATATTTGTATTAGTTATCTATTTGGCGAAATCAATTTTCTTTTTATTAAGAAGACCAGAGTTTTTTCTTATATTGCTTTTACTTACTTTTGTTGTGAAATTAGAGAAATCATATGTGTTTGGAAAGCAAAAAAAAAAATTCCAACTCCTTACGAATTCTATATCGTTTTTGTCGAATTTTCCTTTTGAATTCGATGTGGAGTCCAACGGTTCGACACCGTTGTTGTAATTGTATTAAACGCTACTGTAAATTTATTTTAAAAAAAGTATTTCTTATTGATTCACAAATTCTCCTCACGCATGTAAATTTTTTTTTTTTTTGAAATTTCGGTTTTTCTTTTAAACCTTCCCAGTAGACTTCCTATGGCAAGCGAACCTCGCTCGCGCAGTTATAGTTTAATGTCTGTTTATTTGTTTTATATTTGTATTATATTTATCTCTTCAGTCGTATATAGCTGACGTTTTTATTCATTAATAAATTATTTACAAATTAAATAGTTTTTCATATTCCCCCTTACTACTCTTTAGTGACCTAATTGCTTAACAAATTAGTACCTTTAGTTGTGTGTCACCTTCGTTTCAAAATCGATAATAAAAATCAATCACAACTCGCTTACTAACAATAACTGCCTTCTAAGTGTTAAAATAACGTATCCGTTTTACACATCCATAAAGTGTAAACATTCGATAAACTTCTGACTTGTTTGGTCTGATTTAAAGTAGCTCATCACTCATTGCATATATTAAAGCTTTATATGCAGGCCTTTTATATCTTTCGAACAAGCTAACTAAAGCAAAAGTCCAGAAATCAACCTTCCAATCAATCAACATTCATGAAACTAATCAAAGTATAGTATTTTAGTTAAATAAAACAAATGATTGATACTCCATATTTACTGTAGGTTGCGGTCAAAATGAACTCTTATCTTTTCATAATTCAAAAGTTTTATTCATTTTGATAGACAGCATTTAAAAAAAACCAGATATATATATATTAAATACTTTTTAAATTGATTTTTATGTCATGGCTCAAAGTCTATTCCATTGCATGTTAGCTACATATATAATTTGGTATATCTTGCCCGATATCTATAAAGAGTTCGTCATATAAATGCAAAGATCTGTACAGACTTCGAGTTAATTCAGATAGTTATTCGGATTACCTACTGAACTTTATGGTGATGCGGCTTTTATTATTTTTGAGATAAAAAATAAGACCTAATTACTAAAAAAAAAAATAACTGCTAACGTATCAGTTTTCGAAAAAAAAATTACTTTTCGAAATAATGTGATTTTAATTGTAATAAATTTGGAATTTTGGAAAATAAAGGAAAAATGCAAGATAAACTGTCTAAATTTCGATACAGATTTTGTTGCTAACTCTGTATAGATTTTTGTTCTTTCAATTACTAAAACGCACCTATTGTTTCAATAGGTATAAGTGGATATTGGAGGCGTCATCTACCGCTGCAATAAGCAATAAGCCTTAATACTATCAAGATATGTTTGTCGAGATCTATTGTCTGACCGTTGGAAACAACCATTTGGTAGCACTTCCTCATGAAGTGAATTCAAACTGAACAATTGACCGATAGCGTTGAATAAGTTAATATGTCGATCCTGAATGTTTTCGAAATAAAGTTTTTGACGGCGGCTTTCTTTTGAGGTTATTACTAACTGAATTCGAGTCATTTTTAGACTCGATCTTTGAAAATGATTCAAAATTAAATCACATTTCAATTTGAAAGATTTCGGCAGTAATTTACCGGAGTCAGTCAAATTCTGGCAAATATAAAAATAAACCGTAAAAATTAGTTTCAGCTCAAAGAGCTTTTCTTTACCTGCGCTCGCAGTAAATGAAAAAATAAACTTCGGCGTGAAGAATGCATTTAAGCGGAATAAAGTGCGATTTTTAGCCACTTGTTAATTTTTTTACTGATAGAAGGGACTGTTATAGTCGTTCTTTTTCTGAAGCAAAAAGGAGGCATACAATATACGCATTTGGGAAATAATAAGTCAGTTTAGACTGTCCTTCTATATATCTCAGTACTTAAAATTGCAAAAATTTTAATTAAGTTTTTTGAAATGAAGTCTTTACAGAATCATTTCTGAATCATTTTCTGGATCAAGTTAGGAACAACTGCCTCTAAGTCTATATATATATATAAATATAAGATATATCTAATCATGGTTAAATGGTTATTTGGAAGTCGAATGCTTTCTTGCTGTCTATAGGTTTTAGTCGAACTATTGCTTTGAAGATTTCGGATCTTTTCACTTCACTTTTCAACTAGTGCGGAACTGTAAAGTATTAGGTTACGATTGCTTTAATATCATAGAATTTAACGCTATCAGCGTACATTGAGATATGCGGATGGTTTGATTTATTTGGTTGGCTAAATTGCAGTCACAATATTATCTCTTTTAGACTAGCGTTGATAAGAAAATAGATGATACAGTTATAAAATTTTTTATAGAAAGAAAATATCAGGTGTGTAAATATGAAATGTGGATTTGGGAAACACGTGCATAAGAAATATACCTAATATATATAACCAGTCATAACAACGAGTTATATCAAAAAAATATCTTTTCTAACAATAAAGGTATTGAGTATTGTGGCGAAAAAAGAGCATTCGCTAATAGACTTTGTCTTTTGAGAACGACACAAATGGAAGTCGCTTTCCATCATGTGGTTACTGAGGCTAAAAAGTGGACTTATTTTAAAAATCCCAAGTGCCGAAATTCACGGATAAACACAAGGGTATCATTCATGTCGATAATATGTGTTTAACGTGGCTAGGTCCATTATGAGCTTTTAAAGCCCGTTGGGACGCAACCAACTTGATTTGAAGCTCTCGCTCTTCAAAAAACGACCAAAATATCGATAACGAAATGTCATTTTTTACATGAGATCCATACATTCATCGATACGGCAGAACCGATACGTATGAAATACTCAAGTGGGAACTGCTAGCCCATATAGCTTAATCATGCGACTAGAATACGGAATTCGGATTTCACCTTATCTTAAGTATGCACTTAAGTAATCAAATTAATACATTAATCAATAATTATTGTAACAGCTTGGAAGAACATTTAATTAAAATTAAAATATATCCGTGAAATGCTTAGTTCTATATTGAATTAGATTTGTTAGCAGCGGTTAGTACAACTGACATTTTATTATAACTCAATATAGCACCTTAACAGCGAAACATTTGTAAACTCCCCTCAAAAATCTATACATATAGAAAATTTAACATCACAATAGGTTACCGTAGTAGCCCGTTTAAAGGGTAGATAAATTTCTTTTTAAAACGTTATGCAATTAATTGTGACAATAATTATTCACTTTAGTTCTTTTATCATTTGAAAGCACCTTTTAGAGGAAGCTACATTTAATTTTAATTTAAAAAGGTTAGTTAGTAGTAGTACTTTTAGATACCAATAAAGCCGTATTGCTGAATAGAAGCTCTACTAATGTATGATGAATGTTTCAAACTTTCTATAATCAAAAGTTTTGGGTTGATGCTAAGTCTAGCTATTCCGCTACAGTTCTTCACTCTTTCTCTGACTCCACTTTTATAGCGCGAAATGATATATTTATTATACATGCTCAAGATGGCAAAAATATTTCGATAGAAAGCGTCAAATCCGAAATTGACGCAACAGGCTTTGCTAGTTAAAAGGCACAATTAATTAACATGTATGAAGAGATATATTCTATCCCTGGTGAACATGAAGGTCCTCAATGACTACCTTAACGGACTACGGATTCAACAGAAATTTCGTCAATTTGGGATGGGGTCTATTTTGATGATAGGGGTTTATCAATTACCTAAGTATGGAGGAAAGCCTAAGCTACATGACTTTCATAATAACAAATGTTTTAAATCGGATAAGTTAACATTAATTTGCGTGTCTTTAGAGAAGCTTTAAGCGCACGGCAAATGATCTGCCTTTTAAAAATGACTACGGGCTAAGAAAAATAATTGACGATGTTAAAGAGCTTCAAACAGTTTGAGTTGACACGGGGTTGAGCAATGCCTCTATAGTTTTCAACATTAAACCAAGTACTGAGATGTAAAAGCTGCATGAAATTTGTGCGGCGTAATTGGAAAAGTATTAATAATTTGATTTCCATCTTAAATTTTCTGTTACGCTTATCTGAGAATCAATTGTAATTTCGAGAGATAGATGTTTAACATTCAAATTTTCCCTGATTGATGAAACAAAAATGTCGATTATTGCGGGCATTGCATTCATTGCAACCTTAGTCTCCTCTTTCATCTTATCCTCTATCTTATGCTGCCTACTTAAATTTCAATCTGAATCTCTTGCTACCTTGAATGGACAAATTTAACACACTTTGACTGCAAGAGAGAGAGAGAGCGCTTTTATGCGCCTTTTTTGCCCCAAGTGTTGTTTGCTGAAACATTTTTCGCCAATAGACATTTTCTTTTACATCAATTAAAATTATAAAGAATTTTTTTAATGTACTCGCTTTGCGCCCTTGGGATGCACATTTGATTCCCTTTGGTTGGTATGCTTTCCCTGATAACCTGTTGAAATATAAATAAAAAACTGTCAAATTAAATTAAATCTATAAAATTGCTAATTTAAATAAATAAATTAATTCTTAATTTGAATCAATTTAAATGCATTTAAAATATTAAAAACAAAATATCTAAATTAAAGGATTTTATACTTTTGTGATTTTCTGTTTATTTTATTATTAAATTTATATCTATATTTTCAAAATAAAATCTGTATAGATTTATAACTAAAATTTTATTTAAGAAGTTAAATATTTTCAAAAAATTTTTTTTGTTACTCATATAATGCAACCACAGAGGAACATAAAAGTAAAATATGTCCCTAAATGCCATGTCCTCAAATACCTTTCCTTACTATACCCTACACCATCTGTGATTCAGCAGCTTAAGATGGACCCATCTTTTCTTATACCAATCGATTCAGAATCGTTTTCCGAATTGATTTAAGCCTCTATACCTGTCGGTCTGATGTTTGTCCATTAATTCTTGTGTTCAATGTACAGTTCGCAAATTTTTGGAACATTTTCTCGAAATTTGGTGTACTGACGTGTTTTGAACCCAGGAATGAATGTTTTTGAAAATAGATTAGACCCTCACCCCATCACTTATAAGTGTTCTCAAGAAAAGCATATCACAACAAAAACTAATTTTTCAGTAGTTTATGGCAGAAATAGTACAATAATGAGAAAATTAATTTTTGCTAAATTTGGATCAGGTCAGTTCGCCCATTAGGAGCACTTTAAGTGCATACTTTTACATTCGAAACAAGATAAAATCATAAGCAAAGTAAGCCATTTAATGGTCGATTTTGCCCGACTATAATGTCTTACTCAACTAAATTTGACCTTTCTGACTAGGTGTTGGTCGAAATGGCAACTACAAAGTTTCAAATGACTCGGTTAAAAGACGGAAATATTGTGGGAAATTGCGTTGAAAAAATAATTTAAATTTTTATTTTAAAAACACCTTTTTTCGAGGGAGGGGGCAGGGTATAGAGCACAATCATTATCACCTAACAGAAATTTCAATCAATTTGGTTTGTTAATGTATAAGTTAGAGCCACTTCAATGATTGAAAAAGATTACCACAAAACCGTTTTCTTAACAGTCGGAAAAGAAATTTCTCACACAGGTGGTATTAGCTGAATGTGGTACTTATGGAAGAACATTAGTTGCATTTTATTGAAACCGAATTGAATTGTTGATGATTAAATGTTTCAGTATGGGAAGGCACTTTGCCGTAAATTTGAATGTTTTCTGACAGCGGCGCGCAGGTCTAGTTGACAGCATTCCAGTAGCCTAAAGAAGCATATTTATATTATAGTTTTCTTAATTTTTGCCGGAACGCAAAAGTACCGGCTTCAAATTCGGTAGAAACATTGGAAGTTCTTACACGCAAGTTGGTATTGAAAACGCACTCAAATCGATTAAAGGGCCGAACAACAGTAAAATTTGACCTGAAGTGTAAACTGTTTTTAGGAGAGAAAAAGAAGTCGGGTGTTTTGATCATTAGTCATAAATCATAGCAAACAAATCTACAAAAAGTTGCACATTTGTTGAACTAGAACATGTTTCAGAGGAACAAAAGAGAAGAAGAGAGGAGCTGAGTCAGTGAAAAAGTTTGAAATAAATAAATAAATAAAATTGACGATTCGCTTAGATTAAACGATTAAACATATTTCGAATAGACTTGCATGCTATTGACCACAAAATAAAAAAAAACTGTAATTTATGTCATGAGGCAAACGTGTTTTCTCTTTCCGTTTAATATCTAATTTGGAACTTTTGCTGCGCCACAGTTTCTAATAATTATATTCATGCACATGAACACTTCCGTATGGATCCGTATGGACGCAAATCACATGCTCACCTTTAATCTTTTAATATCATTTTCATTCATAGTATGTTCATAGTTTTAAATTGTCCACCATTAGCTTTGAATATTATTGAGTCCACAATCGCTCGTAAATAATGCGATAATAATAATAATATCCTACTTTTTTTCGTTTTTCAAGCAAAACATACGATATAGATAAACGCCTCCACGTACTTTTTACTGCATAAAAGCATAGTGTTCAGCCAATCATCCCCTTTTATGTATTGATTTGTGTTCATTGCTTATTTGCATTTAGCTGGTGACCGCACGTTTGTAGCCTATTTTCGTTGTTTTGGTTTTCGGTTCATCATGTTTGAGGTCTACGCGCTCATACAAGCATACTGAAGTCTGGAGTGAAACATGTTACTCTGATATGTTATTATTCTACTAACGACCGCATGACGATTTATTTGCACGATTACTTAATAATAAATGGAACGGGGGGAAGCTGGCCAATAAATATTTTTAAACAATAAAATTAAAGTTGATTTTTTTTCATTTCTCTAAGAGTAAAAGGCTTTCTAAAAAGTGTTTAGATAATGCTTTTCATGTCAAGGGCAGCATGTTAAACGCAAATCCGACTTAAGAAAAGAGTTTTGAGTAATATTGATGCGTATTCATCGTCTTTGAAATTTTCAAAAACGAATGCGTATAATCTCCTTTTCTCCCTTTTCAATAGCAAATTCGTAATTTGTTGATAAAAATTTATAACATTTTAATATCATCTTCCGCTAATTCTGAACAATACAGAATGGCTAGCGAAAATCTAATATTTTGCTCTCCTTTTATTTTATAGTGTATCATTAACTTATAAACTAAAATATCCAAAATGCTCCATATTTTGCTAAAATTCAACTTTCTATCTTACATTTACCACCGGTGCAGAGAGAGAGAGGGGCAGAGGGAGAGAGGGAGAGATGGAGAGGGGGAGAGATGGAGAGGAGGAGAGGGGTGAGATGGAGAGGGGGAGAGATGGAGAGTGAGAAAGGGAGAGGGAGAGAAAGAGAGAAGGAGAGGGAGAGAGGGAGAGAGGCAGAGGGAGAGGGAGAGAGGGATAGGGATGGGGAGAAAGGGATAGGGCGAGGTGGGGCCGGGGCCGGGAGTGATGGATAGGGAGAGAAGGAGAGAGGAAGAGAGAGAGAGAGAGAGAGAGAAACGGAGATAGGCGGATTGAGCGATAGACATAGTTCATCGATTTAAAATTTTATGTACATTTTTGGACGTTGTCCAATGAACGAAAGAACTAGAGAAACTAGAGAAAAATCTTCCGAACAATGATTATAAAAACTCGAAGTTGTGCTTTAAATTTATTAACTCCTCATTAGAGGATCTTTAAAATGAATTACCTTTTTATTAATATTATTTATTTAAATCAAAAAAGCTAATTCTTGGGTTAAAGGACAGGGTGAGCGCTATCACCTGAGACTATCGGTTCTATTTTTCAAAAAAAAAGGAAAGGTTTTAAGATTCACCAAGTGCATGTTTAATTGTAAGATTTTGTCCAAATTACGAACTGGAGTAGATAGATGCCTTAAAGGGGTATCTTTTGAAATATTTTAAATAGTTTGATAAATTCGTTTTTAATTACTTTTTAAATATTTACTTAATGTAATTATGATAAGTATTTTTAAAAACCACAACAACACGGTTACATGCGATGAACATGATAAAAAGCTGTACACTTTCTCTCAGTATAATCATAAAATTATCGTGAAACCCACATAAGTTGGAAAAAGCACATAAGTCAAGTAAGGCAGAGTGTAGAGCGAAGTGTTTGTTGATAAAGTAGAAAGCGTTATATTTTTACTAAAACAAAGCGTAATATGTTAACGTACGAACGCGCAGATCAGTGTGTCCGCCTAGCTCAATCGAGCAAACAACCAACCGATTGATAATCGTAAAAAAAAAAAAATCACGTCGTCAACAATAACAGTAGTAGTAGTAGTAGTAGCAGCAGAGATACAAAAACATCATCAACAAAAGTGTCGAACGTTTGGCGAAATTACGATTATGACAAAACATGAATTTGTGGACGCTCTGTCATAAAAAGCCCGCACAACAACAAGCGACAGACCTATAAATGTATATGTACATCATCTTATCGCAATATATATATATATATATAAATATATGCTCGCCTATGTGTGTGTGTGTATTTGGGTGTGTGTGTGTGTGTGTGTGTGTCAGTATTTACATACCTACCGGGGTATGGGAGTAAGAGAATTATGGTGAAGCCACAGCTTTAATCGAATTACATGTAAATGAAGAGACAAATTTATGAAAGCGCGAATAAAAATCTTTTTTTTCGTACGAGAACTACCAACATTACTATCGCCAGGATATACATACAATAGCAGCCAGCAGCGCAATATCTAGTATGTTTTCCAATAAAGTTGCTGGTGCTATATTCTTCGCTGTGTTGCGCTGGTTATCACAGTGATGATGTTGTTGTTGATGATGACTACACGGACGGTGATGACGATGATGCTATAGCTGGTTTTTCTGTTAGTTATGTTTTACCAGCTACACCGTCAACTACAACAAATTATAAACAAAATGTTTTATAATAATTTTTGCATTTTTTTTTTGGTGTTCATACCAATCCACACTTATCTCGTCCCAATATATGAATATCCTAAAGCTGAAAATCCAAGCGAACTGAATCTGTAGTTCAGGCGAACTACCCACAAACAATAACTGTAAACAACATTGCCGAATAAAATTATAGGCGTCACCCCTTAAGCTCTACGGATCAACATGAAAAACACTCGAAACACTAGGCCGCGTATATTATGTACAGGGATTTTGTCCTACAATGAAATTTGTTATTTATTTTTTTATCCTCTATATGAAATACTACTTCTTTACTGAATTCGAGTGTTTAAATGATTTTATAATTTTCTCTCTTTTTTTTTAGGGATTTGCGAATAGTTTTAAGTTTGTGATTGTAGTTGTTGTTTTACTATAGGCATTATTTGCCAGGCATTCGAGTAATTTGCGAGAGTGAATTTATGTCAATTTTAGTTATCACTTTAATTAATAGTCAATTTAAGCTAATTGATAGCCTTTGAAATCGCACATTGTCAACAAGGATAACACATAATACGTAGGTGTTGGTCTGGATCAACTATCTGAATTGGTTTAGCTGCTGGCATAACTGTGGTAAGGGTGCATTTTTATTTGTTTGCTGGCAAAGTTCAAGAATAAGTTTATGCAGTTGTTTAATAAATAGTTTAGTAAATTAAAATATAAACAAATTGGAATGTTCTTCTTGATCAGACCTGTCCATGTTGAACAGTTTCCGCGAAGATTAGATTCTGCACTTTCTACAAAGGCGTATGGGACGCTAACTATCTATCTCAGGCGAGATACAACTATCGCGTACATCTGTATAATAATTTCTTCAGTTCACAAATAAGAAAACTTGTGATTATGGGTGTAAACCTAAAAAAATTTAATTGACGGGTTGGACCATAACGACATCTTCCTTATTCTATATGTGAACGAAAGCCGATTAATTACGTGCCCAGTGGTGCTGAAATAGGTCGTTGATTGCATAAAGAAATATGTTTTGTAAACACTCTAAACATTACAGAGAAACTTTTATGCCGACCTTTCAGTAGAACATTTCGAAAACAATAACATTATATTTTACATCTTGTGTACATCTTGATATAATAAGAAACTATTAATAATTCCGACTAAAATAAATAAGTAAGAAAATTATAATGCGCTGCGGCCGAAACAAGAAAAAAAAAATTTTTAAAAATTATGATCCTCGTACACATGCTGCAGGATCACCTAATAGATATACCAGGAAATTTCTGTCGCTGTATCCGTAGTAGTTTTTATAAGTAATAGGCTGAAAACCAAAGTAATCGTTTTAAAAGCGCATTAACTGCTGAGCTCATGTTGAACTGTAGGCGTGTTCTTCGAGTGATTTGACCCATTTTCAATATCAGCCTACATGCATGAACTTCAAATGTTTTCGCTAAATTTCAAAACGATATCTTCATTTTCGCGATCGAGAGAATTTTTATCGTAGATAGACACGCCGGACAGACGGACACACATGCTTAGATCGATTCAGAATTTGATTCTGATCAAGATTATGCATACTTCATGAAGCCCCCGAAGATTCTTTCCGTTTCAGGCGTTTCGATAAAATGAATATACCTTCGACCTTCCGACGATAGACATTCTAAGAAGAAAAGGTTAATGATTTGTGTGATTTATTAAACACTTCCTTGTCATAATTTTTGTGACTTAAATGTGAATTTAATGTCAATAATTTTCATGATTTATAAGCAAAAATTGTATACGAAAAAGTTATTTGTAACGACATGATTTAAAACGAGGGATTAGTCAGCGTGAAAATGATTTATGTTATTTTATGTACAATTTATGGCAAGACAAAAGTGAAAAATAGATCGACAGATCGATTCAACGGATCTGAAAATCAAATAAACAATTCTGCTGATTATTCTTCGTCCTTCAATTAGGCTAAAATTTATTATAGTGGCAATAAAATTCAAAAATATTGCAGTATTCTTCTCCTCATTTCTACTCATTCTTGTAGATTCTTAGATATCATTTCAACCTCCAAGAAGTTCTTTGTCCTTGACGCCGAAATCACCACTTTTAAAACCTTCGAAACCCAAAGCCACAATTGGGATATGATAGAGCAGCATCACCATAAGCTTCGGAAAGTTTTTTATGGAGTTCGACGGCAGATTTCTTCAAGTAATGAATGTTGAAAATGAATGTCGACAATGAATGTATAAAATGCATAATTAGCGATTGTATACACTGAATAATTATATGAAACTAAATGAAGAATTGTTGTTTTAAGTAGAGGAATGTCCAAATTATCGAATTCAATCTTTATTTATACTGGTATTTCCTCTTACTTTAACACTTTTATGTGTTGAAGTTACTGATAAAAACTTTTGCAAGCATCTAAAAATATTTCTGCTGTAGTTGCTGTTCATTGAGTTTGCGGTTAATTTGAAATGTAAGTTTAAATAACTGATGTTGCTAAAATAAATTAAATTAAATTTTTAGGTTCTTTCATTGATTAATCAAAATCATCAAGACAAACCCTACTATTTTATTATTTATCTTTAAGGGACATATGTTCGCATGATACTGAAGAATACAATTATTTAAAATAAATTGCACTGCGGGATATGTATGATAAGTAATTAAGTTAACATAAAATTAAATCCTAAATAAAACGGGAAAGCTATCTGTCGGCTAGTCTTGCTTACTTTTAGCTACATTTTTAGTCTTGATTATTCTCTTGTGAAATTTCAGCCGCATCTTCTTCGAAACTATATTTCTCTTTTTCTAAATATTTTCGGTTTCTTTTGTTATTACGACCAGCTCATTAACGGCTCTAGCTTTCTGTCTTAGTTTTTTTAAGCAACTACCAACAACGCGATGGACGTCTAATCGACTCAGGCTGTTGAAGCGAATCAGAATAATGGAATTTCCGGCGTACTAAGTGAGTGCAAGAAGAAATATAAACAACAAATATAATTGAGAAATTATATTTATTTTGCTTTATGTATTTGATTTTGCATTCACTATACTGCGTAATTATGCTACTGAGGCATCAACGTCCACACAATTATAAGGATTTTAGTTGCATATTCAAAGCTGAACGAATTCGATTCCACATGTGATGGAACGCATTAGGAGCATAGTTCCTAGCTTCTGCCATGTAGCGAAATTAATATATTTACGGGATTCAAATTAAGTGCATTTGTACGACATGCTCCAAATCATCACGTCTTAGTAGTTGTCTTGACTTTAAATATTATTAACACAAACGCTTCGTCATATCCGTTTGAAACCGACTCTTTTTTGGGGGATAATTAAATTTCTTATCTTTTCTTACGTTAGGTATTGAAAAACTTTGCGAGACCTTTTCACCAAAATTAAAAGATATTTTTTTTATATATTCTAAGTGAATTTTATTAAAGCAAACGTATGCCGTATTGATCGATAGCATTTTGCCTTTTTTTGGGGAACGAAATTATTTTCACCGATCTTTTTTTATTGATTAAGATCCTTTTTGTAGCCTGCTCTTTTCAAATCCTTCTAAACTGTACCATAGGGTGGACGTTTAGTACCTCCGTCATTTCCCGACAGCTTGCGTGCAGGTCTTGCTCCACCAGTTCCAAAATATCATCGACTTTTTTAGTGACTGACCGATCACAGCAAGGTGCGTCTTTAATATCAATATTTCCGGAGCGGGATCGAGCAAACCACTTCTGGGTCATTTGTTTAATCATAGTATTGTCACTTACAAACATTTCACAAGTTTTTTCAGCATTTAAAATTTTTTATAATAAATAAACATCACGTAGCACACATATCTCTTCAGATATTTTATCCTCTTTTTCAAATCAATATAACTGTTTATACGAACAAAGAACTAGAAAACGAACTTTACAAAAATGTAAACAGAAATGTCACCTTTTAAGCACATATTAGTTTGGGATAATCAAGTGGATGTTGCCAGATGTACAGACGTTCACATCCACAGATCGGACTCATAACATATTACTTATTATTGACATAACAAAGTTCATAAGAAGGGATTACTTTAAGGATTGTTTTTTAGAGGCCCTCTTTCAGAATCTCACCACTAGAACAAGGGCTAGTGACAGTAGTATGCCACGAGATCCCGAAAAGAAAACAATATATTTTGATATGATAATAAGATGCAGTATATCAAATGAATGGATGAGTTCTTATCAAATATTGTCCACAAAATATAGGTTGGTGTTACTAGATTTCCCTAAACTAAGAAACACAACCTCTTTCTTATCTTTATTAAAAATTTCAAGACGTAAAATAAAACAGAAAAGTCGAGGAAACTTCCCATAGTTCTCCGTAATTAATTTGTTTCATTTTTACTCTCGTTTCCTACCAATCAAGCCAGTAAACAGTTTTCTAACCGACGCTTCGTTACTTATTTATTTATTTTTTTTTTATCGGTTTGTTTGCATCGTTCCGAGGGCATTCAGAACTTTTGATAACTCATGAAAAAATTTATCTTTTTATGAATTGCCTGAATGGTAACATTCTGAATCAGATTATTTTAATTTTAGTTTATGTCATCTTTTCCCTATTATCGTTCGGGATTTTTCTGTTCTATCACACATTGCGTTCAAATTGAAATTAGTTCCTTATCAGCAGTAAATTTTGTTTTATGTCTTGAAACTTTCAAATATCATTATCGATATCAATATCAAATTGAATACGCACATACACATACAAATCGATCGAATTTGTTGTGAATGCTTACTTGCTGACGACGCAAAGTTTATTAGCTTGTCGTTCCAATCAGTTTAGGGAACAGTTTTGATTGAAAGAAGTTTATAAACACAAAAGAAACGCATTAAAGCTTTGTTTCATCAATTGACATTATTAATGCAGCTTAAGTGGTTTGTCACACCAAACAAGTAAAAGAATACCACACTTCGACGACAATTGTTGACGGTAGTGATGGTGTGAGGTTGTTTTCTTTTTTTTTTTCTTTTTTTTTTGTTAAATCTTTGTCATCATCTTAATGCTTGACAACAATGTTTTCATTGTTTTGTATTGTGTGTCGCCTTTTTTTTTAACTTTGCATTTATTTATGGAGGGCATCAATATAAAAATGCAGATTTTATTGACTGGTCCCGTATAAATTATCCGACAATAAAGTTGTTATTTTATTCTGACGTTTCTAAACGATTTCTGATTTTTTGTGGATTTTCTTCGCCTTTGACTCACTAAATAGGAAGTGTATTAAATGACTGTAAAGCTTAAACTTAGAATCAAGCATTCTACGCTAAACAAATTTTTTTTTTTTATAAAGCCGCGACAGATCCTTTCCGTTACCGAAGACTTGCAAAGAAAGGCTTTCGCGACACTTAAAGCAAACAGTTAAATTCAGATTCAATTTGGGGAATTTTGGCATTATTTTAATTCGTTACCTATCTACGGGACTAATTTTCGTTTTCATATTAATCACGGCATTGAAAACGGAATGTGATTTTTACACACACGAAACGATGTGATATAAAAGCCATGAAAGAAAATGAGAAGTTGAAGGATAAATCTTTAGAAAGAAATATAAAGAGAGCTATTCATACCCAACAAAATACTTACGGTAGACATCAACTTATAAATGTCGCAAAATGCATATTCACCGGACATCATTATCTTTGTTCCCGTTGTAAAAAAGAACTAACTTACTATCAAAATTAGTAGAGACAAAGTTCGAGAAATTTTCCCAGTAAATAGCTCTATAGTTGCGTAATGGCTATTACGCCATATTCTAGCGGGTGCGAAATTTATAATGAATTAAGAAAACATTATTACATGTAATGCAATAAACCTTTAAAAAAATTTACAATATTTTCAAATATCTCCTTTATCGAAGCGATAACGCATCGCAGTCTTGTGAAAAGACTTTGTTCCTGAAGATGAAGACGTTGCGAAAAATAATTTGTTCGTTTCCGCTTCGAAATGTGGTTGAGTGATAGCATAATGGTTTTATAAGAAAAATGCGCAAAATTCTCGATTAAAACGATACATATATTTAGTTTAATTTAAAGTATAAGTGTAAAGTGCAAGTATAAAGTATAAGTATAAAGTATAAAAATTAGATTTTCTAAATTGTATTAAAAAAAGTTATGTATTTTTTTCTCAACTTCGGTGGATTCATTTTTATATTGTTTTTAGGGTGAATCAAATTTATAGTGCTTTGGAAATGTGTGTATGAAGTCGAAGAAGACATTTTCAAAATATCGGAAGTGCTTTT
This sequence comes from Glossina brevipalpis, assembly GCA_000671755.1. NCBI lineage: Eukaryota > Metazoa > Arthropoda > Insecta > Diptera > Glossinidae > Glossina > Glossina brevipalpis. Next base: position 310,344 of record KK351016.1, on the reverse strand, counting down.
ATAGTCTCAAAGAAAAATAAAAATTTTATCTTGCACATAAAAAGTATCACGCAGAAGATCGGTCAAACCTTAAATTAATTTTTACATTCCATTTAAAATATAAAAATAATATAATATAAAAATTGATAATTCAACCCAAAATTAATTACGCATTTTACAAAATTTCATAAACATAATTCGAATTTAATTAATTTAAATTTACAATCCTTTGTATCTCGATATGGAGGATACGATTCTTAAATTAATGGATAACCCTGTCGTGCGCCAATAAATCTTCAAGAATATTCAAATCGGATCTTCCGTCCATTTCTTAGTCCAAACTCTTAAATGTATCAATGGAGGCTTGAACTTAACTTTTCTACAATAAACTACTAAGCATATACGTGCACCCTCTTATTTGTCTGTAGCTATTTAGTGATTATGGACCAAAAATTTTGCCACCGTTTAAATGATTTCTTACGAACTTAGTTCGTGCATATATTTATAAGCAAAATTTAAGAAACAAAGTTTTGAAAAGTTTCCAACAAATTTTATATCTCTTGCTAATTACCAACGCATCCGCCGATCGATCTAGCTGATGAAAGTGAAAAAAACGAATTAAAAACCAATCTAGTTACTGGCCGTAATCACATAATCATAGGCAGGCAGACAGGCCCAAAAGACAAACATAGTTTAACTAACTTTGTTATTCAAGCTTATGGTAAATATATATTTTCTTGATCAAGATTGTTCAATCGATATTTGTAAGTGACTGACTTAACTATTTGCGGGTGATGGGTATCAGAAATTCGTCTTCAGGCAAAATATGTCTTTATTTTTTTTTTATTTTACAAATCAAAGATTTAATATAAGTAAACAAATTAAAGCGGAGGTGAAATGATTGTAAATTCATATTTTTGTAAAACGTCACTCAAGCATTTTATGGCAGCTTTTATGATACTCGCAATACACATAAGACAATACGAGTGACAGGATGATTTTAAACATTTTTATTGCACTTCATCCGTTTTTCTTCTTTTCCAACGAATTGTATGACAATTTATGATTATCTTATTGACTAGTGTTTTTTGTTATTGTTGTTGCTGTTATGTTTGGCGATATTAAAATCCTATATTAATTTAAATAATAATAATAAAACTGAAAACTAAAATCGATTATATTTAAAAATACACCAAAAACCTCATAAAGTTTGATATCTTCACAAAATAAAACAATAAAAGTTGAAACCAGTCATTGCGATGAGTTGTAGAGTAATGTGTGTGTGTTGAACATCATTGACTCGGAAACTTGTATTAATAAATACTCTTGATAAATGTTAATTTTTTGCTATAAATCAATCAAAAAATTACAAATAAAACAAAATCATCAATAATAAATATGAACAACTTTAATATCATCCGCATTCAATTCATTCGTAGCAGCAACAACAACAGGCACACAAACGGCTAACCACTGTATTATAACAGTAGAATTTTTATTTTTATAAACAAAAGAAAGACATATACTTGTTTTTCACATTTTTTTGTAACAGTCAGAAATATGCGTCAAAGTCGCCAAGTTTCTTGATATGGCCGATTTATATAGAGGCGTGTGTCTGTCCGTCCACTGTTTTTTATTGGAATTATTATACTTTAAAAGTTTAAGATCAAAATCTAATTTGTGACATATTGCAGCTAACCTTCATTGATCAAATTAAAAAGCAATGAAGGACATGAAGGAGTCATGAAGGACTGTAAAGTTCAAATCATTGTTGTCAACAACATTCAACTTATTTATTAGCGCCATTTTAAGGTTCAGTTTCAAAGTAGCCTCGAACAGTCAAATGACATGTACACGCAACTCACAAATATTTTAAGAAGCATATCCACACTTGAAAGGATTCAAAACTATTAAATTAGACGACTGCTTCAAGTGATAGGTATTAGGATGTTCGCCTTAAAGTGAATACATTCACTGTTCATTGTTTTAATTTAATTGAAAACAGGTCAATAAATAATACTGCGAGATCAAACCAGACCATATTTCTGCTTTTAACTTAAAACGTTAAAAATGATATTTACATAAAAATGCTATAAAAAATTAATTCACCCAATTGATCATAATACCAAAGACTATAGTTCAGACAGACATCATCATTTCGACAAAATATTATGAAATATTTGAATAAAATTCGCTACAAATTCTATATTAAATATTATTATTTGTGTTGGACATAAAAAAAAAAAGAAAATGATTCAAATCGTGTTATTTGAAGTTGTGCCGACTATTGCACTAAGTAGCCAGAGTTTGAAGTGATATTCAATAGAAAACTTTTATACTTTTATATATAAGTATCAGTGAAGACTTATATCGCAGTTGTCAGATAGTTTTTGAACACGTATGACTTTAGCAAAGCAAACTTCAAGATTAACTGTGAGTTTTTGTTGATGTGACTGGCGTATAATGTCTACTTTAAGTAGGAAAATGAAGACAATCTTAAAGCGTTTATTATTCGAGAAGAAAAAATGACTCTAAATTTCACGATAAATAGAATCCGTGATATAAATAAATTTGCAATTCCACACGAATTACGAATCGACGATTTTGGTGTTTCCGAATCGAATTTCGAGGTTATCTTTGAGCCTGTTCACTCTAACAGTCAATGTTAAAATAATCGATAGAGAATTTATGTTTCGATTCGAATCGAATTTCGAGGTTGCCTTCGAATCTGTTGACTGCAGCAATCAATGTTAATATAATTGAAAGTGAATTTATTTTTTGAGTCGAGAGATAATCAAGTAAACTGATGGAGGAGATCGTATATAAATTTATCCACCAACTTACTATTAATACACAACCAAGGAGATATCCATAAAACATAAATTTAATATTTTTCTGTACTCGTCTGTTTGAACTGTTCAGCTTACGTATAGAGAACACTTCAATTATATCAAATATAATTTCAAGATAATTAATATCATCTTTTGATCTGTAATATTTATCTGAATGGTATAGTATGTGTTCCGAAATTCCGGATCAGTGTAAACTAAAATGCGAACAACATAGTTGTGAGAAAGTTGCACCTTTCTGCTAATTGCTGTATAAAAACTACTACTACGTAAAATCGATAAGAAGTCTATAAAAAAAAATATTTAGGAAAGAATTATTAATTTCTTTAGAATATTCTCTAATTACTCTTTTAGTCGTTCATTCTATTTTGCAGTTCTGTACGTAATTTTTTTTTCTTGACCAATCAATTTTTTTCTCAAAATCCTATAACTGTTACCTGTACACGATAAAAATATTACATAAAATCCTACTGATTCTAGGACATTGTCTACGCATAATTCTATACCTCATTTCTGGTGTATTATTATATTATATATGTTTTGATGTTGACGAGTATTTTATACAATTTGACGTTTAGACTATATGATCCTTTCCTTTTTCCTTTAGTGGATTTGCATGTATTCGTAGTTTTCTCCAAAAAAAAGTCGTTACATTAAATTTTATTGTAATGAGTTTTCCTTTCTTGCATCGAAGCATTTTAATATTATTGCAAAAACAAGAAAATAAAATACTAAGAAAGCAATGTATGTACACATATGTAGTGTGCACATATTCATGCTACAAACTACATCAATATATTTTATTTTTCTATGTGTGTGTACACAAACAATAATATTATAAAAAAGAAAAACGCATTAGCCCCTTTAGAGGGAACGGTTGCGAGTGTACGTAGTATGGTGGTAACGAAACTTCCCTTTCCCGCTTAATGCATCTTTCAAACTAACTCGGAAAATGTAAGAAAATTCACGTTCATAAACTGAATCTTTTCGAAGACTCAGCAATGGTTTAGATATATGTACGTGTTTGCGTTAAAGCCAATTTTGTTAGAGACCTTGTAAAACAACCCTTAGGCACAGAGGTTGAACGTTCCTTTGTGTGTAGCAGATTTTTCTGATGAAATTTCTTTTCGAAATATTGTTGTTACTTCTTCGGCAAATGCTCCATTGTGACTGACATTAAATTGATTTGCTAGCTTTAGACATGACTGACGCATCAGAATGAGCGAAATATTAAAAAAAAAAAACAAAAAAACAAAATAATAATAAATTAACCTGCGTAGCAGAAGCTATCTGTTTTTGGATGGCTGCCAGTTATAGTCAGTCAAACAATATTTAATGGCGGAAATCAAAATTCTAGTCACATGTTTGTTCATTTCATTAAAGACGACAACAACAAGAGTAACGACTTTGTTGATGTGAATTCTCTGAGTAACGATGATGCTTAAAGTAAAGGAGGTTAGGACGAATCTAACCGTTTATTAAATAGTCCTGAGTAAGTTGGAGTGATGAAGTTGTGATTGAAGATTTAAGGAGGAAAGCCAGCCACTGCAAAATTTTTAGAAAATCAAAAAATTATTTTTTTTCTCAATAGATGCTTCGAAACCTTTAAAGCATGTGGGGAAAGAAGTTGTTATTCACAATGAATTTTTTCCATGAAATTTTGGCAATTTTTTTGTAATCGATCCAAGATTAGTGAATGCACGAAATGAACTTATGTCCTATTTCTTCCAAGTTCTCTCTTCTATTAACAGATGTCTTTAAAGTTCATGATCTTTTCAAAGCAATTCTAAACAAGAGTATACTAATATAGTTTCAGCGAGGCGACTGCTAGTTTGATATGAGACTGTGAACAAAAGAAACGAAGGGTTTAGAATGAAGTCCTTGGAGTTGATCATGAATTTGGCTCCAGAATTATATATTTTGTTGCTTTTTTCTTTATCATTTCGTAAAACGGGCGTTTCTGCGCATAAAATTTATAAGGAAGGAGAATGAGCAGAAATTTTTGAAGGTGTTAGTGGCTGTTTATGGTCCTCGGATTGGAGACTTATAGAAAAAACTAATAAAAAATTTATCATCGGATTTTTGGTAAATGTTTTTAGCTTTACGCTGTGAAAGGAGTTCTGCATCGAGCGCACCAAAGTAAGTCCCGTAGCGAGCGCGCGAATTAAGGTCTTGGATATGCGGTGGATGCGTGCACTATTTCAATCGAAGCTTGCAATTTTTGCCGAGTCATGAAATATGTCCAGGCATTACCATTGTTGTCATGGAAATCGGCGATTCTCTTGTTGAACGCTTCAGTGCGCTATATCTCAATTGCTTGAAATGTATTAGCACTCGATGGAAGAGAGCGGAGTAGATTCACACCGCACGATTACCTTCCAATTCCATTTAATATAAAGCATCAGTTTTTACTTGTCTTGAACATCTTATCGAGCAGGTTTTTTCTATATGATCCACTTTTCCGACTTTCTTTTTTTTTTTGAAGAATGAAGAAGCTTTCGTGTTAATGTTTTTTTGATAAACCATCTTCACCATAAACCTTAAATATATTTCGCAAGCTTACGCAAACGCTATCGTGTCGTAACTAGGCGCAAGGAATCTGTACTGCTAAAGGGAAGCGAGATCGAATCATATGACAAATTTGACTGCAAATTGGTATTGGTCTCTAAATGTTGTAAAGGGAATGTTAAACAAAATAGTGTACTGAACAAACAAGTATTGAATTGTAACCATTAGAATATACCAGTGATAGTAGATAGAATATAATAAAATTTATAAATCGCGCAGAGTTGTATTTTCAGTGCTAAAGAGTTCATTTCAAATCCAACTTAACTTTAATAAATAGTTATAAAGTTTGAAGTCTTTTTAACTGCATAAACTTTTCATATCAATATTATTATCTCAAAATAAAAATGTATTGTATATATAGTATTTGTAAATATCGATGGATTCGCAATATAATTTTTATTCTAATGCTACGTGTAAATGCAGCTCGATTCACAACATAATTTTTTTCCCCTCAATTCATTATTGCATTGGTAATGCGTTACAAACATACCATTAAATTCCCAGTACATTCGCTTTTTAAAAGGGCTTTGATGATTTTATTAGTATGTGTGACATATGATCCCCTAAAAGTTATCATTCTCAAGATGTCTTTTCTACGGATTTGGAAGAAATTTGAACAAAACTGGCTTTTAACTGAAGTATTGCTTTGATACAAAAATACCGACACCCACAATATCCGCAAGACTTAAATTTTTTGCTTATCAATCACACGTAACCAGGCATAAAATGGAGTAAACCGGTGATATCGCCAAAAAACATGACAATATTCGCTATTAAATTCCGCTATTATAGTTAACGTTCGTATTGAAGGATTTATTTTTGCGCACTAATGTATTTTTAAATTTAATAGAAATGAAATTTGAGAAAGAACTTGATTCAAAACAAATATTCAAATTGAATTGTTATCAATATTTGAACAAAACTTTTGTAAATACTGCAACGAAATGTAATCAATTTTTTTTGTACATATTTACTTTACTACCATTCGAGCGATACCTTGAACTCTTCTATTGGCTGCAGTATGTGATAACTTGAATTTAATTTCATCACTTTTTTCTACTAAAATCCTTATTTAAAATTTTAGATTTGAAGAAGCTTCGAGCGGACTTCAGGCAAATCAAATCGCTTTAAGAAAGATTGATGGATTTATGTTCGCATATAAGAGAAAACAATAACTTATATTTTGAAAATTCGTATTATTGTCAGTTCTTGGACAAAGCGAAGAAATAAAAACTCTCTCTCCTAAATAATTTTAGCAAAAAAGTAATCAAATTTGCTGGATATTGGAGATATGTTCTAAAATCTATATTGGTGTTATCTGTCGCTTCTAGAAAATCTACGAATTTACTGGCATATAAAAAGTTCTTATTCTTATAAGGAGATAAAAAATACACAGCCGCCTAAAAAGGATATATTATATTATATTATATTATTATAATATCCTTTTAACGAAGCAGGCTTTATCTAGACCGTTTTCAACACGCATTCCCTTTTATAGTAGATAGAGGATCTTGCTTTCACATTTCGAATTTTCATATCAAATCTTATCAACGTAATATGTCATCGCAACCAGGAAAGTTAACTGCGAATAGTTCAGTAATTATAAATTCATTTATTGTTTGGGGAAAAGAAATACCTCCGCCACTTATTCACGGTATAAAATTTCGTGGAGGACTTGTTAAAGATCTTATATAAATTTTTTTGAGAAGTTGCAGTCACACTCAGCTTGTTTCGTTTTAATCTTACCCTTTGGTTTTATAGATATTCCGAAAACTTTTAAGGTAGTCTCACTAATGGGTCATTGCAAAAGTTTTTATCATTTTTCTCTTGAAAAAGTTATTTACTGAGATAAGATATATATATATATATATATATATATTAATCAAAAATTTTCCTGCATTTTATACATTTTTTCCCCATCTTATCTCATAACGTGGTGATACCGTATCGGTAGAACTTATGATCTTTTGAGGCTACACACGAATCGATTCTTTTCCACAGTTCAAGTTTGTGAAACCTCGTGCCAGCAGGGCTATGCTACATCGATCTACGCAAGTGATAACCAGAAGGCTGTATGTCTGGTGAGTACGCTGGGTATGGCAGAACTTCCCATTCGAGCTGCAACCACTTTTCCAAAATGTGGCCGAAGTGATATTTTCAGTCAATCATTGTGGTAGCCATTTTCCATCCATCACATCTAAACGTCTAGAAACAGCTAATTTATCAACTGCTAAGCTGTTCGGAGACTCTTTAAGAGTTTGAGCTGAGTTTCCATCGTTTTCGAACTTTTTTGCTTCTCCAGGCAGTTCTTTGTCCTTGATGAAAAAATCATCAGTTTTAAATCATCGAAACCCAAAGCGGCAATTGGGATACGATACAGCAGCATCACCATAAGCTTTTAAAACCTTTTTAGGGGCTGCGGTAGCAGATTTCTTCAAATAATGACTGTTGAAAGTGAATGTCGACAATGAATGTAGAAAATGAAATTTTGAGCTTTCCACGATTTACGTCGGTATACACTGAATAATTCAATAAAACTAAATTGAAAATTGTTGTTTTAAGTAGAGGAAGGTCCAAATTATCGAATTCGACCCCTATTTATACTGGTATTTCCCCTTACTTTAACACTTTTATGTGTAGAAGTTACTGATAAGAACTTTTGCAAGCAACTAATACAAAGTTTCAGATTAATATTATATATAAAGTAAATATAACAAATTTCACTTCTTATCTCAAGGTTTTTATTTATGATCGCTGAAGGAGGAGACAATATGCGAGTGGATATAACAAGAGGACTATATGTTACAAGATATTTCATGCGTATCTTTAGATGCCGCAGATGAAAGCACAAATTTAATATGTCCTCTCCTTTCGGAGGTGAGCATAGAAAAAATCAATTTTCGCACCCTCTCCAACAAATACTTTTCCAGCTCTTGCGTCGTATATTCAAATGCGCCCACATTTCTAATATCGTTGTTGTAATATAATAATAATAAAAGTAGGTAGTATTCACACTATGTGAATAAGGTGTCAAATACGACCATTAGTTGCGCCTGAATTGACGCTTATTTACACACTGAAATCGGTTCACATATCGATTAAATGGAAATTTCATTCGGTTATGTAAGCAAAACCGTTTGAAAATTCTATCACAGACGGTCAATTTGAATTGGAATCTATTATTATTGTATTCCAACATAAAAATAAGAAAGCATGTGAGTAGTACGCTATACATACGTATGTATATTGAGATGAATATGTGCTTTTCATAGGATAAAAAAAAGAGGAAAAATTTATATGACAACCATAAGTTCTTTACTAAAACAACTCATGCGTTTCATTGTCATTCTGTCAACTCAATATAGTCCTCACTCACACACTCAAACACGTAGAGATATTTCTTCAACAATTCGGTTTATTACTTTCTTAGCGTAAGTTTTATTTAGTTTTTCAGTCGAACTCTCTCCCTTTCTCTCTCTCTCTCTCTCTCTCTCTCTCTCTCTCTCTCTCTCTCTCTCTCTCTCTCTTTCTCCATATTGAAACTTTCGTATTAGAAAACTCGTTCTGCAATTTTTTAACTCGAAAATATAATTTTAATGTCGACATGAAGAGAAGAGAGAGAGAATACAAGGAGAAGAAAAAGAAACAAAACAAGTGAAAAGAAAAGCAGAAAATATTCTTTTGATTTGATTTATAACTTCACTTAAAAATCTATTTAAAAAGTATTTTGCTGTTTTCATAGCTGCTAAGCAACAAACACAAAAAAGCAAAATGTGAAATAAAAGAAAAGACAAAAAAGACAAAAATTGCAAAAGACAAATGGTTGCAAGCAATCTTTACCCATATCCTTCGTTTTGACTTGCTTTTTTTTTTCATTTCTTATTCCTAATGTTGGGTGAGAGTGGGCTTACAATGCGATATAAAGCAGTATATACTATTAAAGTATCGAAAAACAATGCAAGATTTTACTTATAAAGCCAAAAATTTGTATGAATTATGAATCGAAAGAACAAAGTGGCGCATCTACTGAAACTTTTCTAGAGAATATCTAAAATATTTTGCTGCAATCAATTTAGAAAAAAATATTAAAACAAATTTTCGTTGAACGCGATTATGATAAAGACGATGACAGCAGAATAGTATGGAGAGAACACGTGATAATTCCATGGTATTCGCCTCTAAAAAAAAGAAAGTATCTTTTAAATTGAGTCAAATTTTTTTGATAGTTAGATAAAGAAAGAGGAGAAATGCTATGAATTAATACGTTTAGGTTTTTTTCCTCAACGTATGTTTTTAGGTACGAACACCATTGTGACAGTCTTCAAAAAAGTTTAATTTTCGGATGTTTTTTTTTTTGATATTTGAATCTAAAGGAAAAGAAATCACTTAATTCGCATGTAAATAGTTGATAAACATTGATATTGATTTTCGCGTAAGTGGCAACTATTTGATTGAAAATATTTTATTTTCAACCAAAGAAAAAGCAGCATTTTGTTAATAAATATAAATAAATCCGCTACGTGATTCATTAAACTATGTGCTACATTCATCTTTCCATATTATTCTTAATTGTTCAAGCAATCTTTTGAGTTAGTAAAAAGAAAATTGATTTTCTTAAAAATCTAAAGTGATGTTTTCCTTATCGCAAGGTTTGACTGCAAGTAAATCATGACGTAGTAAATATGATGCTGATTAAGAATGTATGTATACTTTATAGGGTTTCTAAAGCTTTCTTCTGGGTGTTGTAAACAAACTGACAAGATGTAAATCCATTCTTCGGTAGTGGGTACAAAGATGCGTCTCGGTGAGTCGCATATCAGATACTGACCAAAATTACATTCTACCTATTCAAGGCCAAGTCCAAAACGAAAATAGCAAATTTGATTATGGTTATGATCGCCTTTAAAAGCTGGAATGGAAATATGGTAAAAAGCCTGAATTCTTACTATTATATGTTGCAAAATCCAAAACCCAAAATCATCGTCGAAAAAATGTTGAAATTGAAAAGCATTGAAGAAGCGTATTATCGATCAGGAAGTCCACTCAAAATCTGCAGGAACAAAAAACGTTTAATATATATATAAATATATATATATATATCCGTATGGTACGAATTGCAAAATGAAGTAATCGGGCTATAAGCAATGGTGAAAAGATAAGCCAATGAACAATTAATGCGCTACATTATATACTCGTACGTTTTAAAGTGTGTGGTTATGGGCAGTATGTATAATATATATCGAAAACAGAAGTTTTTATGATTGTTACAAAAGACTAATTGAAAAGTAATAATGAAAGAGTCTTTGGTGAATGACGTTACATATGTATACCGGTACTAAACAACAATCACTATTCGCCCTACTTCACAAACACAACATATAAATATAAATACATATATGAGGAAAATTGTTCATTTAGAACTTTTTGAAAAATGTAATGTAGAGAAAATATCGCACGATAATATAATACGAAAATGTTACAGAAAATACACTAAAACGTTATAGCCGGGTAAGGTCTATCTCTAAATATTCTGTACTGCTTTGCTTACCATAATCAAATGATATGGGCTGCGATGAACTTCATCTTAAATTTGTTAACATATTACTTCCCCAAAATTTTTAATGTATTATTCACTTAATGATATCATATTATGTTCTACATTCTCAGCTTCTTTGAAAAATCTTTGCAAAAAAATAATAAAGTAGAGAATCTTAACCCAATAGATTTTTACTCTATTTTCTATTTTGAAAAATTGTCAAACCGTCCGTGCTATATGTTAAACTAAAAAATTTCTTTAATTTTACTCCTTTTTCCGTCGATAATCTCACTTTATTGTGTAAGGAGAGGAATACCTCAGGACAACAATTCATGATCCATCATTATTTTCAGTATAGATCAATCAATGATCATCACTCTTTAAGGTGGTGTTACGTACAATTGTATGCCAATACTATACAACTACTTAACAATTGTCCGCAAGGACCGAAAATCTAAGGTTCGGTTTACATTCATTGGGTCAACAATTTGCTTTCTATTGACAACCGCCTTAGGACTAATCTTTAATCGAACTGGCGATGGTGTTTTATCTTATCTCTGTTTGAATTTCTAATAAATCTCGAATTTGTAGCCGTCGGTGCGCATAATAATAATGAAAACGTGGCTTTCAACTTGTTCCTTCATTTTTCCAAACGCAAATGTTTGTCCATCTATATTAAACGTGTTCCTTTTACTCATGTAGATTGTTCACTCATATAGGTTCACTGATTTTGTAAATCGCTGCCTACCTTTTTAGTGTCAATTGTAGGCAACAGAGTACCTTAACGTGTCGAACGTGTCAGATCTCACTGGTAAAATGTATACTATACTACGTCATCAACACAATCAGTTTTGTACTTTATAAAACTTTATTATCAAATATTAGGGCCGATTTTTCTGTTGGGGACAAAGACTTCATATTATTCCCATTGCATATTAAATTTAGTTATTTTCGCATTCTGCAATTCCGATTAGCAAAAAACTTCCTTTCAAAATACTTCTCCAACGTTGTTCAACAAAACACTTGAACTTTATAAGAATAAAAATTAGTTCAATGACCCTAGTGCTAGGCGAAGATTTAATTACATCAGCCATCACAATTATTGTACATATCTCCATCCAAATCTGACATAATTTTATAAATTTGTAAAAGCTACTCACCAGCTCCTAATGATGACTTTTGATTATCATGTTCTTTCAAATCACGTGCTGCTGAGCTACTTGGTGTTAAATCAAATATTTCACAGGCGGGCCGGAAGGCCGTAGGTTGACGAATAAATGGCGCTACTACTATTATTTCAATACGATTGTTAGTTAGCCCTAACCTTCAAAAGACACGTGTATAAATTTTACAGCTGTTGCCGCGCGAGCTCACAATCGACCAAAAACAATAACGAATTGATGACTCTTAGCAGTGTTTGGTGCTGTTCAATCGTAATAGGTCCGAATGTTTGCGTCGATATGTGACAATGGATGATACATGACCCCATCATTTCACACCGGAGTTCAATCGACAGTCAGCCGAGTGGACTGCACGTCTATTTTGAGGCTAAAGACAAATCGTACTATAAAAATGGTATCGAAAATTTGTATGACCGCTAAAATTGTTGTATTGCCCTCGAAAGCAACCATTTTGAAGAATACAATCAAATTCTATTTAAAAAAAAGAATTTTTCTATGTTAGCCTATGAACTTTTCAGCCCACCTGGTATAATCTTTCTCTGAAAATGTTTGAAATTTTCCCTTTGTGTTGGAAGATGTTACTACGAACTTTCCAATCCGTTTAGGAATATAATTATAAATTTAATCTCAATATCGGGCTCTTTAAATGCCGTATTTGTACTTAAACACAAGTACTCTTCATATCTAATGCTTCGTATAATTTGCTAATAAACGTAATAGATTTCCGCCTCCTTTCCTTTTTGTTTTGCTATTTTCGGACCTTATAAATTTTAAGAGTTTGCACTTACTCAATCCGACTGTTGTTGCGTAGTAACCAAATTTTCCATGTAAATAAATGATGTGTGATGGCATTCTTGTTGCATTGTTTGGTTCGTTCGTTTACAGTGATTTGATTTTTTCTTTTTTTAGTTAGCAAATGCGCTTTTTACTTTCTCGGATATTAGTTTTTAAAGGTTTAATCTTGCATGGAATTGATGTTTTCGTTCAAATTTCTTATTTAAAAAAATCGTGCGTCAAATATTCTTTAGTTATTTTAGGGGAAAAAACTCAAGTTGTATCCAAAACCAATTCATTTCTTCCTTATAATTCTTCGTTAGTTCCTTTTATATATCATATGTGTTTGTCAATTTCGTTTATTTTTTACATAAACATTTTTATTGCATCAATCATTTTATTTATTAAAGTAAAATTCTTTTCTTTTACCTTTTTTCAAAAAAACAATTATATTAAAGAGTATTTGCTCTATACTTTTCGCAAAAGTTCCAATATTTTTGTTTGACCATATTGAATGAAATTATCAGAATTTCTTGCGATCTATATTTTTAATTTTTTTTTTTATTATTGTTATTAGTATTATTATATATCTCCGCTAATGACTTTAATTCTTAGATTAGAGAAGTGTGTTAAGCACTAGCAGCAAGGACTGTCGGCTCGTTGGAGTCTTTATTTTAATGTATTGGTTGCCAAAAACTCTATCGCAAAGAGATTTGAATCCAAGTGTACTGACTTGCTAGAGGCGTTCCTTAACAATTCAGCCATAGCTTCTTTTTTTTTTTTTTTTTTAATACGTGAACATTACTTGGTTCAGAGACTTTTTTGCGGCAACTTGAATTTTTTCACTTAAAAATCAAAATTTTTAAAACCTCCCGGTATTTCTCTGACTTTGAAATCAGTTCCTTTCCATTCCATAGAAATGATTGAGAGAAATATTTTTTTTAGGCTGTTATAGTAGTTTCTTCTCCTTAACAATTAAAAATGCGGAGTGCGCTATATTTTTCTAAGTTTTTTTTTCTATAAATTTATTGCTTTTCTCTCTCATAACCTAATGAAGACGACAACGAGAACGATAACCTACCTTTACAGGTTAAACTTGAGGATTAAACATTCAGAGCATTGCTGTCGCTTATGTCTTATTATCTAAGATTTTTTCTAATATTTCTTGTATGCGTTTCACATGCCAACTTTGAAATTGAAAAAAGTCAAATTTTTAATATTCATTTAGAGTTTAATAGCATACGCCTGCAATCAATCTAATAAAAACGTTACTCTGACAAATAAGTGAATATTTTGGAATACTACCGCAATAACAGTAAATGCAAGACACAACGAAAATAATGCACTAAAAATCGTATGCATCAAATGAAAATAACGAAACGAGACATTGTTTGCATTGTCCAGTACATGAGTAAATCTCACACATGTACACTAAAACAATAAGTCGTCTACTGGCACTATTAACAGAGTAACTACATAGCCAAGAAGCAGCCAGCAGTAGCCTCAGACTGCGTGCGTATTCAAAATGGAAAATTGGTTTTAATTAAAATGAATTGAGTTGCAGGAAAACATACAGTCACATACACAGTCACAGGCACGCATATCCATTTTCATGTCTTTTTTTTTTTAAAAAAAAGTTCCTCACATATATTTCAAAGTAAAGGCTGGATACGTTTGTATGTAAGTATGTTGTATTTTTTACTTCCTCATTTCAAGAATCCTTTTAAAGATCGATAACAACGTCGGCAAGGATGGTAAACATTTCCATGTGCGCGTGTTGCACACAGAGACTGTTCTGATTGAAATTTCGTTTAACTACAGTCATACTCTGTGTTTTTTCAGTTCCATCATTTACTGATTGTCTGCCTGCCAGCCTGTTTGCTTTTACACAATAAATGTGAATGACTGCACTTTGCGGTGAGGGAAGAAGAAAAAGAAAAACAGAAAATTACATTTACAATGGTTGATATGAAGAGCATTGCAAGTGACGAGTTGATTTTATGGGAATTTCAATTTTGCATACATTTGAGAAAACAGCAACGAACTCGTCTCGTTGCACCAATCACTGTATGCCGGTACTTCATGCGTTTTACGTACAGTCTTTTGCGGGCGACCACATGACGTATGTTTGGTCAATTTGCGGACAAGCGGAGGACATGCAATCATGTACAACACAAACTAATTGATTCTGAAGGCCCAAAGGAATAAAAGCCTTAGGAGGGCCTCTTACATAAAAAGATCTAAAGGAGTTTATGAAATGAAATTTCTAACTGGTACTGGTGTTCCTTAACTTTTTTTTTTCTTTTGTTCATTTAATATTTATTACCTTCCGTTTAGTAACGCCCTCTTTCTGGTTGGGGTTGGGGTAAGAGATGCATGTTCAGCCTGTTCGTATGTGCGCACTTATATACATACATGCATACACTGTACATCACTCCACCCAGACATTCATCATTGTCATCTAAAAACTATCACTCCCATGTACACATGGAGTGAAACATAGGAAAAACTTCCAATCATAGCAAAAACATGTGCTGCCAGTGTCATTTACGAGGTTTTTGTCTCTTTGCAACAAATTTTTTTCCATTCTTAAGTTTCTTCATAGCATACATAACGCGAAGCCCACAGGTCTCACCGCTCAATTCAGCTAAAGTTGTTTTGAAAGCTTAGGAAATTGTCATAAATGGCTGGCAGGATGGCTGATCAAGGTGGTAGTGGTGTGATGGTGATGATGGTGGCATTGATGATGCTGCTGCATTAACATCATTTGTTCTACGTTAAAAGTTGACTGCATCATACAACAACAGAAATAATAACAAACACACACAATTACACACAGCTACACAGCCACACAGCCACACAGTTCAACGCCAAACAAGCAGAAGGCATTTGAGGAAAAGTTTTCCTTTTTAACTGCTTTCGTTGGTTGCAGTAGAATATAATACATTAGTTTGTTCTTCAACTTTCGTATATATTCCCTCTCCTGTTTAGTTCATTCATTTAGCGTTATATTAGGGAGAGAGGCGACGTATAAGCGGGGAAAAGATGATATCAACTAGGTGCCTCTCTAAAAAGCTACCATCGTATATCGGAGCTCGCAAGTGAGTGAGTGAATGAATGAATGAGTGCTGGTGCATTGCAACAAAACACAACAACAATAATAACTACAACACTAACAACAACAACAAGCATTATTTCAGTTACGTCGCGATGATTTATTTCCGACATTCGTATAGAGTAGAAAAGCAAAGGGAAAGCGATATGCAGCAATTCTTTCTCTCTTTTCTGCACGGAATACACATTTATTTTTCTTTTTTGTCCTTGGCTGGTTATAGTCACTAAGTACATTTATGTAGACGTATGTATATACATCTACATATATATATATATATATATATATATATATATATATTAATGTGTGTTTGTGTGTGTATGCTTTCATTTTCTTTTTTGCCATTTTTCTATTTTGTTTTAACAAAATTTGTAGTTATTACAACTCTCGTTGTTGTTGCAGTTGCTTTTTGGCGAAAATTATGACTAGTGTTGGCTGTTGGTTTTGTTTTTGTTTTTGTCATGAAAGTACTGCATGCAGCAGAAATAGCACCAACATTAATGGTAACTTATTTCTCTTTTTTTTTCATGCTTTGTTGCAACTGACATTTCTATAAAATATCACTAAATGTTATGAAACAGCTAACAGCAATAACAACAACAACAACAACAACAACAGCAACGAATATAACAGCATCAGTAGCTGTGTGGCACAGTGGCAGCATTTCTAGCAACTGGCAATTATGGCAGCTAACGTAAGCAGATACGTGAAGAAATTGTTTTGTCACAAGTTTTGTATTTCTCTATACATACGTATTAGTGTATATGTATGTATGTATATAAGTCTGTTTGCTCACAAAGAGACACTAAGAGCTGTCGTCTCCTCTGCTGCTTTTATTAGTGACATTGTTTTTGCCTTTGTTCATAAAAATAATTTAATTAAATATTTGTTCATTATTTGCCTTTTTATGCTGCGCTTGACGCGAGAGCAACTTTCTTTATTGTATAGAACACTCGTCATAAAATAAAAAGAAAGAGAACAACGCATACCAAACCTCATAAAACTTAGCAAATTTACCATTATCAGTGCCATTTATACTTTGCTTCATTTTCTAATGATTTTTTTCAAAAAATATAGACAAGTTATAGAGAATCAGTTTTAGAAGCACGATGCTTCTCTGAAAAATATTAATCATAAGTGTAAAATTTTAGAACAAGAGCGTTGCTCCGCGCTAAAAATGTTTTTGATTTCAATGAAAAGTTTTCAGAATCGATTTTTTCAATGATATTTTTTTATTAGTTGAATTCTAAAAAAACTTTGAATTGATACTTTCTCCGAAAAAGGGTTAAATGTGCTCTTAAAACGAAGTTATTGAATAATGAATAAAAGCGATAACTTATAATGGAACTAGAAGAAGAATTTTGGCATTTCAGATATTTTAGGGCGCTCGCTATGATAATCGAGCGAATCAATCAATATCTAAAGGAGACTTTTTAAATATAAATCTTGCGACAGCTGCTAATTCGTTTGGCATCGTGAGGTCTAGTACATGAATTTTTTTTTACAACTTATTGATATGTGAGAACTAGAAAGGAAGCGACTAGATGCCTAGATATAGTTATAATGTCAACAGCACATCAGTTCGTAAAGTTTGGATTCTAGAACTTAGCTATTTTCCCCGATCTCTGCCGGTTCACATTTTCTTGTTGAAAAATAATTTCGATTCGGTTTTTGTTTTTGTCTTTTTTTGAAGATCATGGTGTTTTTTTTTTGGAAAAGCAGGATATGTGGCCGTGAAACGGTCATCTCTGATCGATACATATTGACAACATGATCACCTTGATCTTCAAAGAAATACAAAGACAGAAAGCAAGGTGTCAGTGTGTATAGATCAAAAATGGCCATTTCAAGGCTTTGTTCCGCAGCCACAAATCGTGCTTTCCAAAAAAAAAAAAAATATACGAAAAGATTTACAGCGCAAGCTAGATTTGCTATATTTGGAAGACCCGTGCAGCGAATTGTTCTTTGCATACTAGTAAATAAAAGAAATGCATATTAATGCTTAAGACTACTTAAAAGTCAGTCAGTCATTATCTTATTTTATTAATTCGTGCATTAACGAAATTATTCTCGAATAACTTATAAGCGAAAAAATTCACGAAGCCAGTCACGAAGTAAGTCAGCCACTAAAGTCTGAATGCATCTGGAGACATTCTTAATCTTTAGCGAAAATTATACAAACAATAATGCTTACGACTGATCGTGTCTTGATCGTGCTTGTGCATGATAAATCTTAAAACCAAAAGAACTTTGTGGTGAACAACAAAAGCATTAAAAGTTTCACGAAGTGCTTGCTTACAAAAGACTTACAGAGAAGCGTTCGTGCTTTCTGTAGTACAAATGTCAGGTATATGGACCTGAGGTGGATTTAATTATGATTTTTTTTTAAATATCTCTTGATTTTTTTATAGCGATACATTACTTTAACTTTAAGACGAGACTCGGTTGATCAGTTACTTAATTAATAAATGAACGATTAGTTATAAGTTTTTCAATGCCTTTTCTTC
Organism: Glossina brevipalpis; assembly: GCA_000671755.1. NCBI lineage: Eukaryota > Metazoa > Arthropoda > Insecta > Diptera > Glossinidae > Glossina > Glossina brevipalpis. The sequence continues at coordinate 291,838 of KK351016.1, read as the reverse complement.
CAATTTAGCTAATAACGTAATAAGTCGGCCTGTGTATCTATCTTTAATAACTTTGCATTTGTAGAGTTAAGATTTCTTTAGACTTTACAGTTATTGCTGCTTATCAGTTATTGCGGCTTCATCTCTTAGTTCATCATTAATATCGTTAATGTAATCGGGAGAGAAGCATATTTATGTATAATATATATATATATATATATATATATATATATAATATATACATCTATATACATACATATATATATATATTCTATGTGTATATACATATATATAATGGAATGGACACAACGCAAGAAATTAAATGTTGAATGGATTTCAAAACGATTTATGGATCTGCAGATAATTGAGCAACTGTTGGGTGTGAAGTGAGTTGTAAATATCCAGCGAAAAGTAAAAATAGCAGAAAAAACCATCGGCATATAGAGAAGCAGTACAGAAAATAATGAAAACAACAACAACTACAACAACAATTGGCGTTGTGTGCAATTACCGAGCACAAACCAATACACACGTACACTTGGGGCAAAAATTAATATAAAAAAGAAATACAAAAAAAAAAAAACGTTAAATGGTGAACATCAACGATAGCGACATTTAAGTGTCATAACAAAAATAATGCCATCGATGCACTAGAACAAGAAGAACGGTAATATTTTGCGAGTACACATACAAATACGTGTAAATATGTATATATATATGTACACAAATGTGATAATCGTAGTAAGAGGGAGGAAGTGGGAGAATCATAAGAGGGTGTCAGCTGAATGGTCAGTACAATAACAACGTTTTAATACGACGTCAAACTGAAAATTTATGGCAACATAACGAGCTGCAGTCAATAGCAGCAGTAGTCGGTGTAGTATTCCATTGCTGTACATGTAGAGTATGAAAGGTATGTGCATTCGGTGTGTACGGTACGGTTATAAATGGTAGTCGATGGTATAAAATCAGTAGCTGAAATGCCAGCAAGTGCGACATTTCAAGCGAAAAATAACAATAATCATAATTAAGGATAACAAAAAAACTTATACGCTCCTGTCTGACGAACAGATCCTACCAGCCAACACATGCGTACGTACACATGCGATGGATTGTAATAAAATTGTAAGTAAGTTGACGATTGAGTTGTGCATTAATCCTGAATACGAATGCAAGTGTTTTATTTGGTGTGTGTGTGTGTGTGTGTGTGCAATAGTCTAGTCGACCCTTTGTCGAAAATTACAGATTTTTTAGTAGAAATTTTCATAAAATTCCATTCAACAATCGATTACGTACGTGCTCGAATAATGACAGTAACAGCAGCAACATTTATTGGTGTTGATGATGATGATGATGATGATGATGACGACTACTACGATACTGATGTGGTTCAGTCACTCAGCACATTCACACATTCATCCACTATAAGCGTAATACTGTTAGCTGGCGCTGCTACTGTTCGAAATGATATCATTGAAAAATGACTGTTAATACCGTTCAATGACGTTTTTTTTTTTATTTCTGTTTCAAAATGTGCGTAAATATTAAGTACATCACAACCATGCTAACCAATACCACCAATGTTTCTGGTGATGCACGGCAACAACAACAACAAGGACAACATCAATGGCATTGCACACACGTCAGTAAACGCCATATCTAGTGAAACGACCGCTAGCAAACCAATCAACAATCTCCACCCCCAACTAGGCAAGCCTGGCAAACCAGCCGTTTGGCCTATGGATCTGTCTGGCCTGTTTGTTGCATACGAAACGCAACGAAAATTGTGAAATGTGCAAAATTTCGATAATGAAATAAAACTCCATGTCATTGGCACAAGTCATTTATCCATTTCTGGCCATTTACGCGTTGCACATTCGTATGCACGCACGTCACGTAAATATATTCCATAATAACTACTATTTTGATGCATTTTCCCATTGAAATCATTTCCATATTTTCACTGTTCTCATCCGTTCTCGTTCTCATTCATACATATTTTGCATACATTCGTGTATTCTTATCGTTTATGATTGTCATAATTCACACTCCATCCGTAATGCATTGCATTCGTCTCATTTTGTTTCAGGCGTCATCCGCATCATGTTGCCCAAATGTATAGCGAAGGCTCCACCATCACCAACGGCAATTTCTACGAGCACGTCAGCCCTTATTCTCATTCGCTGGTTCGCTACAAGCCGACTGCATGGCTGGCTGCTTAACTATTATATATAAACTCGCTTGGCTTGGTTGACCTAATAAATCATAGACAATTTTTTCCGAATAATGCTTCACGTGTAAATGGTTGCGTAAGCATTATTCTTGCAAATTCTTTACATTAAAAATATTTTAATGCGCATCAATTTCTACTTCATTTATTTTGAAATTTAAATTTAAATTTAAGCATAAAATAATACTGAATTTTTATTCGAATACTAACTAACGGTTCGGGTTCTTTGTTTTACTTTGTTTTTTATTCCTTAGTTCTTAGTAGATCTCGGAGATCCTTACCTAGCAATTGTTATCAATGATGAAATCTGCCTTAAGTTCCGGGCTATTGGGTTAAGGCAAAAGTGCAACGTTCGTTAGTAAAGGAGACAAAATTCTGCTAAAAATGCTAAAGGAACTCGTAGTAATTCAGTTTAGATTCAAAGATATTTTTCAAACAAAGGATAACAATTAGTACGCATGATATGCACACGTATATATATAAAAGCACATTCGCCTTAGCACGCGTTTTGACCATTCGCCTCTTAAGGTAAATACACGGAAATATCATCATCAGTTTATTTGCTAATTGTAGGCATTTCAATCGCCACACAATGTGTATCTTTCACAAAGTTTGTCAAGCATTGAGAACTTCGCACTTCTTTTATACAAAAGTGGATTTAAATGTGAAAGCATTGTGGTGGTACCGTTTCATGATGATGTTAACGATAATGATTTGATTTTGATTTTATTTGCGTTCCGGTACTATAAACAATAATCTTCGCATGACCAATAAATACGTTGCGCTAGTGCTAACAAGATTTTAGACTCACTATTTATATACCTATATATATATACAGTGTTTGCATTATTTAGAGCACAGCATGCTGTTTCATGCAGCATGTTTTCTCAACACCGAATGAAGAAATGCAAACAGTGCTCACATTGGCTTAACAAACAAAGTCAACCGATATGACGATATGGTTGGTGTGTCGATAAAACATGCTAATCTTGCTTCGACAGTGCACTTCCCGATTATAAACATAAGCATAAATGAACAATTATTTGCAAACACATATTGAATTAAATTGAATGAGGACATATTAACAGCACCACAGCACATTGATGCGTACTAAACTTAAAAATAGTGTTCTAATGCAAGTAATTTTTCGAAAATTTTTATTGGACACATGCAAGCATTGATTTAATAATAATAATCATATATGTTTGTATGGTTGCTTTTCTTTACACGAATGCTAGGAGTCATGCTGTGTTTAAAATTGCTGATATTTTCAGAATCCAGAAGCGTTTTAAGAGCACGGTTGGGTCTCTTTTTTAAATATTGGAAAACCTATAAAAATTATTCACTCATTTGACTATAATACTTTATTTATCTGGCAACTCTTACGTAACTCTTACGAAATTTTAAATATCAGTTTCATAATTAGCTTTTGCCAACATTTTCAACTTAAAACAGTTCCTTCTTATGGTTAATTTAAGTTGAAGCCTTAAATTTCATTCACTACGAAAATATATTTTCTTTTTTCCAAAATATTTTATTATATTCCAGTGGACAATTTAGATTACATAAAAAACCTTTGTCCTTGTTGGCATTTTTAATATATATAATATAAAAATAAACATATAATATATGATAATATATATAAAATGTATAATATATACAAATGTACAGCGCACAGTTAGAAGTATGATCTTGACGTGAAGTAATATTTTGATTGTTAGTATTGTCGAATTGTTTGATCAAATCGTTAATATTTTATAAAAATAGTACAAAATATATTAAATATATTTAATTATAGTAATTCCAAGAAATTTTAAAAGATAAATTCATGGTTAATTTTAATTGTACAAAAGATCCAACAAAACTACAGGAAAATTTGGTGTTCGTTAGCTCTTTTAAAGCTTCACAAGCCGACGATTCGCATACGTAACATTTGCGAATCGTAAGAAAACAAAAGTTTTAATTAATTTCTTTCTTACTGCTAGAAAAAATCATCCTTTAAAGAAGTCAAATAAGTCGTCAATTAGTATCAAAATCTAACTTTAAGCACAAGTGAAGTGAGAACGATTCATTATGACTTATTAGACAAAATCCACTACTAATACGCTTTTATGCTTATTATTATTAAAATATTGACTGTCTAGATAATGAACTCTTTTTTCCATTGTTGTCGAAAGCTACTTTGAGTGCTACTCTATTCATTATCTGTCAGAAAGTCTATTAAGTTAACCTGTTAGGAGTTTGGAAAAATTTTTATTATTTTTTCTCTTGAAAAGGTCATTTATTGAGAAAAATTCGTGCAATATATATTAATCCAAGTATTTTCTATCATTTTCTACATGTTCTTTCCATCTTTCTCGCAACGTGGCGATTTCGTGTCGGAAGAACTCATGATTTTTTGCACTATCCATGAATCGCCCCTTTTTCCAGTTCTTCAGCCTTCCGGAACAGCGTGCCGGCCAAGCTATGCTGCATTGATCCAAGTGGTAACCATAAGGCGGTATGTCTGGTGAATACACTGCGTATGGCAGCACTTCCCATCCGAGCTGCAACAATGTGTCCTTGATCACTTTTCCATTTGTGGCCGAAATGACATCTGCATTCAATTTGTGTGGAAACCATTTTGCATTCTTGTGGGCCTTTCTAATCGCAGATAAATGTTTCGGAGAAGTTAATTCATCAATTTCTAAGCTGTTCGGAGACTGTTTGAGACCTTCAGCTGAGTTTCCATCGTTTTCGAACTTTTTTGGTCCTCCAGGCAGTTCTTTGCCCTTGACGCCAAAATCACCACTTTTAAACCATCGAAATCTAAACCGAGAATTGGGATGTGATAGAGCAGTATCACCATAAGCTTCTAAAAGATTTTTATGGTCTTCGACATCAGATTTCTTCAAAAAATTAATGTTGAAAATGAATGTCGACAATGAATGTAGAAAATAAAATTTTGAGCCTTCCATAATTAGCGGCTGTATGTACTAAATAATTATATAAAACTAAATGGAAAATTGTTGTTTTAGGTTGAGCAAAGTCCAAAATATCCAATTCAACTCTTATTTATACTGGTATTTCCTATTACTTCAACACATATACCTATAGAAGTTACTGATGAAAACTTTTGTAAGGTCCTAATATATGCAGCATTTAGAAATATGGTATTTCAATAAGGGATAACATTTTAAATCAATCACATGTGTGACAAGTGGCAATGTTTCTTGCTTAAATTCAGGCAAAAAGAAGATCATTCAATACTGTTCGATATCGCAATCCATTCACAGTCATGTAACAGTCGAAACAATATTCGTGAAGAAGTATGATGCAGCACATAAAGTGCAAGCACTGTCAACTCGTGACTGGTTAAGGAGGTTGTCTGACTGTTTTTCTTGGGTTTTCGGAACCTGTTTACTTGTCAGATATCATTGGAATCACAGTTGTATGTTGGCAGTGAAATTTAAAATTACAGCTCTGCACGGACTATGCTGTCTTTAAATGTTTTTCGTTCCTTATAATTTTATTTTTACTCTTCCCCTGCGGTTAAATAAATTTTAACTAATATATGCAAACTCTAGATAGCTGCTATCGAAAAAACAGAAACTGTTGAGTCTTCCTTTAATTGCCTGGCTAAATAATCCCAGCTCAAAATATTCGCAGTAATAGCTTCAAAAAAAGTTACACGAAATTCAGGAAAAAGGTTACAACTAAGAACGCTTTAATGGGCATAGTATATCAAAATGTTCAATATCTAAATTTTTGAGGTTATTTTTCTCCGGACATGTGCAACTTGAAAAATATTATCACACATCGAAAATAGAAATGGCAGAGTTCTGCTTTGTCGAAATACTTGCTGTCGCAGAAATCTTATAGTTGTGCTTTAATAAAGCCTATGACGGCTCATTTGTTCATGTGTCGATAGTGTAGTTTTAGCTGAACCAATCTAGAGCAAAACGGAGGAATAACAATGAGTGAATTTTAGGAAAATAGACTTGGAATATAAGGACAATCAATATGCACGTAAGTATGTATTTGGGTATATTTCTTCTTATGTATCTGCATCTAATGTATGTATGTTGTTATTCGGTAGATATTGTTTTGAGTTTATAAAATCAGTTTCTGCTTCTGAATTGTACCTTTTTTCGTTTATCAAAATTTTTCGATTCTGTACGTAACGTTTTCTTATTTAACGAGATACTATTTGATTGCTGCAGATAGATATATTCAATAGATAGCACGCTCTTCAGCAACAATACTGATAGTGCAATTTTCAAAATTTTTAGTTCATCTTATAATACTAATAGAAAAATGTTAGTAAAAGTTTTAAAATATGAATGCAAAGTAGCTAATGATTCCTATACCATAGAAAGTTAAATTCTTTTGCATTAAATACTTAGAGCCAAAGTTAAAACACAAAAAAAAAGAGAAAAGATTCATTATGAATTCTCTTTTCTGATCTTCTCATATGAAATATTATTGTATTCAATAAAAATTTCAATAAAATTTTCGCCAACTTTCAACTTTAAAACTTTATGCTAAACGTGATAATGGAAAAAAGGAATTTTGATGACTTTTACGGGGTTACTTATTTTGAGATTGCTTATATTTTGAACCACTTTCAGTAACGGGAGCAACGGCAACAAGAATTACATATTCGCCCTGAAGACTTTATCCCACGATGTACTCAGTACGTGACATGGACTACGTTTTATTTAGCGATATTAATAAAATTAAATCTAAATACTAGTTCGAGAACATTTTGTATGGATATGTTATATATGCGGGAAATTATAACTCAAAAGTTGGTTTTACTGTAGCTCCATACCACGCTCATAAGAACTTTTCCTCTTCGAAAATAGTAGAGAGCACTCATCGCAACGAACTGACCAAACGGCTGTTTTCAATGTCAGTTTCGAAAATATGGGACTCCGTGGCGCTCAATCATTCAACTCTAAATGATGTTAGACTGGCCACAATTTGAATAAGATTCGGCAATGCATGGTGTCGAAAAATACATATCTATGGATATTACTTGCTCATTCACCAAAATATTGCAGCTTTTTGTCTTGAAGAGAGAAAGCATTACCCGAACTCTTGCACCGACCGAATTCCAGCAGAATCAGTGTCGCATAAACGCAGATTCAACTTACTCAGCTCTTATTCAAAACTCGTAATTCAAATTCTACTTAATAAATTATCTTTCAATATTAAACTATATACTGAAGACTGAAGACTGAAGCAATGTTGCATTTCTACAAGTGATTTTCTAGTTAATTTTAAATTAACTTTAACTTCTTTCATAAAGAAATTTCTTTGGGTGTATAAAATTTTATGCAATATGATTTTTTATCAACTCGTCTATAAGCTCATATTACACAAGTACATGTTGTTGTTGCTGCTATCAGAACGAAAGCGAACATACAAATATTTCTATGCATAAATGCATACCTTATGATACTCTGCAGTCCAATTGAATCCTTAAGCTTTTTCTTCATTTTCTTGTTTGTGTATAGCTTGAAATCTTTATGCATACCCAAGCTTATATATATATGTATTTGTGTATATAAATGATGACCATCACGTTTGATAGCAATACATATACGTATACGTAGGTACACCTCATACTAAAACCATCATTATTGAACGAAATCAATAGAAGGAACAGAAGCTGTAGCAATCAAATATGTTCAGACTCTGTGCAATTTTCTCTCTTGAGAATGCAATTATCGTGACTTGAACTTGTTGGAATAACAAACAAAATATTGAATCATATGTATGTGCGAATGTATGTATGTACATATATATATAGCTTTATATTAAAACCTGATTTGACTTTATATGGATGAACATGAGCGTGGTATACAAAAACATATAAATATCTTGTGAATCTCTGTATAGAATAAATTTCTGAAAAAAATAATTGAAAAAACTTTTGTATACGGCTCGCTCTATTCCTTTTTTTCGGAGATAAATCGCAAGAGGTATGTGTGTTATTTCCTTCGTTTCTTTTTTTTTTGTCCACATATGAGTTTATATGGCGGTGACAGTTTATTAAATCGATTACTTTGATATTTTGCACAATACTTTGTCCGAGATACGTTTTCAGCTGTAATATATTCTAACGTATACATAAACGAAATAGGTTAACATATTTACGAAAAAATATATGTGTGTGTGTGTGTTGAGAAACTGAAAATGAAAGTATACTAACATAGTCAGTCTGCTTGTCAAGCCGAGTCAAAGTTATGCTCGGCAATCGCAGGGACTTTATATAGATACACAGCACCCCCCCAAATATATGATCGCTGGGAAGATCAATTCTACCAGTGTGCAAGAAATGGAAAAGAAACTGTTAGACAATTTGAAAATATTACTTCCAATACCCTACGAACCGTAAATAGTGCGAAAATGCACGTAGTTAATGAAAAAGAACTGGTAAGCACAAACAGAACGAACCCTTTTTACCTCCACTCCATCCCAATCTTATAAAGACTTTGTAATTATTATAAATTTGTAATACAATCTATTGAATGATCGTAAGAAGACCCTTACAATAAGAGTTCAATTGTTAAGGTTAACAACATCTGAAGAATTTCGTAACACTATGATACTTAAGCTAATATTGCTCCTAAACTCCATATAGGTTGTCCAAAAATGTTTGAAAACAAGAAAAACTAAACGTAAATTTTACTTGTCTTGCATCGAATTTTTAATACCTAACATAGGTAGTAACTCGGTCAAGATATATTTTTGCAATTCGAGATAAACATTTGGTATTAAAAAAATCCCAAAGTGTAATATTGTTTGATTATAAAAATATGTTAGAAGTGTTTTAAATCTCACCAAAAACGTGTGAGAATTAACAAACATGATAAAATTGGCTTAAAGTGTTTTTATATAAACCTTCGGACAAATTTAACACATCTTCAAAGGTTCGGTGGCAACTTGTATTCCATTGTCGTGAATTACAAAATTGTGTACAATATTTAGCTAAACTCCTCTGCCAATCCTTGGATCGTCCATGGTATTGGTTTATGACAATCATTGTTATCGAGAACGTTTTTTTTTTTTGCTCTCTCTCGACATAAGCTAGGTAAGCTCGTTATATTTTATAAAACATTCTGTTATCTATGATACAAAAATCCTATTGTGGCCATTATGTAAGCATATATATGTGTAAGCAGTGCATACTTATGTGATATATTCCAGGCTTTACTTAACTTTTAGTCTTCACATATCTTGCCTTTCTTGCATATTGCTTTTAATAAGATTTGATAGTTTGCATGTGTCTGTTACTTGGACAGATGGACATTGAACGTTATGACTTATTGTTAATCAATGGCTAAGCTGAAAATGCAATCTACTGCAAGAACAGTTTAGAATTCTTTTTTTTTTGCCATCTTGTAGAATAGAAAGTTACTGCTTCAGTGTTGTATGACATGTACATGACAGAACACTTTTTTCTGCAATATTTTACTGTTAAAAAACTTTACAAGCTCATGATATATTCCAGAGAATAAACATTTATAGATATCTCTACCTATATTTTTATAGGTTTATTTAGTAGGTAGGCGAACCCATATCGATTTGTGATGTAATTGTGACTTGTAACTAGAGAGGATATTAAAGTTTATTTGAAGTTTTTTAAATGGATTGCAGCGAGAGTTCGGTCGATGGAAATGGTAATTTTATGTTTATATTTTTTTTTTACCTTTGTGTAGGATGCTTGGTCTACATTTTCCAAATTATCTTTCGCAAAATAATAAATTTATAAAAATCTTATAGCCCCGTTGACGATGACATCAGTAAATCAATGTAATTTAATGTTATAAAGCATCCAATGATAGCGAAGCCTCAGCCATAGCGAAAGCGATCGATTACAAGCAAACAAATAGTTTTTGGCTAGAAAATCACAATATACACTACCAAGCAATCAGGGTAGTCAAAGGAAACGAAAGAATTAAGTGAAATATTGCTTAAATGCTCTTGATTGCACCATCAAAGGACATTATTGCCACCACCATAATTACGAGTAAACACATCCACCACAAAAGATATATATTTGAAATAAAAAAAAAAAAATAAAAAAACGAAGGAAACAATGTCCTTGCAGTAAATATTTTTTAAAAAAAGTGATAGCTTTATGGCTGATACGTTAAGATATATGAACATTCGTGTCTTTGCCCCGTCGCGTACTATAAATTATTTAAAATCAAATAAAATGATTGTGAAATAGAAGATTATAGACTGCGTAAATTCATTCTCTTTAGGACATATATAGTGTCACACAATGTAGTTATTGATCAAAGACATATTGCGTTTTATATTCGGAACAACTCAGAAGATATGGAATTCGTAGGAGTGAATAAAAGCTCGAGTACCGAATGATTGTTGTTCCACTATTGAAAACAATTTGCTACGTTACGACTTTAGACGGTTATAGGATAGTGAATGCTTACTAAAACTATTAAAAAATTGAAACCCCTCGAAAAAATCGAATACTTCACGATGTTTTCATAATCGTGGCTAAAGTTTTATGGCTATTGCAGGCCTATTTTTGGGGCGACAAAGGTAATTGGGAGAACAGAGCAGACGGGTTTTGCGACGCGCCTACATTCAATATAGGATTTTTTAGTCGTTATGAGAGAATTAATTCAAACGATATATGATATCTTTACTTATTTTTTTTTTTTATCTTGTAGTGATTATTATATACGCGAGCTACTTTCCGTGTTAAGTAGTAGAGCAAAAATTCATTACGGCATCATCATTATTATCATCCAATGTTAAGTTCTTAATTTATCGCCTTTATCGCAGAACACTACATAAGCCCCAGAGAAGTGAGAAGAAAGAGAAAACAACTTCGTGTAGTCATAGCGGGTTAGTGTATTGAAAAGTGTGTTCATCTCTTATCTTTTTCAAGCAATCGATATGCTGTCAGCTTGAGTGATTTACTGTCAATTGGAATTTTTTATTATTTTTCATTCCTTTTATGCCCTTGTCGCATCATTAACATTATTTAAATTTATTATCTGGACATTAAGCAAACAATTCCTCTCGTTCACTGTGTCGACACTGTCTTCATATGAATAACATGAATGATATGTTTTAGTAATTAACTGCAAGCAGCTAATGGCTGCTTTATCTCTCCATGTGTCTCGGTGTTTATTTACATATGAATCTAAAACACTTAAATCATCATTATTTTGAATTAGTTATGTAAATATTTTCTACACAATAAACTTTAACGTGCTCACACACATATTCGTCGAGACACCAAGCAATAGCCGGTCACTTTAACTTATTTACTTTCTTGGTTCATGGTATGATTTCATAATAATCCAGTGACAGTTTTTGTTCACTCAAAACAAAATCATAAATTAACTATACATACACACATACACATAACTGTCTCATATCTATATATATATTTACACAACGATTTTCTCTTTAGCTTTAGTTCTCTCTTATCCGCACTTTCCCGCTCTGTAATGGTGTCGGATGAACTGCAATAAATTAATATAAATTTGTTGTCATATTTATTTTATGGATATATGTGTGTTGGTGTGTTTCTTCAAAGTATATACAAATTAACAAATTGTAAGTATGCACAAATACCTACAAATGAAAAAGTTGTTTTATAAGTTATTCACATGTCATTACAAACGTTTTTTTATTTTCTGCTGTTATGTCACATTTATAACTTAACTTATGCTGTAAAATACTAAGCTCGCAGAGAAGTTTGCTATCGAAACAAAGTTTTTTATTGGACTGAAAAAGTATTTAACAAATTACATTTCTAATTTCAAAAGCTACTATCTTTAAAATAAAAAAATTGAATATTGCCAGTGCTTGACATAAAAATTATTCCTCTTCAAGATACGTATTTATGTGCGTTTATGTTTATGTTTAACAATTTTATAAATTTTATTTGATTTTTTTCTTCTCATTATATCAGCTTACATTTCATTTGCATTACAATCTTTTAAATTGATTCATCGCTCTTTATGTCTGGAATTTACTTCTATTACTACTATGATAAACTGGATTGTTCACCAAATTGATTGCGTCCAAGTTATCACTACTTATAACTAATAAACGAATTAAATTTCTCCTTCAAAAGAGTATTTAGCTTCGTTTGAGGCTTTTAACTGAACCGTAAATTCTGTATCGGTGGTACTTAATGCAATTTTTGGCTCCTTTCCTGGACACGCCAGTCAGAAAGAAAGCGTAATCTGTGAAAGATTTTATTTAAATGCACCTCGTTCCCAATCAGCATCCACATACCTTTCTATTGCTTTTCCATTTTTATGATATCTTAATTTTATATCTTTTGTGGTGTTCAAGTACGGTAAAATTCATTTCGCAGCACTCGAATCTTCTTGATGAGCTGAAAGTTTCATATAAATGAATATATTGAACCAAAGATATTTAAAGTACGGGAAACTATTTCGCCAAATGGTACCAAACCAGTTCGCTGCAAGTGCTGGGGAAGAAATAGATAAATATACAGGCCATCCGGTTGCGCAACGTTTTAGTCAAAAATAAAGCACCAATTATGGTGAAGTTTCCATCTCAGTCATAAGTAAAACAACTCTAATACTATGACATTAAGGAAGCAAGCCTATACGAAATAGCTGCCTGTGTATGAAGTAAGGAAAGATGAAAATCGCGAATTGTTCTGTAAATTACAAAGAGGGCTGTACGGTTAAAAGCAAACATCACTGTGTTCGAATCTAAAACTTTTGTGACGTTTTCAAAAGGGAAAGGTTTATTACATCAAGTGAAAATTCGTGTTTATTTCAAAAATGTATGTACACTGTCGTAGGTATTGATGATACACTGGCTGCGACCAATTTAAAAATTAGAAAGGGTCCTTAGAAACAACTTTAAAGTTACCGGTTTGAAAGTTAATATTAAGAGGGCCGAAGACGGTTTTTGTAGTTTATCGTAAAAAGAAGACATTGAAATTATTATAAATTGAATATCTTTGCTTGATAGCAAAAAAATCCGCATGTACCGGGGTCTGATAACGATGTTAGAAAAAAATAATAAAAAATATCAAGAACTAATTGATCTATCTTTCCATTAATACTCGTCCTGATATATCAGCAATTTTAAATCAGAATGTTAGTAAGCCTACAGAAGAGGATTAGATTAAACATAACGATTGATTTAGTATAAAAAAGGAACAAAAGTCTAATTTAATATGCTGCCGCAAGTTACGACGCATATTCGTGTTGACAGAAAATCAAATAGCGAAGTTATGTTTAAACACAATGGCGGCTGTATGTGCGGACTTTTCGAAGATTGTTATCATTTGGCTTAGCAAACACATGAACCAACTATGAAGATAGCCCATCTTTTTAACAAAGGCAAAACTACGGGCCAGACTATCTTCGCTACAACTATTCATTCAAGAGCTGCTAATATTCTCTTCTAAGTTCTGATGATTATAATATTAATAAAATGATTACTATAATGAAATAGCAAAAGGAATATCTTCTATCTCTAACTAACTAATTTTGCAAACGTCACACTTGTTAATAATATTAATAATAAAACAACGAAAGATGTTCAAGTAAAAACTTGAAAATTAATCAAACTAAAATAATTTGAGTGAATGAGAAATAAATTATTTGATTGAATGAAAACATGAACTTCCATAAACAAATAAAGCGAGAACAAGTAGAAAGAGCCAACTACCTCCAAAATATTTGGAAAATCCATAAGAGATTTACTACCAAAGTTTTGCATTGGCGTCTTCTTGAGATAAGTCGAATAAATGCAGTAGGAGAAGACTTAAGACAATTGTAAGATAACCCTTTTACATAAAGAAAATTTCAATAGAGCTTTCAAGGACCCACGTTTATGTTTAACTGAAAAAGTAGATGAACAAATCAAAAAATTTTCTCATCAGCATGATCGTATATAATGAACACTCCTTATGGTAGGCAATTAAACATCTAAAACGACCGACAGGTCGAATCATTATTACAAGGAGTAATGGCAGCAGTCCATTGGTATGGATTAACCGAGTAGCACATATCAGTTGCCAAAGTAACTGAAGAACTTAGAAAGCTGAATATTTGAAAAACTTCTAAGTATAAGGTCTCGATATTTTCAACACTAATATTTAACAATTTGGACAATTTGAATCATCTTTCAAGGCAATGGAAATGCGTACAGAAAACAATGAAGAGAAAATAAAATAAATCAGAAAATATAAACTCGTGCAGACCAATTAACTTACTGTTAGCATTCTCCGCCCATAATTCCAACATTATAATGTTACAAAAAATCTGTCTAAGATTCTTCCTCTATATGACGAAACTACTTATGATAGTATTGAAATTGCAAATGTTTAAAATCAAATGCAAAGCTTTTATTCTAAAATAATTGGATAAAGCAATCACGTAAGTTCTTTAGCAATATATTTACAAGACAAGTCCAAAGAATTAAGTACATTGAAATAATATCACATATTGGATCTTTCATTTCGAAATATAGGCATTTTGGTGCCTTCACTATATTTAACTGATCTTCTCACCTGGTGTAGTATCCATTATACGCATCCATCCATACTGTCTGTATTATTGCATTCTTCAGTTAGACGACGATATTTTTCTTATTTACAGCATCTTTTCATAATATTTATTTGTTATTTTCATTAGATAGATAGATTGCAAATAAAATATAATATTAAAAAAAAAAACTTGTGAAATGCATTTTTCATTGACTTTTTTTTTTAACTTTTTCACCTGCCCTCATTTATTTCTTGTACTGATGATCTTCTTAACTTTGTACACTGACTCCTCATCGCTTGTTTAAATCTGTGCAATTAATCATTTGTCAACATTTGCATTTATCCACACCATCACCACCAATACTAGCAGCTACTATACAGCATACTTGATGCAGAAACATTCAACAACATATTATTGGCGACTTTATACTCTGGTTTGGAACTGCGTTCCATTTTCTTATTGTTGATGTACTTTCACTTCTTGAGTTGTTATAAAAATGATACTGCGCCTCATAAATCATCGATTATGTCACGGATTAATTAGTGGAGATTTGTAAACAAGAAGTTTCGTTCTTTTCGTTTTTTGTGAAAATTTTTTTAATTTTTAAAAAGACAAAAGGCAATGACTCTTTCCAGAGCAAGAAAAATTAAAACCCATTGATGGTGCCGCCTTTTTTCATATCTACTGTATATTTTAGAGATTAAAAAAGTTACCGCAACAGAGCGATCGTCAAATACAGAAGCTTCGACAAAAAAAAGATTTTACTTTTCAATCTGCTTTCAGTTTGCATCCGCTAAAAAAGAACAAATTATAAGCCTTGTGCTAGCAGCTTGCGTTTTGATTATTGCATGTCACTTAAGCTTTCTATGAGATTATACATTAATGTATAAATGGAAATAATATTATTTTTCTATTCTAGTATTTATTACTTTTTATATTAAATAAAAATCACAATTTTTTTATCTCTACATTAAACAATTTTCAAGTGGCTTTTGATTATTTATCCAGCAATTATATCTCTTGTGCCTGCGACTTATGATTGTTAAGAATTTTTTCCTTTTTTTTTTGCAAATGCACTGCTTTGGGTAAGAATCGGTAACTGAACTTTGCCTAGAAAAACCAAATTGGGTTTGAGATTTTCCTTCTCTTTCAAGCTAAGTTTAGTTCAACTAAATCGCGCTATTGGTCCGTCTACAAATAGAAAAAAACGTATGAAAATTTGCGCTTGTCATGCTTTATTATCACGGTCAACAAATACAAGCAATGAAATATATCATAGTATTCTGCTAGTCTTCTGTAGAGATTATTAAAACCTAACCTTACCCTTCGCGTATTTGAACAAACTTGCAGCTTAGTTTCGTATCATTTAATGGAAAGTATGTCTAGTGCGGACGGAGGTCGAAAATTTCGCCGGGGCTAACTCTATGAATGAGGACTTCGTCTTCCCAGAAACGTTGCTAAATGGGCTGAGATCTTCGCATTTTATTTGGTTCAACAACAGCATACTCCTTCGGTGTGGCACCAAATAGTGTGCCGTCTTTTGTCCTCACGACTGTGTCGTATTGATTAATATTTCTCCATATTAATTTAACCTTTAGTCTTTCCATGTCCTAAGTCGTGAACTGTCGTGCCCCAAATTTACTAAACATAATTTTTCGGTAAAAGATCTTCTTATTCTTCAACTGTTTCTCCCAAAAAATACTAAAAATTAGACTTTATTGCCTTATAAAAATTTACTTCTTTTGAGAACCCTTATATCACACAGAATCCAGACAATTGACCTGCCTTGGCTAAGTGTTGTACAGTTAACTTGTCCGTCAAATTACCATTATTGACAAACTTTCAATATGAAGTGTGGGAAATTTGACCGTTTTGCTAAATAATAGGAACGATTATGCGCAAAGTAGTTCAAGAATGATCAGCTACTTCAAAAACCGCTTATATGGGTGATGGTGGTGGCAAAAATGATCCGATGGAACTAATTTTCGATAGTTATGAGACTATAAATGTCATCTTTAGGTTTGACAAAATTATACAAATGCCGACATCAGACCGACAGACATGCTTAAATAGATCCAAAAAATCGTTCTGAATTGATCGTTATAATAAAAGGTAGGCCAATCTAAAGATGTACATCCGAACAAGCATAATATAACCTATGCCGTGATGTCGGGTATTATTAAAGAAACAATTGACGAGAAAGATTGTCAGTGCACACTAACCTCGTGTTATTCTAAATCTCGTTCCACCGTTATATCCAACGAACATCGAATAAATTAATATCAAAACCTTCGCGAAAATGCGCCTTCATCATATTAACGCGATACATCAGTGGATCCTTAAGAATTTTACTTCTCCAATTTGCAGTTGTGAGCAAAATCTTGTAGTCTTTTTTTGAAATGAAAACCAATAGCCTTAGTTGCCAGCGCTCATTCTACTTTAGTGCAGGAGAATTTATTTCTTTGATCTAAATAAATTATAATAATAATAAATAGAGGAAATTTTTAGGCACTTTTTTATGGTGATCAGACTTCATATATTGCTTTGTCGTAATTAATTCTGATTTTCAAAACTATCATATTAAAGCTTACGACATTGAATTCTCGGCTTTGTTGCTCCATTGCAACAGCGGACTATGTTTTTTACGGTTTCTTTTTAATTGTAAGACTCCTTATTTGGAGACATACAGACGAATCCCGGTTAAATAAGAACGTAAGTCATACATTAGGAAAGGATATCAAAGATGTATTCCAAATAATCTTCAATCCATTATCCAAGAACTTAAAGTTGCAGGCACGCAACAAGTGTCTCAGCAATTGTTTTATTCTTACAATCGCAGTCACAACCAAATGTAATGCGTTGCTGTCTTTAAAACTGCTCTTCACGGTCGTTGAAATGGTTATCTTGTTCATATATGCATTTATAGTCGCTGGCGGATTTTTAATAAATTAAGTAAAAAAAAAAAAGAAAAAATATGTAAAGTTCACGGTTGGCAAAGGTTTGTGGTGACAATTTTGCTCCAGTTTGTCGCGCCAAATGTGTTGAAAACCTCAAGAGAATAGGCAAAAGAGCGAGAGAGCACGACGCAGACTCTCGCTGCACTACTACTACAATACTATACGAGTCATGTTTAATACATGGCATCGAGAATCGGGAACAGCAAGCAACAACAGCATTGGGCGCTGACAAAAACTGAAACGATTGAATGATTTATTTTTGACAGGTTTTTAACTTGAAATTAAAACAGTAAATCAAATTTTGACATAGAGGAGGCAACACCAGCAGCAACACCAGCCAAAATTACTTTAGAAGTAGTTGTGCTTCTATTAGCAATAATGGCAGTAATGTTTGCTGCTGCTTAAGTGGCAATATGGAAATTTTGTACGTATATATATATATTTATATATATATGTATATATATATATATTTATGTATACATTTATAAATAGTGTATGTATGTGTGCAAGTATGCAAGTATGTAAACATTTCTGAATGAAGGAATTAATAAATGAATGGTTGGTTGGTCTTGTGGAGAACGTTTGTATGAAACGCTTGCATAAGCGAATGAAAAACACATGTCTAGAGATGAAAACAAAAAAGCTTTAAAACGACAGTAAGTGGAAAGAAAGCAAAAGAAGACATATCCACTCATCAACCTGTTCCGGTGGTTTCGAGGAAGAAAAGTTTAAGTAAATATTTGCATTTCCGATGGCGGCTGTCTGACTAATGTGATCTAAAAGTTGACGTTAGCAGTCAAATTTTGCCAAAACTTTCTTTTATAATGGTTGATTTGGATTATACATATAAAGCAAAATATATAGCAAAATATTTAGCAAAATATTTAAGGAGTTTTCATAAAAGTCATTTCATTATCTGCCACTCTTAACAAACTTTTTTACCGGATCTTGCTCCTCTTTGTTTCTGTAGGTTTTTGTTTTCTTAAGGGAAGACCAGTTAAAGAAAATACGCAAAGGAACCATAATTGGATGGATGGTTAGACCACTTATTGAGAACTTAAAAATGCCCAATATAGCTCTGATTTTCATTAAATTTCAAAATACATAGAGCTATTCAAACATATCTATCAAAACATTTGAAAAAATTTTAAACGTTTGCAGCGGTCACATATTTGATAAGACGAGGCTACAGAAAAGCGGCTTAATTCTGTAGAATACGAAATTTCCCTAAATATCGGGAAAGTAATGAAAGGACGCGATCTTACGAAATACATTCACAAACAATCATTGATAAAAGATTAAATCCAACATTCTTTTAACTAAAGGATTTGCTTAAGACGGGAGTGTTAAGTCATGGGTTTCAAAAAAACGAGGTCAATCAAACGTGTTGATGTGTCACCCTGCAAACCGAAGCGTTGAGCAATTATAAAGTCTCAACTAAAAAATTATAAATAATTTCCGGAATATTGTTTTTCTTATTTTGTCAATAAACTGCTACGCTATTTACGATCGAGTGGAAAGATTTGGAATATATACGAATATCAAAGACCGTTTTTAAAATTATTTATTATTTTAAAGTTATTAAAATTATTGATAGCAATTGTGATAACAATAATATAACTGGCGCTGTTATCTGTTGTATTAACCGATTAAGTGCAAAAAAACAGAGAGGATCGTCCAATTGGATTTATGTACTGCGCTTTGTTACAGACCGGCTAATAAATTTAAATTATTTTCGGAAGGAGAGTAAAATAAAGAAACACATCTCATGTACACATACCTCTCAGAAGTAATGCATTACGTACGTATGTACCGCGATCTGACTAATTTTTTAATTGAAATGTCAATCAAACCACACACAAAACTAAGAAAAGTTTTATGGTGAGTTTTTGCGCAGGAAACCATACATCCATACATACATATTCAATCACTCAGCTAACTTAGAAAACCCACACATAAAACTGAGAACTCATTCAAATACAAAAAAAAAAAAAAAAAAAAAATTGATTGACGATGCAACGTATGTAACAAATTCAGTCAATAATATTGCTTTAGCTCAGTATGGTGGCTCAAAAAGAAAAAAAAAGAAAACAAAAAATAATAAAAGAAGCTGCAACAGGTAAATAAACGTGTACATCGTACGTGAGCATTTTTAAGTCAATTTTCTTTTCAGATGATACAACACAACATAAATTGACAACCTTGCGTGTTACCAACAATTTTAACTTTTATTATACGCTTTATTTTGTTTCTTTTTCGGGAGCCTTTTAACGTGCAACTGCTGCAGGTAGAAAGATTCGTGCAGAAGACATGTGTATTGCTGTTGCTTTTGCGCTTTTGTTGTTGGGCGTATAATGCATTATACAAACATAGGTACGTATATACATAGACAAAGTGGCTCCGTTCTTCTTCTCTGCTCCCAAAATTTTTAAGTAAAAAACTTGTGCAACAAACAATCGTGTGAAAAATTGTCACCACTTTATGAAATAAATAAAAGAGCAGTTTTTTTTCATTTCAAGTCTGACGTAATTTATTAAAATACAACGTTTTCCATGTAATCTGTTTGACTTCTCTACATTTACCCATTCTAAGAGAATCATTTATTCGTAAGTGTCATACTAATGAATTATATTCGAAAAATTATTCCAAGCCGAGCTGACTTTAAATTAAAATCTTTTTTTCGATAAATTGTTTGTTTTAAATGTTAACTATAACAAGCTTCGAAACTACATACATTATTTGAGACAACACTACAAGCAATCTAGAATTTCTAATAAAATAAATATCGATTGAATTTTTTCTATTTATTCTACTTCTTAAAGTTGTTTTTTAGTGTCCTCAGACTGTTTTGTGCGCAGCAAAGTCCCATTACTATGTGCGATAAAATTCTCGAATTTTAGATCTGGAACCGGCAAAGCTTTCTTTTCTGTGCATATTAATGGGATTAGAGTTCCAGAGAACACACATTTAAAAAGAATAAACAGGCAAGGCTCCAAGTATAGCTCGTTACAAATTTTCACAAATATTACTCTTGAACTATTTATAATAACTAATAATACTCCAAGTTGACTTGTCAAAATATTATCAGTTAACTTCGTTTTATCAATTTCGTTTCATCAATGGATTGTCAGTCTCGCCGTAGAAGATATCTAAATGAAGCTAATTTAAAATATTTAGTATAATTTTAAGTAATACAATGTGACGCTTTCACTTTTTATTAGAAAAGTTAGAAAAACAAGTAAATTTAATTAATTAATTAGTAATTAATTCATTAATTTAATTAATAATTAATTTAATTATGCGCATAATTCATTTTTTTAAGTGTTCCTCACGGTTTAATATTTGGTTCATTTTTCATTCAAATCCACACAATGAGCTAAATGTTATATATAGCTACCGTCACTGTAATTTCTTACTATCTTTAGTTTGCCGTATTCTGGGTAAAGAATAAGAAAGTTGTTGTTCGTAGGGATGAATATATCTGCATGTTAGTTCTTGCGTTTCCTTACATTTTTATAAAAGCGAACACAAACAAGATGATTTGGTTGCTAAATACTAAAATGCAGAAGTAACATAACGAAAATGTAAAATTATGTGCGCCTGCGTTTGTTTGCTGTTTGCTTTTAGGTTTTTGCTCGGTGGCAATGTGTGCGCATCAATTAATGAACCTGTCTTTTGATTGCATTAAAATGTGTAAATTTGTCGCCAACGCAGACATATTTTTAACGCATTAAAAATATGCATAAAACGCACATTATTGCTGAGCGCAAGTCATAACAAGTGCAATTTTCTCGGAGAACAACTAGAACTACGGAACAACAAAAAAGCGCACACACACACATAAATCATTGAAACAAAATAAAATCGTAAACTAGTTTTTCTAGTGCAAGCTCTAGTTTAACATTGCAGGGAGAGAACTAAAGTGAGAGAACTAAAAACGATGATAGTCAAATTAATAACAGAGTGTTCAGATTCAATTTTTGATAAGTGTACGAAATACACAATCAATCACTGAAAAATATTCTTCTTTCTATAATGACTTAAAAAAAAAAAAACATTGACTAAGCTTAAAAATACATTCTCACGATCAATCAAATACACTCATCTGTCTAAAGATGCAAAGCTGTCGTACGGAAGCTTATATCGGTCAGTTGCGTTTGGGAAACTGTTCTTACGATGCGTACGTACGTGTAAACAAACGTAAAAGATATTATTTAGCGATTTAATTTTGAGTGATGGTGATGACCGTATATTGCTGTGATTGAATTTTGCTGCTAATAATTGTCGTTCGACGACCGCATTCACTCATTCAAAACGTCCAAACAATCCGCAATCAATTCAAACTGACTCGACTGCCCATGTATGTCAATCAAGTTGCTGCGTTTCATTTTACATTCCATATTTATACATTCGTTGTTACGTCCACTTGCTTCGCATGTCACCTGTGCTTAGTTTGTCATAATCAATCATTTTATTTACTTATCGCAAATCAGTTATTTTCTTCAGTTTTCATATTTGTTCATCTGAAAATAGCTAAATGCGATCATTGCAGTGAACGCGCTATGTTCTACTTTCTGTTCATTGATTGTATGTATGGGCTATTGCATGTATAGAAAATTGTATAGTGAAACCGGTATGTATGTTATAGGTAAATTAATAAACTTGTTGCTGTTGTTTTTATTGTTGCCAAGTTTGAAAATTAATTGACATTTATTGGCATAAAACGAGATCACAAATCAATGTCAATCTTATATTCCAGTTGTCATGATTACGAGTTACGAAATTCATTTTTTTTCTTAAAAGGCTGATCACATATTTAATAAAGAGAGAGAGAGAGAGAGATAGAGAGAGAGAGAGAGAGAGAGCGCAAGAGAGAGGGGAAGAGTGAGAGTTAGAGAGAGGGAGAGAGAGAGAAAGATAAAACAACTTCTCTTTTCAAAACTCACCTTCACACATCCAGTACCGAAGTGAGATTTTTTTGATTAAATGTGATTTTAATACCAACATTAATAATTCGATGTGTATTTGACGTTTAGCGTTTAAGAAACTGCTTCGCTTTGAAGATCGATATAAATACACACCGAAGAGATCAACTGTCTTAACAAAATATATTTAAAAGCATCACCTGTATATTGTCTATAAGAAACCGGATCTACTTAATATATATATATAATGGATAATCACAAAATTGTTGTTTGAACTGCTCACAAAATCAGTCCTTGCATCGACGTTTAAAAATTCTTTCCCCTAATGAGAACAATTACGACTGGCCTATTATTTTTCCAATTATACTTCAAATCGGTCATTCCTGTGACAAGTTAACGTTTCAAAGGAAGGAATCAATGTCCGCTTTAAAATGCTTTGAGCGCAAAGAACTTTTATTTGTTTTATCTAAGCTTGAAAGAGCCACTCAAACGAATTTTGCTTTAACGTGACATAAACGAACAGAGGAAATTCCGTTCCGAATTTGACTTTCCAAATAGGTTGGAAGATAGTAATCGTTATATTAACCGACAGTTAGACGTACATATGTGGATACGAATGCATAATTAAATATTCAACAAATCCATTAAGACCTCTTGCTGCAGATATTGCAAAAAAAATGTGAAATTTCAGATGTTATTCATCATCCTCATGGATGGATTAATTTCGAGTCCCATTGTGTATATTTATGTGGACGGAGGTTCACAAAATAGTTCCATCTATGTTTTCCAGATGGGATTAATATACCAAGATATTATTTTTCATCGTTTTTTCTCAGAAAATACTAAAGACAGAAACTTCTTTTCATATGACGAGTTTTTGTGGAAATAGAATTTTCTAAAAGTAAGGGTTTTAAACAGGGTCCGATCGAATCCGTTTTCAATAGACTTCATCTTTGGATCAAAACCTGTCAGTTCAATAAATATTAGAAACGTTTCGCGAAAATTTACGATCTGTAGACCGAACACAAAATACATTAGGAAACGTCATACGGCTAAGCAAATAGACATGTTATATCAAATTTGAAAAAGGAACCTAATCCGTTTGATAAAAGATCAGTCTGTTTACGATCTAAACGATCTAAAATACAATTTCATAAACAAAAAAGGTATATATAGGATCATCTATTTCCTGATCCGGATTTGAAAACTTTGTTTCAATAACATATGTAAAGCAGATCTGTCATAAAGAGCACAATGTGTTTAATATTGATGCCATCAGTGAAAAAATGGAAGAAGATCCAAATTTATCCGTTACACGAAGCGCACATTCTAATCGCTGTAGAGATGTGATTAGCAAGTTTTTTGGCGTAAAACGAAAATCTGTCAAATTATCGTCGAGCTTTTACCCGCTATATGCATCAGATTGGATTGTTTATTAGAATAATATTTATATCTTTATAACTTAAGGTATACACTTTAAACAAAATTATTTATTTTATGCGGTGAAGAGGATACCCTTAAAAAGGTCCCGTCTGCTAAATGTGTCAACGCATTATGAAATGGGGAGAATATATTACTCACAAAATAAGTTACTGAATTACACATGTGAATATTTTACAAAACCCAAATATTCGTATGATTAACTGGTTCGCTTGTTTTTAGAGTTAATTAGAGTTAATGCCTTGGTCCAATGGTTGTCCAAAGTGTATTAGGTGGTAAAAATACTATTTATTCGGGTGAATTGCAAGCAATTATCAACACCTTAAAAGGAAAGCCTGTCTCCTTCAAATATTCTTCAAGTTCTGGTACAAAGCGATCGTTGGACTATGTTATAAAACCAGCTGATACGATACATGCTTTTTATTGGTCATAAAAGTCGTCTGAAAATCATCATGAAAATCATCTAAAATTCTGGTAGACTTATGTATTTTGGCGTGTGGATGCAAAGCTTCATTGATAATAAGTGGATTTAATATTTTTAATGTATGCCAAAACCGTTGACATTTACTTGATTCTGCGAACAGTATCTCTATACGTAAATGTTTATTAACCGCTTAAAAAAAGTTGTATAAAACAAATCAAGCGTAAACAAATAAGTCGCATAAAACGAACCGCGCAAATAAAAACCTCCTAAAAACATGGCACAAAAACGGGTTTAACTGTAAAACTAAAAAATTTTCTGAAGAATCTAATCGAAAAATTCGGACGCTTATTTGTTTGTTTTATCGAAATGTCGGAATGAATCGATGGCGATAAATTCTCCCTAACGTATAAAAAGTTGTTGTTACCGAACGAAAAATGTAGGGTTCTGCAAAACATTGCTAAAGCTTTCGTTGTTCTTTGATTAAGTTATTGGCTTGACAGCCTGCGTCGTTAGTGCAAACTAGAGCAAACGTCATATGATATGAATTCTTATCATAATTATTTGCTTTATGTAACTATACAGTGGGAAGAGATAGAAGAAAGAAATGTCCAATGACAATATTCCTTAATCTCTTCAGTTAATTTAATTTCAGAGAAGCAGCACACAATTTGTGCTTCTATTACATTAAATTTCAATGGCATTTAATAATAAAATCACAAAGTAACTTAATTTTGTTCGCGTTTTATAATTGCGATGTCTTAAACATTACATTTTCTCTCGCTCCAGGTCAAACGAATTTCGTCTGCCATTTTTCTGTTTTTTTTCTTTTTTTCATAACAAAGAGAGAAAACATTTCTTTTGTAAAGAATTTAATTCAATTCATTGTTTGAAAGGCTTTTTTCGAAATTCCGTTTTCGTTAATATGGCGTAGACTTATTCCTTGCAGTTAAAACAAAACAAAATTTAAAAAAATGGATAGAGTATGTAACAAATAAATAAGAAAACAAATTATGCAAATGATATTTTCTGATACCGCAACAGGGCAAAATTCTTTACGTTCGTATACCGTTCCGAAAGAATGCTAACTTTATCAACCGATTACAAATAGATGATGATAGATAGATAATGGAATGGGCGTTCGCTTAATTCGTACAATAATTAGTGTGTGTCTGTCCATCTTACCTAATTTGATATTCTCCCAAACAAATTATTTTCAAAAATGACAATGATAAATTCGTTGTTTTAAATGCAGATTATTGCCGAATTCGTACGAATATGCTTTTCTGCTGAGCATATTTTGAAAGTTTCGCATACGCGTGTTTCTGAGCACTAATGAAAGAATGACAAAATTAGTGAACCTGAATCTTTGGTGGTCATACAACTATACTGATCTCTTCAAGCCTAACAAAAGCTTAAACCATTCGAGACGGATTGCGTATTTTTGCACACACATCGCATTGATATTGTTTTAACAGTATCAGTCAGTATGGAAAAAGCAACGGAAGAGATTAAATGGTTTAAAATAAGGGGTATCATCTGGTCAAAAATCTAAACTAAATAGTAGGCTTTGTCCTTTGCCTTTCTACACGTAACAGTTAATCCTATGTATTTACTTATGTGCAGACGACAGTATCTTATGCCACACGTTCTCTTTCAACAGCAGATCAATTCCGAGTTACAAAACAAATGCCACATTTTAAGTAACGCTAACTGTACTTTCTTACATACTTTCTTGAGAGACAGACAGTGACTTTGATTTCAGTCTGGCTCTCTCTGCTTCCGTGACTGCGGTGGTCTTAGGCACGTTTGCACACTGGGCCTTTGTTAGGCGGCGTGCTTGATGTTCCTTGTACGTGTACTCTTGGATACTTGACGGGAACTAATGGAGTGACTATGAAGTGAGCTGCATGGAGCTCTATAGTGATGTTGTGGAAACCTGTTTCTATGCATTGGTATTGTTAATACTCTGTTTTGGGCTATGCTCCCTTTTCTTCAAGGGTGCCGTTTGCCTTTGCCAAGCGGAACGGGATGTAATAGGTTTCGCTTTGAGCTTATCATGTCCATGCCCATGATAAATATTGGTATCCATCTATATTGTAGTTTTGACTACAATAAATACTGACGCATGATAAATACTGGTATCCATCTAGTAGTCAGAACTACAATATGACTATTCTACGACCGAGTCAAGCCGTATGGGACCTGCAAGCTGGACCGGAGGCTTGAAATATAGATTTAAAATTTTCAATTAATTTTCTCTTTCTCGTATCTGGTACCACCGGTGTCAGGAGACCTTGAAGTACTCATTTTCACTTACTTCGGCCTAACAACGAGAACGGAGCATTGTGGGAGTTTCGGAGTTGCATTGCAATCGGGTGCCTGACCCATAGAAAGGCAAAGGTTTCAGATGGGCCTCGCTCTCACCGCAGGGCGCGCAGGCAGGAACCCACGTTATACCACCAGAGACATCAGAGGTATCAGGATAAGTGGAGAACACCTCCTTTCCTATGATGATCTCAATATAGAAAACTGATCTCAACTCTTGATGCTCATGGCATGAGAGTACAAAACGACATTCTTGAAGCAGAATATGTATTCAATAAATGCAGGCAAGGCTTTTTAAACTGTTGCAAAAAATAGCTTACTACAGACAACATCTGCACAATATATCCGGCCGACACTATAGTACAATTCTCAGCTGTTGAAAGAAACATCCAGAAAGGTTCAGAAACTCTTTGGTAACGGGAGTGTGTTCAAACACCTGATATCCTTGAGCCGTAATATGACGTAATATGAGCTGCGTTGTGTTCTTGTCACGGTACATGCAAGACAAATGTTCCAACGGTTAAAACAAATTTCACCAACAACCATGTTCGCCCACTTGTCCTGGATTTGCCAACACACTACCGCGCGACTCGCTATCCTTTAAGCACGCTGCCTGCCTTTGAAAAAGCCACATATGCCGTTTATGCGGATGTTTCCACTTTAAGGTCGATCGTATGCAAATTTCATTACATTTCTCAAAATTTCATTTCATTTTTGAAACGCACTTGATTTCATCTAAACTAATAAGTCTTATAAAGTTTTTTTTTGTTTGCCTACGAATATTTAATTACCCACATACTGTAGGCCGTGATGGGATTAATGTTATAAAATTTCCTTAATCAAATATTTTAGCCTTTTTTTTAACTAGCAATACGTTAGGGAGCGAGTAAAAAGGTGATATTAGGAGGTAGTTTGATAAATTATGAATCGATTTCAGACGGCATAGGCGTTTTATGTATATTATATAGGGATGAATAATGCCGTTCAAGAGCAGCAAAGTTAACGTAATGCATGAAACATAATTTTAAAATTAATAATTTTACGGACCCAATACGGGCTTTCGATGTTTGGTTTATAGAATCTTACAGAAAAACTTGTTGTTTTATTCATATTCTTAATTACTTATCTAATGTTTATTACTTATCTAAATCACGTTTTTATGTCCAGCATACGATATCTAACTTTTGAAGGTTGGTCTGCAAAAAGTCCGTCAGTCTCTGTAGTAGTAAATTAATACTAAAAAATAAAAAAATAGTATCAATAGAACCTTCTTCGTAAATGGATATCTCATAACTTTACTCATTTTCAGTACATCGTCCTTTTTCTTATTTACATAATTTGTAATTGCCTTCAAAAAATCAAACAAATTCTATAAAAATGAAAAATTCACAAATGCAAGGTGGAACGAAAAATGCGTTGGAAAACTTTAGAGTTTTTCAAATGCTACTGCTGCCGTTGGTTACAGAGAGTATAGGAGACAGAGATTGCATTTTCATGAAGTTCATGAGCACAAAAGATAGGAAGAGTAAAAAAGGCATTGGACACAAGTACATTAGCATCCACATCACAATAAGTGTGGTGTGAGCTTTTATCTGTACTTGTGTGGGAGGCATAAATTTCTATACAAATTTAGTCTCATATACATTCATGGGTGCGTGAGAATATTTACGAGTTCGTAGGCATCAGCTGCGTGTTGCACACGATATATACAATCATACATTCAGCGCTGTATGCTGTATGCTGTATGTATGGTTGCACGTGTGCGTGTGTGTGTGTGTGTGCATGCATTTATATATATTCGCCCATATGTATATGCAAGTGGTAGATACAAATTAAAAGGACTGCCAACAAAAAGGCATTGAGGCGCAACACTTTGTAGCACCGGTTACTGATGCCGGCCGTTGGAATGAAAAGGCCACAATTCTGTTGCAGTATTCTACTCCTCGCCCCGTTTCTTCTTTAATAAAATTATTACCAGGGTAAGCTTTTTGTGAATGGGACACAATTGGTTTTCGGTGATTGAGTTGTGAAATGTTGATGGTTTTTGCTTTAGTCTCTAAAGCAATAACAACAACAAAAGCAAAAGCACAATTTATGCGTGCGGACACATATTAGCTTGTGGAAGCAACAAATTTCACATACATTCGCATGTGAATATATGCGAAAAGGGAGAAAATAATTTTGCATAATGCGTCTCTCTCTCCACCATTTTCTACCCCCACTCCACTTCCCCTCCACCACCCACTTTGTGCTCCTTTCTCCATTTCGTTTACACATTTAACGTTATGGATTGTCATCTACCTTCCCAGTGTACCTATCCATTGATGCACATGTGCGAGGAGAAAGATTTACGTTAACACTTGTCTAACCGACCATTGGCAGCAAATCACAGAACTCGTTTTATTACACGGCTCAGTTGGTTTTTCGGTTTGGCAGCAGGGAACCTCATGATTTGACAATAAATGTTTTCTAACGAGATCTACACCAGAAAACAATCATCCATCCATACCATCTAAATATTTAGTCAGGCAGGCAGGCAGGCTAGTGAGGCTAGTCAAGTTAGTCAGACCAGTCAGCCATTCATTCAGTCATTCAGCTAATCAAGCAAGCCAACTATATGGTCCCCCCACGAATTGTATTGTACATGCATAGGGAGATATCGACAGCCGAGGGGGACAGACTTGTGAAACATGTGCACTTTTCATGTGACTTAAATATATTGCTTGTTGTTGTTGTTTTTGGTTTGTTTACTTTTCTTTTTTGTTTTTTGGAGTATTTGTTGGTTCACATTGAACACTTGCAACATAATCGTTTTGCCATCATTCGTACGTTGTTTATTGTCAGCAACACTAACCGCAGTGTCACCAACGTGTCTCATTCATTCGCTTGTTGTTATTGCTGTTGTTGTGTTGTGTTGTTACAGCGCTCTCATGTAAACATCAGGCATTGAAAGCTTTTTGGTGTGTCTGTCTAAACGTCTGTCCGCACATTCATCACGCTTTAGTTTCAGTGCGAGATTGTTTTTCAATTTTAATTTCTTTTTTTTAATTCACAGGGTGCTTTTTGAAAAAAATAGTTAGAAGAATAAGAAGGATTTTAACTTTCATATGCAATAAATTGAAGAACCGTTCAATTCTTTATTTTACAGATCCTTTTAGTAACCGTTGTTTATACAATAGGTGGGCTGAAAAGTTCATAGGCTGACACATAGATGGCGTTATTAGTATTAAATCCATATGATGTTTAATTAGCCCTAAACTTCAAAAGACACGTGCATAAATTTGACAGCTATTGCACTATTAGTATGTGGGTTATAGCATTTTTAGTGAAGCAACTTTTCTAGTTTGAAAAGATGGATAAAAAGGATTTTTGTGTTAATAAAGTATCGCATTTTGTCCAAAAAAATACTATTGAAACCAGAGCTTGGCTTGATAAACATTATTCGGACATTGCAACAGGAAAATCAACCGTAGAGAAATGATTTTATGAAATTTAAACGGGGCGAAATGAGCACCGAGGACGATGCATGCAGTGGATGCCCCAAAGAGGCTGTTACCGACGAAAAGATCAAAAATGTCCACAAAATAATTTCGGATAACTGTAAAGTGAAGTTGATTGAGATAGCTGAGAACCTAAAGATATCAAAGGAACGTGTTGGACACACCGTGAATGAATATTTGGATATGCGAAAGCTCTGCCCAAAGTGAGTCCCGCGCGAGCTCGCAGTCGACCAAAAACAACAACGAATTGATGACTCTAAGCAGTGTTTGGAGCTGTGCAATCGTAATAAATCCGAATGTCTGCGTCGATATGTGACAATGGATAAAACATAGCTACATAATTCCACACCGGAGTCCAATTGACAGTCGGCGGAGTAGACTATACGTCTATTTTGAGGCTAAAGACAAATCGTACTATAAAAATGGTATCGAAAAATTGTATGACCACTATAATCGTTGCCCTTGAAGGCAACTATATTGAATAATAAAATCAAATTCTATGAAAACAAAGAATTTTTCTATGTTAGCCTGCAAACTTTTCAGCCCACCTAGTCTCAACCTTACCGTAATAGATTTATCCTTGTGTCTATTAACGATTCTGAATGATCATAATGACCATAAATTAAGGTCAAATGTGATCAAAATAAAAAACACACTTTTTATAAAAGTACATTCACACATACCTTAGTTTACAGTTCTTAAGATATATTCATATAAAGCAAATGATAGAAATGTTCGTTTAGACCAGTAAAAGGGTGATTATAAGAAATATTTTGTCCAACCAAATTTAACAAATGCACTGCTTTGAGATTCGGTGAAATTGGCACATTTATGAGTATAGAACATCATCTCTAAAGCTAATATAATTTTCTTAGTTCGTCACATAGAGTCAACGGTCTCCGAGTCTACAGAAAAGAAATGCAAAATTACTCGAGAAAAGCAACAACGAGCTACGTTGATAGTTTCGCCATAACCCCCTTTTAATATTAACTTGAGACTTAAAGTATCTCTTGCCTGGCAAGCAATAGAGCATTTTCAGTAATTATGTGATTACTGCATTAATAGTTTATAATTGAAAGTGTGACGTGCGTCAAAACAAGCGGAACGAAGTATTCTACTGAGAAATATTCGTAATCTTAAAGCTTAAAGTCTGGTAATTTTTTTTCTTCGCTTAATTTTGTACAATACTAAATGGAATCTAAAACAATAATTTAGACAAAAACTAACAAAACGCGCAAGTATGACAGAATTTTCGATGGCAAATCCCAAACTCGGCTGAACTGCTCTGCTTAATATTACGTTTTTTTTTTTGCATCTTTATGTTCTTCAATCCTTTGTCTTAGCATCCAGATATCCCACTGCGGTGGCTAAATAATGTAGCATTCTCTTGAAAGAATGATTTGAAAGAAAATTGTGCATGTGTGGCTCTCTAGTGATAAAGATTAAAATAAAACAAACAAAATAAAAAAATTAAAAAAAGTAGAAAGAAAAGAGAAGAAGACCATCCAGCAATATAAAGTGTATGAGTAAGAGTATACACCATCATCATGCGACACGAGTGTACTGACGAATTTGTGAAATTTGCCTCGATGCGCTTGGTTGACTAGTGTTTATATTTTTGCTTTCAATTTCTGTGTAAGCAAGCAAGCAAGCTAGCAAGCAAGCAAACGGGTAGTCAGGCAAATATTACGGTATGACTCGTCAGGTATGTGCTTGTAACAGGATCGAGTTTGGTTGAGCAAAGAGACCAACGTAAAGTTTATTAAGCGCATCTCAATGTGAAGTTAACAGATTTTTTGACAGTGATCTCTTAATTTAAAAAATCGTCGTTTAGCTGCAGTAAAACTATAACTGAAAAAAGCATTACCAAGGCGGCCATTTTGTGGCGGCACATTTAATTGAAGACCATGAGTTTTAAGCAGGCGCCAGTTTGCAGGTTATTCGCATATATATTTTTTTTTTTTTTTTGCTGAATTCTTTTTGCATAAACTCGTCTCACGTTGTTTTAATTTTCACTCTTTCTTCTTTCGCGAATTTTTTATACCGAGTCATTAAAATCAACATACTTCTCCTACATCATCGCCAGACCAACTACATCATCAAATTTGAAGGTAGTCATCGCATCGCATTTAAAATCACTTTAGACCGCGTGTTATGCATAAATAATCGACCACAAACGAACCGAGCACTTTGTTTTCCAGTTTATTTGTCCGTCCGTTCGTCCACCCGCCTATCTTTCTCAGCCGCTTTTGTATGCTTTTCGTCCATTCAATTTAGTTTATGGTCTTTTAATCTTTCATACACTAACGTTCACAAACACATACATACACACAAACGTATATTTGTACTGTTGCATCGCAAACGCTGCTGCTGCTATGGATGTCTTTGGTTGTTGGTTCAGTTGTTTACGATCTCATCACTTGATTGATGGCAACTGTTTTATGGGTTTTTGCATGCAAGCCATCACTAACGCTGTAGCAACTCCATCATTTTCATCGTCACCATTATCAGCACTGTTCGGAAAGTGGAACGTGCTAGTTTGGCCACTTTATGCCCCGAAGTTATGATGTGTTAATAATGGCGTTTTATGGCTTATTGTAGGCGTTTCACTCGCTTTCCTGTTCTTTCTTTTTTTTTTTGCTTTAATTCCTGTAGAACTTTATATAATTTTGTTACAATAATTATGTTTATACTTTAATATGGTTTTTTTTAAATATTTTTTGACATAATAGAGAATAGAAAATCTTCGTAACGTTTTTCCCCATAGAGGTCCTCGGAATCGCGTAACTTTTGCAATACTAAATAATACTAGCAAGCCGTACTATAGAGTATTTCAATACGGACAACCCGTATATAATTTTAAAAAAAATGCTACGATATCTATTAATTTTCCTTGTCAAAATTCATTTATAACGTCACTTTATTTATAACATCAGTTCGACCAAATTTGGTCTGATTACGGCGGAGATGTCTTAAGGAAATCGGTAATGCAGGATAAAGGTTTACTCTCTTAGACTCTGAAAATTACGGTGTTATAGATGGTCGGCACTCTAGTCGACCAATCATTGGTAAATTTGATAAAGTTCTCGAAAAAAGCCCAAACCTGAAACCCACGCAACTTTTAATCTATTGGCCAAAAAACGATTTTGAACTCTTTACATAAACTTGGATACCAAGAAAGCCCAGTATTTGGATACCACATAAGCGAAACATTTCTGAAAAAAAATCGAGCTATTTCTGAAATGATCGGTAACGAATAATGGAGTCACACACCACGGTAATGTGTAAAAGATTTTCAGGAACTTGTTATTATTTAAGCGATAGTAAAATAGGCCGTTCCGTCTCACTCGCAAAGTGAGTAATTGAAAATGAGTGCAAAGAAAAATTTAAAAAACTTTTTAAAATGTTCAGTTCGAGATATTTATACGAGAAAAAGAGAGAATATCTTAACAGATATTATCAGCAAATCTTTACGTGTTCATACAAAAATATGTAGTAGTGTGTACGGTATACACTTCAATACTGGTTGTATACGACTAAGATATATTTCATGTTTTCTTCTTGCTTACGCGTTGCGGTATGTATAATATATCCTTCAATCTTAAAGAATTTCTCTCCACTTCAGTCGCTCAGTCATAGGCTGAAAAATATCAGATTGTCTGACATATGCTTATGTGTTATGGTTTTGCACTTCTTCCATCCATGCTGTTGAACTAAACTTTTAACAAAATGTAGTTCTTCATGTTCATGTATGGAAGCCCTGAAGCATGTTCCCTACTGAGGATCATCAACATCATCATGATCATCATTTTATTCAGACACAATTTTACTTTTTTTTTGTATTCAACATACACGAGCTTCTACATAAAATGTTGATTACCATAATTTTCGGTTTTCTTGCTTCTTTCGCTTCCAGCTTTGCTTTGTTTGATAGGTTTAAATATTTCTTAACATACACTTTACTGCAGTTCATCACTTGCGCAGCCATATTATACGTGCATTTACTTTGCGGACTCTTTGCATAAATCACTATGTCCTCAGCTGGACATATCGACCAATCACCCATTTCATTTTGCCAGATATTCTTGTTGTTGTGGCCACTTCTCGTTTGCTCATGTTCAATAGTTTTATTACCGATTAATCTTTAATTTACGTCTGGCTGTGAGTTGTGACCCGAGTTTTTGCCTTAAAATATTGAGGTTTACTGATTACTAATTAAAAATTTTAATATTATAAAAATTTTATGATTATGTTTTTCGAAAGCGCTTTTCAAATCTATTTAAGGAAAACTTTCTCTTAGAAATGATTACATATGTAGCGATTTACTTTGGTTATTATTTTGAAAAAAGCCATTAATTGTGGAAGAGCGGTACATTACGTTTTATTCAAAATAATGTCCTTTACTACTGCTGCTACTTCTTCCATCTTTTAGGAAAGACCAGGAAAGACAATAATACATTTCGATATGAACAAAAATAAGCTGAATTGTATGATTCATGTACGACGCAATTCGGTTTAGAAAATACGGGGGAAAGACCACCAAATCAAGTGTCAAGAGTAGCATATTATGGTTAATCCTATCAAATTGTTTGCTACGACCAGTACAGGCCTTTGATGAACCCTGTTAAAAATTAATGCTCGAAGCGTGTCTTTATTTGTTGAACAAGCGTCTATTACATTTTTGTACAAAGAGAGAGGATGAAACCGGTCTTCCATTCCATGAAATTTTCCACTACTTAGGGATCAGTTGAAATTCCTAGTAACTAAAATAGCTTCTGGTGAATATGAGGATTTTAACGTTTTTAAACAGTGTAGAACTTTATATTCAGAAACTAAGAAATTTGGCAAAATAGCTTCCTTATTGCAAGGATAGCTGGAAAATGCAAAGCCATTATACATGTAGGTAAAACACTGCAGACAAATGACAAATAACAAGGTAACTTAGTATCATTGAGACTTAAGGTTCTTGAAATGTTGGAGTTAATGAACTTCTAAACGCTTTTGGAATTTCTAATTACACGAAATGTAACTTCATTCCCGTTTTATGCGGAGGTACGCGTGTGTCCATCCTTCATTATATCACGAAAATCAGCAGACATGTATGTAATTTTTTTTAACTTATAGATCTGAATTTTTGAGAAATATTGATGAAGTTTTGTAGAAAGAGACCTACTTAAAGTGGACTGAATTTTTAAAAAAAAATGCATATTTATTTCTTGACACAAACTGCTGCCAGTTTTACATCAAAAACTCAAATCTTTTCAGAAATCATAACAAATAATAATTGAGGCACCAGAATAAATATTCAGGAGGTATAGGGCGGAATTTCCCTCTGGTAAGAGAACTTTCAGCATTCAGGCAAGGGGCATTCTTATGGCAGTATATTGTGCAAGCAACACTTACAAGAAGCAATCTCTCATTTGGCAACATGATCCCTAATGACTTATTTTGACCTTCGGACATATTATTTTGAGGAAAAAGAAATCCATTATTTTTTCGGTAGATGGCTACA